>LCWF01000058.1:0-90171 GCA_001006345.1 Phaeomoniella chlamydospora | reverse complement strand
ATAGATATAATATCTTAAAAAATTAAAATTTAGAATAATATTTAGAGTTATTATTAAAATACGTTAAAATTACGTAAAATTACGCGTAATATTAGGTAGTATTACGGTACTGTTACAGACCACTTTTGGTGGGAAAAGGTGCGCAGGTTCTAGGGTGCGCAGGTTCTAGGGTGGTGGACTTATCAAGGGTGTATAAATTAAAACCTTGGCTACTATTCTACTAAAAGGGAATGCGTTTGCGGTCCTTCCCCATTGTCGTGAGACAAAGACGGGGTAATTAATACGTACATAGTAATTGGGTAATATTATGGTACCTACTATAGTAACAAATGCTATACGGTATCCCATATGTACATTAACGTAATTAGTAGCCTGGAGTGCAGGCAAGTTCAAATTTGCGTGAATGGATCTACCTGCTACCCGTACTCTTTACTCTTGGCACTCTTTCTTCAGGCATCTGCGCTGAACACTTCCTTTGTCGCCTCAACTTCATCACTGTCCTCCATCACCACTTGCATCATCTTCTTCTCTCATCACTCTCACATTCTCAGCATTCCGCAACTCATACCTTTTACTCTTTGCCGTTTTATCAGTCCAGGGGGGTTGATCAACGAACATTGAACCCCATAGCCTTGTTGGGTTCCATCGCAGCCTATCCTCGAGCTCTTTTTGACAGACCTGCCTGTCCTTTAGCATACTTTTGCAGCGGCTCATGCGAATTACATCCTGTTTTGTGTAAGCAGCTTGGAGGATTGGGCCTGGAAGTGCAGAAAAGACAGATACAAATTCGTTCTGGAGCCATTGCTTCATCCATGTACAAAAACCTTTACACCTGTATCCAGTGGCTTTGAGATACCCTTGTACTCGCCATACATTAATTGAAGATTGTCTTCTTGCTTCTTTCTGCCAAATTCTACACTTGCATATTAATAAGCGCCTGTTCTACTCACGATACCCGACTCAACTATCTGCTTCAACATCGGCATAACAACGCCGTCCGAAACTACGGGTCCAAACATAATCACACAGGCTTAGCCTTCACTTCGAGATCCGCGCAGTCAGACTCGTCAACCAACGAGTGTCTTACGTTTGCACTTGCACGGTTCCTCAAGTCCGTGATCTGAAATATGTCTTCATCTGTTTACTTCCGATTCAAATCACAAAAAGAGCCAACACGCGTACCCATAGATGGAACTGGGATATCTGTTTTTGAGCTTAAAAGGGAAATCATCAACCTAAGTAAACTAGGAGACGGCACTGATTTTGAATTATCAATCTACAATGAAAGTACTAATGAAGGTGGGCAAGCTCTTCACACTCCTTTGATGCACCGGATGTTAATGTTGGAATTAGAGTACGATGATGATACAACAATTATCCCCAGATCGACATCTGTCCTGGCCAGAAGGTTGCCGGCCAACAAACCTGGAAAAGGTGGAGCTGCAAGATACGTCTCAGGAAGGGCACCCGTGAAAGCCCTAGGTGGTCCTACCAAACTAGCATCGACACCAGCTAGCAACAATGCCGATCTTTCATCAGCGCAGACTGAGGAAGAGAGGATGAGAGCTATCATGGGCCTTGAAGCACAAAACTGGGAGCAAGAAAAACAGCAGATGGCTACGTAAGTTTATGCAACACATTGGTCATTTTGAATTTTTGGCTAACAGCCATACAGACAGCAGAAAGTTTTCTACGGCAAACCAAATCAAATGAAGGCTGCAAATGTGCCAGAAGGCGAGCCACCACATGGATACGTGTGTTACAGGTGTGGTCAAAAGGGTAAGTTCCTTTGCGGATTTCGCCACGATCCTAGCTAATATATACCCAGGTCATTGGATTCAAGCATGTCCCACCAATAGCGATCCAAATTTCAAAGGTCCTGTCAAGATCAAGCGAACAACAGGAATTCCCAGGTCATTTCTTACAAAGGTTGAGAAACCAAAAGGGGACGGCACAGATTTGTCGGAACTGCAGGGCGTGATGGTTAATGCAGACGGTGATTTTGTTATAGCACACAGTGATGAGAAGACATGGAAACAGTACCAGGAAAAACAAAAGCAAGCCGCAGAAGCTCAAATGGCTGTGGCATCAAACAAAGAACTCCAAAATCGAGGGATTGAGTGCCCAATCGACAAAAGGATGTTCGTAGAACCAATGAAAACTCCTTGCTGTGGTAGGACGTATTGTGGTGATTGCATCACAAACGCCCTTATTGAGAATGATTTAGTGTGCCCTGGTTGTTCTACTGATGGTGTATTGATTGACAACCTTGTCGAGGATACCGATGCAAAGGAGAAGATCAAAGAGTATGAGGCTTGGAAACTACAACAAAAAGCGGAAGAGCCACAGAGTCCAGCAGTACCAGCAGTAGCCTCACCTACCAGAAACGGGCACGTACCTGTGGATATCAAATCCCCTAGATCACCTAGATCACCTAGCAGCCAGCAAAACAACAGTAAATTTCCATCTGCCACCATTAATGGGGAGGCGACGACATCCAAGAAACGAAGTGCAGATGAAGCTGCCGAGCCCGGAAGTCCCACGACTTCTACTGCTCCAATTATGAAACGACAGAAATCTTCTGATTCTACAACTTCTAGAGCAGAGAAGAAAGCCGACGAGGAAGATAAAGTAGAAGCAACCATCACGTCCCAACTTGCTTTCGAAACTGCAAACACAGAAACTCATAGTACTGCTTCGTCATCAATGCCCCAACAAACACCACAGTCGCTTGAGTCTTTCATGCCACCGGATTTCACACAGATGATGACGTCTCAAGCCGGTAATGTCAGCAACGCAACAGGATTCCCCAATATGCCTTCTTCTTTTCCTGGGATGCCCAATATGAACATGCCATTCCCTATGCCCGGTATGCCCAACATGAACGGTATGAACGGTATGAACATGAACATGAACATGGGAATGAATATGGGAATGCCCATGATGAATCCCATGATGATGGCGGGCATGATGGGAATGCAGGGTAACCCTATGGGTATGCCCCGGGGCATGAACGGAATGAACGGCATGAGCAACGGTTGGAATAACGGCAACCAGCACAACGGGAACAACTGGAACAATCAACAACATCCACAACAACAACAAAACCACTACGGCACCCCAAAATTCCCTAACCAACAGCGTTCAGGCGGTGCCGGAATGAACAATGGTATGAATGGTTTCAATGGTGGTGTTCCCGCTGCAGGCGGTACCTTATCGGGAGGCGACAGTCCATATATGAGACAACCGGTGAATCCCCATCGACATCTGAACAGGGGCAAAAGAGTTCGACCGAGTGATTACAGGGAACTTTGAAATCAGAAATGAAAATCGGGAGCAATGGGGCGGCAATTCGTCAATTTCATACATATTTGCAAGGCGTCTTCTGGGTATGTGGGCATATGTCTGCTGTTGATCGAGCGAGACATTGGAAGATTGATCAAGGTGGTGGGGGGGGGTTGTTTGTGTCGTTATATTGCATGCTAGCAAGTGAGTTTAACGGTGTCTATCGGTCAGGAAATTGCGATGGGATGAATGCATGAACGGACGCATGAATTGTGGAAAGAAGAATGTATGTATCGTTCGTACGTGCGTACTTAGATAACATACCTATTACGAATGGGATGCAGTTTTACTTGATCTTTGAGTTGTACTTTTCCATTCCGCTTACAGAACTCGATTCAATCTGATCTTGTGGGAGTTCCTTGTAGTAGTAGTAATAGGTAGACCGTAGTACATACATATCAATGTGAGAGAATGTTTTTAGTCTAATCACCAACCACCTCAAGAGCTATAGGGGTCATCCAATGACATCCGAGCCTTGCCGACCGGGAGACATTTCATAACCCTCCACCTAGATCTCCGTCCCCATCTCCATCTCCATTTCTATTTCTATTTCCATTCTCTTTCTTCTTTGAAAGCATCTGACTCATCATGAAATGATTCACATCTTCGTCATTCCAATAACTCAAATGACTCGCAATGCTTGCCAACAAACTGATATCGAACACGCCTTCTTGTATACTATAATCGACCCTCCCATTGGAATTCAGAGCTCGGACTTTGGCTTCTTCACGCTTGAGTTTGCGGGATCGGTCCCGAAAGCTTTCTTCGGCTGCTTGATTCGATGATGTATCGGAATATAAAGCTGAGGCCGGTGGATTTGTGGTATTGGCGAGTGGATTGGAGTTATCGTCTGTTGGATTTGTGGAGGTTTGATCGTCTAGTTGCTGTTGACTGCGACGACGTTTCTGGAAGCCGGAATAAAGAGTCTCGATTTCGGAATCTATGAGTGTGGGGAGGTGATCAGCGGTTGAAGGATTGTTGCTTGAGGCTTGATCCGCGAGCATCTGTTGTTTCCTCTCATCGGCAACAAGAGTGGGAGCTGCTCCAGGGTTGTTGCCCTTGGTGGTGCTTGCGGATACGTTGGTGTTTGTCATTTGGGCTCGTAATTGAGCCGGTGTTTTCCCATCTTGACTTAGGGCTTGTTCTTCTCCCGTCAACCCAAGACTGCGGTTCAGGAGGCTGCTGGCGACACCCGAGGTGAAATTGTACCACATTGATCCTACGCTTTGACCGACGCGGGCTCCAATGTTCGCAATCCCGGGTGCGCCAAAGAGACCTTTCTTGGTATATGGAAGAGGCTGTGGTTTTAATGAGGACATTGCCGGAGATATCAATGGTTCAATACGATAGCTTATAGGATCAGTGGGGTGGAATATATTGTAGAGATCCTGGCATTTTGGTGATGAGACGGTGATGGGAAGAAGGATTTTGGGTTTTGCCTCTGTGGTACCCATACCAAGGTCGGAAGATGCTGCACCCAGGAATGGATCATCCATGTGATCGGGGTCGAAAGGACTTTCCAGGGGTTGATCCAAACCTTTATGACGTCCAACAATGGTCCTTCCCTTCAACATCTGAAACAAAGCTATAGGCGAACCCAGGCAAAAGAAGTTTTCGCATTCAAAGTCCAGGTCCAGATGAAACCTCTCGTAAGTATCGGCTCTGATTCTTGATTTTGTTTTTGACGAAGGAGCTTTGTGCAGATTCACTGCCTTCCCGGGCGCCGTATCTTTCTGTCTGCAAAGGATATCGAAGAGAATAGCAGATCCTAAGCTATGACCGACGAGACTAACTCGACCTGCAAAAGTTGGATTTCTTTCCTTGAACAGCTTATATATCCTATTACATTCCCTTTGTACTATGCCGGCAATATGCTCGCGATAGGCACTCTGGTAGAGAAGGACATCCATAGCGAGATCTGTGATGAGATTGCGTACGGCTGGAACTCCATCAACGGTAATATCTGCCAAGCTCGGATATTCATCCTCGTCAATAGCATCAACATCAGCCAGGTCCAATTCGTTGCGGTTGTCCCGAAGACTTTGCTTTGGAAAGTCAAGTAAATGCCGCCAACAAACTGGAAGGACCTGGATGCGGCAATTCTTGGGTAATTCGTTGATTTGAGAATTGAGGGCTTGAAGATCGGGTGAATTTGCATATACGGCTTTCAGAGATTTTCTCATCGTATTCACATCATGAATGAAATTTATACTGTCCAGACGTAAGCCGAGTCGTTGTCCGATTCCGTGGGTGACCAGCACAAGATGATCGTATTCCCGCGCCTGCTCGTCACCGTCCTGTTCTCGATAATCCTCCATTTCCTTTTCTTCCTGCTTTCGAGCTTCTTCCGCAAGATCTTCCGAGCTTCCTACTGGGGCTCCAGCAAGTGAAGATAGTTGCCTCTCTAGAGTGCTTCTTCTTGGGGTGTCCTCGGTTTCCGTTTGTTCTCGTCCCGGTGATTCTGATCGTTCAGGTGTAGATGAGAGACTGCCCGGTGGCGCTGACCGTCTTTTGGCAACACTTGTTGTTGCTTTTACTTCTGCTCTTCCAGCTTCCATGTACCCACGTACTAACTTTGTACCTCCAACGCTGCCAAAACTTTGGTAGACAGTCGTACTCATCCGAGACAGCAGATCGTCGGACTTAACATACACAGTAGTGGCGTCATGGTATGTTGCTGTAGAGTTCATGTATGTGCCGAAAAGTCTGTATTTGTTATCTGTATTCGTTTCGGTCTTAGAGCTGGAAGTGTCTATCGGCGCTTGCCTTGGTGTCGTTGGCGTGGACACAATCTTTTCGGTCCCAGATTTGTCTGTAATCAGAGACGAAGGCCTGCTTCTTGGTTGCGATGCAGATCGCGGTGACTTCACAATTGGATTCTCCCACGGTCTCACTTTGAGATATCCTTCCTCAAGTTGATTCGCGAGGTTTTCGTCACAAGGTCTCGGCGGATTTTCCGGGTAGAACCAGGTACCTCTCCGAACTTCGTAGGCAGGCCCCAGCCAGTAGGCAGGTTCTATTTCATAATTCTTTATGTCGACATCGAACAAATAGTCCTCATTCACTGGAACTTTCCACGACTTTCTGCTATCAGCGGCATTTCTGCCAGTCCCTTGCTGAGCCTCGGAATCCTCTTGTTCGGCCAGGGTTTGGAAGGCGGACTCTATGGTGTATGAGTCCTTCAAAGAGAACGGTACAAACTTTTTGGGGGTTGGTGCTGGCTTGGCTCCTTCTTCAGCTGCGGTCTCCTGCGCAAATGGCTTCCTTTTGGGGACGTCGACAGCATAGAACCATCTTGTCTTGAGAGACGGACAATCCTTTGGGTATCGTTTTAGACTGATTGGTCTATGGATTGTTTGGTGATCGAGACCACTAGATGCTCTGAGTATCTCTTGTGGTTTCTCTTTTTCGGACTCAGGTTGCTTCTGAGTCGTTTGACGGCCCCATGTGAGGAAGGATGCTTTGGCTTCCGAGGTCGCCATAATGCCCCTGTTCCGGATGGTCCGGAGGAGGATTGGGCGACGAGCCAGCTTCAACGCCAGAACAAGCACGAATTGGTATATGAACTCTCACTAGGGTTAATAGCAAGGTAGTATGGTGGACGGGGTTGATGAGGCGAAAGACCAGGTGTTGCAGAGTTGTATGCTAACACAGCGTCTCAAATTCAGTACTGAATGAATATGCGAGCGGAAGGAATGTCATGTGCTCTTATGAAAGGTCACGTTGCAAACAAATATGGACAGGTGGTTATAATGGGCAACACTTTTATGTACTGTATGAAAGAACGTTGGACGTTGTACTGCTGTCTGCGTCTTTGGAAAAGGTACAGTACTATGCCATGTTATGCTGTCCACATGTCAGGCGATTACCCTTGCTTGTTGACGTATTTACTAATTATGTATTTGCCCAAATGCTTGTTTCTGTGCAACTGTAGCACTTTGGAGCGCTGATGCAGATTCCTTTACGATGCAGTAGCACTCTCCTGGGGAGGCCGAGTCTGTACTGGCGGGTCCTCCAAATGCACTGCTCATGTTACACTTCATTAAGGACAATAAATATCGTTGCCGTTCCAAAACGACACGACACTGTGCAGAGATATCGGAATTGTTCAAAAATATATGATCTATATGCCACCAGTAACACAATAAGCGCTTCAAAGGATGCCCAGTCATGAATTATATACAGAGTACAGTATAGCCATCCATCAACATTACGGATGCACTGTGAGACGATGGATCAGCAAAAGTCGTAAGATCATTCACAATCCATGTCAAGACTCCGATCTATCGATTACATTCAATACGAAGTCCCATAAAAATACATAGAACGTGTTGCCATATAACGGAACCATACAGGAGTATCCTCACCTATTATAATTGTGTAGCACCCAACACACTGAAGTAGACTCACCACGACTCAGCTCCCTTTTTGCGTTGCAGGAATAGAGCCGAGCAAGTTATCGTCCCATTCTCTTGATGTAGGTGGCCATGCTTGTGTCATCCACATGGACCAGTTCCTGGCTGTTAGGATGTAGGTGCTTCGACCAGAGTTCATCCCTTGCGGCTCTGACACTTAGACTTCGCGTTGGAGACGCCCTGCTGTCGACAAACATAATAACACACGATACGTCATCGGCATTTCTGTGGATGCTTGGAAATGGTATAGGTCATTTATCAGTACACAATTCCAACTGGCGAGGATGAGTTGGCCAGGCGGACTGGTCTAGATGACCAACGACCAGACCGATGCCTTTCCTGAGTGCAGTTCTGGCCCGCAGAGTCCCCAGACTCGACAGTGCATCGATGACACCGGTCTGACAATCACGGAATCACATATAGAGCGAGCTGTAAGACTCGCCAGCAAAGAGCTCGCTTCATTTTTCTTTCCTTCTCGGGTCTAACCATTTTCTCAATCATCGTCGGTGAACCGAGGGTCATCCTCGTTGGGCGTTTCAAACACATTGTGCCAATATTGTTCCACCCTATTGCAAGTGCCTTGCTTTCCCTTCCACGACGCAAAGCCGTTCTCGAGGTTGCAACTAACCCATTTAATTTCCTCCCAGTACGACTTCTCGGCATCAAAGCCAAATCGTCGCAATGTTGATTCCGCTACAGTCCACGCTCTTCCGTCCGATCCATCTGGTTTCAATGTCGGTTTAGTCTCCCAGTGGTTTCCAAATAAATTCTCGGCTGGATTGAACTTCGGATAATGGGCATGGATGAAAAAAACCCGAGGTGCCTTGGCCACGGAGGGATCTTTCACGCGCCACTTGTTCTGCCTTGTCAACTCAAAGTCATCTCTCGGATCTGACTGAACCATCGCACTCCCAGAGATCTTGTCCTCTTCTTTCGGATGCCCGATTGCAGTGACCCGTTCACTAACAGTATAGAACTTACTGCCCAAGGCAGAAGCGGCATGTATGAATGTCTCCTTGTCACCTTCACCTGGTGCACCCTGAGACAAAAGCATGAAATAATGGGATGGACCATAGTAATTATAATATGCAGCCAAGAGCAAGGTCAAGAAATGCGTTCTCTTCGAGATCAAGAACACCCCTGTCTCTGATGATGCGCGAGAAGTCATATCAGGAGTTGTCTGGCGAGAGATGTTATAGTAAAGAGGCGAGGCGGTCAGCGCCCAGAAATCAGGCCAAGTCACCAAGCCAGTCGAGGTAAAAGGCTCTGACCTGAGCAAGTCCTCTGGATCGTGCAAAGGAAAGCAGTCAGAGTCCATCCAGATGATGTTCTCAAATGATGAAAAGAGCACAGCGAAGATCTTGATTTGGTAATGTGCTATCTCAACGCTGTTTTCGGATTGATTGTTCAGAATGTCAGAGAGAATCAAGCACCGTGCGTTCAAGCCGGGGAGAACGTCGTCGCAAATAGTACTTTCGAATTCGCCTGCATCCTTGACAAAGACCTCCACTGGCAGTGTTGACCCAGTCTTGCGCAACATTCGCAACGAGGTGACAAATAGAGGCATGTAGGAAGAACCCGCCGACGACACGATTCCACTAGATCCAGGCACATGAGCAGAACTCAGGGTTCTGGAGGTCTTAATGGACTGGACAAATTCATCATGGGCCCACTGCATTGGTTCTAGGTGTAATTCTGAACCGTTGATTATCAGGTCTGGGCGCTCTCGCGCGTTGACGGCATCGAATCCAATGGCTCCTGAAGTTCCTTCGCGCTTTGGTGACGGACAATCGGGTGCATATGTTTCGAGAAGAGGCAGGAAAATTTGCCAAAAGATGGCTTGATGTCTTGTGATAGGAACGTCGATATCCTCAACTTTCCAAAGTGCAGGGCCATACAGGTGCATATATGAAACAAGTATCATGGCTCCCAAAGCAAGTAATAGCACCCTGAGGCGGCCAGCATGACCGAGTGCATTTTGAACCAACATGATCCATGAGATTTTCAAGAGACATGGCCTTTTGAAGGAAGGCAACGAGTGTTGATTGAAAAGGAGTCCGGTGTCGACGAAAATCAAAGTTGCGGTTGGTATTGTAATTACGAGAAGCCGCGTACGTATGCAGGATACATATGGGGCGTGGCTTACGACGTTACTGCGCAGTCCAATGGGGGAACCAACAACTATCTATTAGGTACATGTATCTACCTGGTAATTACCAAGACTTGAATGACTGGGCATCTTCTTCCACGCCAATATCATACAGTACTGTAATTACCTACATAATTAGCTACTTACCTGGTAGACACCTACAGTAGGTAGAGTAGTCTGACTACTCGGGAGCAATTCCTGCCATTCCTGACTGTAATTACCTTCTTCTATATCTTTGGACTAGGACCTATCTCAAAATACTGACAAAGTCCGACATCTTCTAGCCGCCGCCGCCACCTGAAATTGGTCTCGAGCGTCATGAAGCGACATATATATCTGAAAAGCTTGCGTTCCAAAGAACACTCGTAGTTGATCTTGGTATTGAAGACCTGGAGACCCGGCGCTTACAGAGTAGCTTGATCTAGAGACACTCGTTCAACGGCCCGATCATTTAGCCATCTTCATCTTCGCTACTATCTCTTAGCTGTTGATAAACCTCCAAAGTATCCATTTTCACCTTTCGTTCAAGACGAAGTCGTCTAATGGCAGGGCACATTGCGTTATACAAGGATGACCGGAGCGATGGAAAAGCCATTACGAGATACTTGGGAAACTCGGAGAGGAGGCTCTTGAATGGGAGCAACGCAAACCAGCTCTATCTTGGGACTTCGATGGCAGGGTGAACCGGATGTGTTGTATGCGAAGACCATGCGAAGGGTTCCTTCAGTCAAAGAAAGCCAAGAGGCTGAGGCGATGGAGGCATTCTTCCATGATATGTAGGGCAAATGATTTAGAAGGATTGTACGACGGAATCGATGAAGGTAAGAAATCAAATGTATTATACATTGAGAATTGATCTCGTTATGTACCTGGATTTATTCTTCATATCCTGAAACTTACAGTAGTATTGTGAAAAGCAGTGGCGGGTTGATTTGGGTAGCTGAGGTAATTACAGTGCGCTGCAAATCAATACTTTGAGGTATGTGCCTGCCCCGCCATTCTGACTGCAGCGGTGGCTCAGCCCACCAAACCAACGTCACTGCTAAACACAACTGGATTCAATTCAAACCATCTGAAAAGGCGGATTTCCCTGGCATTGTGCACCTTGTCAAACAGGCTTCCACATTTCCTTGCGCCACACCTGTTGTTGCATTATCCTTCACGATTCTATTTTATATCCCACTTATTCCCGCTTCGCTTTTGTTGAACAATTCCGTCATTTGCGCCCAACCCCACCAAACGCAAACAAACGACTGCCTGAGCAAGCGACGGCGAAATGAACGTGATCAAACTGCAGAGGTGAGAAACCACAAACGTCACTCCGAAAAGAAGGATGGCAAGGACGTGAAGCTGATAGTATGGTGTCCCTGCAGGAAATATCCTCAATTCCAGCAGCAGGAGATCTTTGGCCTCCAAGATGCTTTCAGAAAGCTCGATGTGGAAGAAAGGGGCTACATCGATGAAGCTACCGCGATCAAAGCGACACAGCAGTCAGAACACCAACCCTATGATGCTGTCCGTCAAGCTCTGCGACAGGTTGAACTAGACAGCTCTCGGCGCGTGGAATTAGAAGATTATGTCGATGTGAGTCGCAACGAATTTGTCACTTATACATTGCGCAGACGCTGATCTGATATTTAAAGCTCATTGCGAAAGTCCGTGGCTCATCTTCGGCGCCATCTCCACAACGTGTAGTGAGCAGCGGTGCCCGTCCCGGAGCTGGATCGGCAGGAAATGGCATGCCTTCGCCGTCTCATGCGTCAAAAGGAAGCATCGGTGGCGGATCACACGGAAAGATTCAGGTTCAAGGGTCTTCAGCGAATGTTACCCACACAATCAATGAAGATGAAAGAACAGAGTTCACCCGACACATCAACGCAGTGCTTGCAGGCGACGCTGACATTGACCATTTACTTCCATTTCCTACCGATACGTTCCAAATGTTTGACGAATGTAAAGATGGCTTGGTACTTGCGAAATTGATCAATGACAGTGTGCCGGATACTATCGACGAGCGTGTTATAAACAAGCCCGGGAAAAAGATCAAGACCTTGAATGCTTTCCACATGACTGAAAACAACAACATTGTCATCAACTCAGCAAAAGGCATCGGATGCTCGGTTGTGAACATAGGGAGTCAAGATATTATTGAAGTCAGAGAACATCTCATTCTAGGTCTTATCTGGCAAATCATCCGAAGAGGTCTTCTTGGAAAAATCGATATCAAGTTGCACCCAGAATTGTACAGATTACTGGAAGATGATGAAACTCTGGAACAATTCCTTCGTTTGCCACCAGAGCAGATACTGCTCCGTTGGTTCAATTATCATTTGAAGAATGCCGGATGGAACCGGAGAGTTGCCAACTTCTCAGGGGATGTCAAGGATGGCGAGAACTACACTGTTCTACTAAGTCAGCTTTCTCCCGAGAACTGCACAAGGGCTCCATTGCAAACGCGTGATCTCCTGGCTCGAGCCGAACAAGTACTTCAAAACGCCGACAAGTTAAACTGTCGCAAGTTTTTGACTCCAAAATCACTCGTCGCCGGAAATCCAAAATTGAATCTCGCTTTTGTGGCCAATCTCTTTAACACCCACCCAGGCTTGGACCCTATAACTGAGGAAGATAAGCTTGAGATCGAGGATTTCGATGCAGAAGGTGAACGTGAGGCGCGTGTTTTCACATTGTGGCTCAACTCGTTAGATGTACAACCAGCAGTCAACTCGTTATTTGACGATTTGCGAGATGGAACGATTCTTCTTCAAGCATATGATAAAGTTATTCCTGGAACTGTCAACTGGCGACATGTCAACAAAGCACCAGCTTCTGGTGCTGAAATGATGAGATTCAAGGCGGTGGAAAATACCAATTACGTTGTAGAACTCGGAAAGCAGATCCGCTTTTCGTTGGTTGGCATTCAAGGTGCCGATATAACAGATGGCCAACGCACACTAACACTTGGCCTAGTCTGGCAACTCATGAGAAGGGATATCACGAACACGTTGGCTGCGCTTGCCCAACGTCTGGGCAAGAGAGAAATTACTGACCCGGACATGATCAAGTGGGCCAACGACATGTCTCGCAAAGGGGGGAAGTCGTCACAAATTCGAAGCTTCAAAGACCAAACCATTGGCACGGGTGTCTTCTTATTGGATGTGTTGAACGGCATGAAGAGTTCATACGTCGACTATGACCTTGTGACACCGGGAAAGACCGATGAAGATGCATACGCAAATGCCAAGCTCAGTATCAGTATCGCGAGAAAGATGGGAGCAACTATCTGGTTGGTCCCTGAGGATATCTGTGCTGTGCGAAGCAGACTGGTGACAACGTTCATCGGTAAGTTTTTGAAAATGCTCGATATCCCTCTTTGTGTTCATGTGCTAACTTTGATGCAGGTTCGTTGATGGCGACCAGTTTGACTCTCCAATAAGAGCTATGTAGTTAGTATTACCATCGAATCTTGTGTGGTCTTGTTTTCTTGTATTGGTCTACCTTGCGGTATGACAATCAATGTAGCGCTTACAATACACCATTGATTTTTAAAAGTTCCACAGAATGAATCTCTTGTTTCCAAGTGTCAATTCTTTCGTAGCACAATGTGACTCTGATTGACAAGAGTTGAAACTTTTGATTATCTCCTTCGCTATAAGAATTAGATCATATCCTCGTATTGCCCACTCCCAACATATCTTTCAACCTCCCCAGATCCAACGCCCCATTCTGCTCCTCTCCGGAATACCCTCCTATCCCCTGACCCTCCAAACTTACCACCCCTTCCCTCTGAGGACTAAATTGCCTCAACTTGACTCCGCCCTCCTTGAGAATCCTCGCCGTTTCCAAGTCCATATTGTACCCTTGACTGTACACGACTTCGGAGATACCGACTTGAACGATTTTGACACTGCATGTCAGACACGGACACGTGTCGCAATACAATATCGAGCCGTCTTCGATTCGTCCTCTCCCGGCTTCCAATAGCGCGTTTTCTTCCGCGTGGAGGCAGAGACACGTCGAGAGGGATGTGCCACCCGCGGAACCCCCGTTGCAGCGTGCACAGCCGCCTTCGTTGCAGTTTCGAACGTTGCGAGGAGTGCCGTTGTATCCGGTCGAGATTACGCGGCGGGAGGGCCCGACGAGGACGCATCCGACCCGACGTTTCATGCAGTTTGATCGGAGGCTGGCAAGGGAGGCGAGGTGCATGAAGTATTGGTCCCAGGAGGGGCGGAGACGGGATGGGTCGGTTAGGTTGAGAGAGGAGAGTGAGGCGTGGAGGGTGGAGAGGGAGGTGCTGGGATTAAGAAGGCGGAGATGGGCGCGGGAAAGGAGGTGGGAAAGAGTGGGAATGGATGAGGTGGGTTGGTGAGTCGGGGAAGAGTGGGTCAAGGAGGGGGAGTAGAGGTGCCGGTCAGACCAGAGGACGAAGGATTCGAGGGTTGGTGGTGGGAGGGAGTGAAGACGGCATCTGAGGAGGAATTGTCAGAGGGAGTATACCTGGGAGTTCGGTGGGGCAGAAGAGGTATAAGATTGAATACGACAATGATCTGGGTGAGAAGATGCACGTACTTGTCAGTGAATCGTTTCCATCGTAGACTTATTGGAGCATCTACACTGACGAGAAGGAAGAAAGGTCGGCGTAATAACAAGTCTAATGCTGTGTCATCCAAGATATCTGTTGTGACGAAATGCTGAGTCCATCGTTTCGTGACATATTCCAACAGTGCCTCGACACTGGTGAAAGATTCATCATTGACAGATGGTCGATCGGATAGAGTTGATAGTAAGGGGTGTTCTTCTGTCTCGTCGACCAATGGAGTGACGACCTTCTCCGGGAGGTGCAGGCGGGTGAAATCGTGGGTCTTAACCAAGTAATCTGCTATAGAGTTCCTTCCAGAGCATATTCCTGTGTGGTTGAAAAGAGCAACGGTTGTCAGATTCAATGTTCAGTCAAGTTCCATACCAAGGACAGAGATTACCTCCGCAAAGTCCGATGAGCATATCGCAGTCCCCAGGTGGAGCTCAGCTCCTATATGACAAGGAGACCGAGAGGGCAATGTGTGTATAAGAGACGAATCCCGTTGAGGAGCTACTGCCCTCGTTTCAAGGGTCCCGATATTTTGTTGATCGGAACAATGTCTCAATAACGAGAAGAGAGCCGATAAACCCAGCTTCACTTGCTGCGAGTGATTGGCAAAAGCTAGTACGGCATATTATGTCGCACAAGGTATTTGACAGATGTACTGAAAGGTGCTGGGCCGACTGTCAAATCACTGCTCGCCCTTCCTGAATCATTGTCTACTGAACATGTATGACTATCTTGATAAGAATTCGATATCCGTGGAAGAGATCGTGTCGAGGCGCGTCTCGAGATTCCACTATATGATTGGCCAGTACTTAAGTGTAGTGGAGAAATTCGACCCCATATTTCTACTCTGATAATCACTTCTACAGCTGAACGCGGGTTGCAAAAATTTGCAGCCTTCAGACTTATCTGAGAAAAACCTGGACAACAAAATGTGTAAACGCAAGGAGTTCAAAGACGAACAGAGGTAGAGTGGACTTGAGGAGCGGTTTGTAGGCCCGACAAAAGCTGAACCTGCTTCCTCTGACCAAGGTGAGGGAACTCAATAATTTCGTCGAGGTCGGCCTGGTTCTTACGTCCTCTTCGTTAATTTAAGCGGCTCGCATCGGAAGGTAGACACTGACAAGTTGAAAGTGCCACAAAGGTGTCTCGATGTGCTATTCTTGATAGTCGTCGCCGAACTCTAAGTTTCTCAAATATGAGGCCCCACTAGGGTACTTAAAAGGGTCGACTCATTCAACCAACTGAATTGGAATGCTTTGTCGACGGCCATCGCCATCTGATCGAGTTGATCTTTCTTGGTTGGGGGGCCCAAAGTACTTCAAAAAGTTCCTCCTTCGATAGACGAGATAAACGACGGTTATGTAAGGCAACATTTTTTTTGGCTTAGATCTACAAAATGTTAGGTCAAGCGATATAAAAGAGCTGCCAGAGCAGAGTAAGAAGATCAAAGGTGGCCGTACTTCCATGTGCCTAACCAGCCTCGTGCATGACAGCAACAGCTTCCAGAATTTGGATCGATATCCCGATGATAATATCTGTATCAAGACACTCCCCAAAATAATGCGCGTCATTCACCACTATCTTGACAGTAGGGCCAAGCAATTCGAACACTAGACACTGATGATAGCCGTTGGGACCCTTATGGGAAAAATCATCTAGTAGTCAAACGATATGTTTAGAACCTGGATTTTTACTTGGGGATTGTGCTAGAGCTTGTAGCATTTGAAACTCTCTAGACTGATTGGTCCTCTCTGCTGCTGGTGATTTTGACGGACACCCATTGCTCGAGTCTACGCAACGCCAGCACAAGCGAAGTTAGTGATAAGCAGAGAGGAGACATGCCTGTGGTCTCTCGCAACCTAGACTGTTGAGAAGCCACCGTAGCCCAATTTGTGTTGTATCTAATACCGGCCGTCTTTCAAAGTATCTCCGAGGTCAACAGGATGAAACCCGCCTGGTCGGTAAAGACGGAAAGTCTCCTCTTCGAACAAGACGTTCTCCGGGTTCTTGTAGATCTTTGTCAACTCGTCCATGATGAGAAGTAACCTAGCCAGAGAATTATGTTCATTCAACGTTAAGGACTGCCGGGATCCTTGTATAACAAGCACAATATGTGCCGAGATTTAGAGCAGGTAGATTCGTTGGGTCGGCCTCACCAAACCTCGCTGTCATACCCGTGTAAACCGGAGGAGGACTTCCCAGCAACAACTTTACAGAGTAAATAGCTTTAGGAGACATGTGCATTCTTAAGACCCTACCTTAAGTACCATATAAGTATAGTAACTACTATAGCAGGTAAGCAGGCTAGACTTCGTCCCCTGAGAACGACAACAATGGTTGCAACACCTCGTCGTCTCGATCTCTTCGACATGGCTCAGCCCCTGAAGATTCAAGAAGGTTACAGTAGGAGGAGATCCAACGCTATTCTTGCCGCCAGTTATGGGTTCCCAGAACCCTGAAATGGAGCATTGTGGAACGTAAAAGTACTCAGCGAGGAAGCAGAGACCAGTACTTGCGGACTCTTTACACTATTTACTTGAGGGGATTTTAATACGACGCTTTTAAGGGCACAAACGGCTGAGCGGTGGACGAGGTTCAAAGTTTCGGAAATCTGACACAGTGTGATGCTTTTTTCCACGAAAATAAAAACTTGGTGGAAAAGGCTTCGGGGAATCGAACTTTCCATCTACTTTGTCGCTGTTACATTCTTTTGCTGCCTTCAGACGGCGGGTGTAGTTTCTTGCGTAAGGATCTGGCTTTGCGCGCACGTATTGTCGAAACACAGGATAATGCTTCCAAGATCAAGACGATCAATTCCGGCTAATGCCCCGCTCATCACGAGAGTGAGCATGTCAGCCCAAATCTGTAATAGACAACTGTAGCCTTGCATCTTTCGAATAGCGCTGTGCCTATTATAGGTGAACCTGTCTGTCGTTCCCGATTCTCAACTTTTGGTCATCCGCCTGCGTTTGCCTTAGACCAGTCACCCAGCTACTCTTTGTGGACTTTTGACCAAGCATCCGTCCGCCAGAGTTGTAGGAAGTAGTCTCCTGAAGCCGGAGACGATATCCCATTCTCTTGCCAAGCATTTCAATTTCGGTAAATCTCCACTCACACTGGACAACAATCTCGCAGGAAGCACCCCTGACTGACTGTCCATTTCGAGTACATTAATCGGAGACTTGCGAGCGTCGTTGACCACAGCGGAGATGATACCCGACGTGTGCTTCATTGAAGCGAGTTCCTCGTCATCCTGGCTTCGATGCAACGGAACCGTTATCCGCTGGTGGGGACGAGATCTTTCGACGACCGAAATTACTTTGACGGCCTCACTTTGGCATAGCCTAGGTTGATCATGCACTTTTAAAAATCTATGCTGTCTGAGTATAGCATTTGGAATGCTGATCGAAATTCGTCCCAAGATGCTGTCAAGTAAGTCGTGACGATATGACGAATGAGAAGTTCCTTCGCCAGGGAGACTACCAAATCAGACGTGGAACAGCAAGTAATACCGAGACCGTTTGCGGGACTCACATCAGTCTGATACAGTACAGTAATTTGTTCCACTATACATTGCCCAAAAAAAAAAAAAAATAATAAATTTCCGTAAAGTAGGAAGCTAGCAACAAAACCTTTGCATAAAATGAACCACCCATACGACCAAGCTCCTCTCGACGAACGCCCAAACCAGTACATCGACTACCTCTTGAAGTAATGTTCACAAGAGGTCGTCCAACAGAGTCCTGGAAAAATATCTCCTGGCTCTAAATGGGTTGTATAGTTGTTTCCAGTAAATTTGCCCTGGATCTGATTTCCGTGACACTAGGAAACCCGGAAGCATTTGTTCATTTGCATCGGACACCTTGCCGTGCATATCTCTGCCACAAGTGCGTTTTCCTCTCTACTGACTGCTAATCGGTCACCAGTAAAACCATCAAACATTTGATGAGTCCCCCAACTTGTGAATCCGCGATACAATAGACCAGCCCCAAGATTCAGGAACTGCTTTCCCACCTATCATTGGACTTAATTAACTCTCCGAGGTGTCGGACCTAACACCCTGGTAGCTAACCCTGTTCCTTTTTTGTTTTTGTTTTTGGACTCGCTTCCTAAATACGACTGTAACTTATGACCTCCCGTCGGAACGCACTACCGTCAATCGCCATGCGGAAAAGGTGGAAATAGGGTTGTGCAGATTTGCCATGCAGCTAGGACAATAGGTATCTCCTTTTTATTTTCAAATTTATTGAATACGGTTCCCCGTAGTCGCCCGCATGAGCTGTATCTACTTTGCTTGGGCTTTGTCCTTTGTACGCGGATTGGTGTGATGTAATGTGAGAAGTATCTAGGCGTGTAGTGTGGCTTTGGTCTTTGCATATCCATGATTATATTTTCATTTTCTCCCCGGGGTATCATGTCATATCCGTACGGTACAGTAAATATCATCCATGCATATGTACTTTTATCCGTTTTGTCCATGGAAGCAACCTAATCAAACCAAGCCCAACCCAAGCCATGCATGTGTGCTGGGAAACCCTGTTCAGGGTGAAGTAAACGAGGTATTCTCCTACAGCACATCTTTCCCAGAACTTTTGGGTATGCCTATAGGGAGACACCTTGCATTTCCTGGTGTTATCTGGCTATGACAACTTTTCAACGACTAGTTTTAGGATTTCTTCTGTCTGCAGGTATGCATTTGCCGGGTCCTTTGCGACGGTTTGCCATATTTCACCGTGTTTGGGTTCGCTGACAATGCATTTTTGAATGACGTCTTCTCGTTTTTCCTGTTGAAGAGCAACGGTTAGTTTTTGGGTCATGGCTGGTGAATCCTAAAGACTTACATTAGTACCATGTTGCAGTAAGAATTTGTAGTACCAAGCCCATGTATCACCAAGATCACTGTCTAGAACGATAGCCTTCTCAAACCACGTCATGGCTTTGTCTAATTTTCGTTCTCCCCAAAAGATCCGTGCCACGGTAACAAATAGAATAGGATCATTGTCGACCTTTTTTATGGCCTCGAGACTTCGGGGTTTGCGTTGTGTTCGAGGTTCGAGGTTCCAAATACTTTCGCTCCACAGTAGGCCTGATGTCGGACAGTCTTGGAGAGCATTCGACATGAGGATTCTGGCTTGAGTAATGTTTTTGGCACGACGTTCTACACGCACACTTTCAGTCCAAAGTTCTGGATTCTTGGGCACGGCGAGCCGGGCTCTATCGAGTACGGATCGTGCTTTGACAATAATGCCACATTTTTCTTCGAGGCGCGATGCAAGGAGCCACAATGGGACAGATTTTGGACATGCACGTGTTCCTGTACCATAAGCTTCGCGAGCTTGCGGAAGTTTGTTCAGGTATTCGTATATTTGCCCTTTTATCATCCACAGCTTTGCGGCTTTGGGATATAATTGCAGGCCTTGATTGACGAGATCCAGAGCTTGGTCAATGTTGCCCATTTGTCTTTCAAAGGCAACGCTTTTAATCCAGACACGATCAGTTCCTGCTTCCTGCCGCGCTTCTGCTAGGAGAGATCGTGCTTGGTCGGTTTGTTTAGCATCCGCTTCAAGTTTGACAGCAGCTAGCCAGATGTCTTCATTGTTCGGGTTTTGATTGAAGGCTTTGCCGAGCACTATACGTGCATCATTGATTTGACCAGCTTGCCATTTTTCCTTTGCAAGCTGCATCCATAATACTTCACTTTGGGGACAAGCCTCAACTGCCTTCTCAAGAAGCTGCCATAATGCTTCTCTGGTCCCATGATTTCGTTCCAAATCTGCAGCAGCAAGCCAGATAGACTTCTTCGTTGGAAATACCCGCAGAGCATAAGCATACATGGCGCGAGCCGTCTCATATTTGCCTCGGGCAATGCTTCCTCTTGCATCGTCCATCCAAATCGCTATTCTGTCGTCGTCTTCATCTAAGCTCCATCCCAGAGTCTCACGAATGATCCCGCCACATGTAAGTACAGCACCTTCATCTTCACACTTTTCGGCTTCTGCAATCCATTCCTCTCGTTTCAACATGGCAGACTCCCTCGCGAGAGCCTGCACGGCTCGTTTCATGACATTGACTTTTTCAAACTGTCCCATTTGCTCTTGCAGCCGTGCAGCCGCAATCCAGACCTCATGGCTCGTAGGGACTGCTTTACGAGCCTTGTTCAGGACAGCTTGTGCATTTTCCGGACTCTCAAGCCTGGCCAATGCAAGCCAAAGTTCGACAGAGAGCGGAATTATCTCCGTAGCTTTTGCGAGGAGCAAACGGGCATCGGCGGGATCTTCCTCCAAATTGACCGCCTCCTTCCAGATGGCAACTGATTGTGGGATGTGATCTATTGCTTGCCTCAACACTCGCTTTTTTGCTCTTTGATCGGATTCAAGCTTCATTGCCTCCAACCACAGCCTAGTGGATCTTTCATTGTTTCTTATTGCATTTGCTGCAATAATCTTGGCGTTGTGATTGTCGTTCATTCGAATGTTCTCGAGCCATGCGTCTTCGCTTTTGGGGCACTGCTCACAGCCTTGCGCAATAAATTTGCGTGCTGAAACAATCTTGCCAGCAAGCTCCTCCAAGCGCGCCATTGCAATCCAGCCCGGGGCATGTTTGGGATTGGTCTTGATGACAGACTCAAGCAGCACTCTGACACGCTTGATATCCCCCACCTCGATTTCTCCAGCTTTAAGCTCTGATTTTGACAAGCTAGTCAGGTAACCTTTTGGATCAACACTAGTAGAACTTCCGGAAGTGTCTGTTCCAGCAGCTTGATCTAGTCGGACTTGCAGGACCTTGTCACGTGCTTTTCCGATGCTTGCGAAATTTGTCACCGTGCCATCAGCGGAATCTGCGCTCGTAGATGTGCCGTCTTCTTGGACCGAAGTTTCAAATTGTGTCGAGTCACGAGCACCCGCTAGGACGCTGTCTGGTACCGCATAGAAGCGCTGCTTTAGATTCTGTTTTGCCCTTCTATTTTTCCCGGTCAAATCTCCGACCTCAGGTATGTTTGCCCAATCCTCATCTGTTACTGTAGAAAGTGATCGCTTCAGGTCCGCGAATTGTTGTTGGATTTTGGGATTGTTTCGTTCGTATTCTTCGCGTTCGGCTTGTTCTCGAGCTTCCCTAGAGGCGGCGAAAGGATTCAAGTTGGTAATCTGTTCATCAAGTTTCACGAGAATCGATAAACCATAGGTCTCATAAAATTGAAGGCGTGAAATGGGGAAAAAAAGGGGGACCAACCTTCTGGCTTTCCGCCGCCTGTCCATCTTCTCGTCCACCTCCTGGTATATCTTGTCGGCTTCGTCGTCCTCGCGGTCGTACGATCCGAAGGCAAATAATCCAGTTTCATTGTCAGGATCTTGGAACCGCTCATCGTCGTCATCCTCTTCTGGTTGTTGTTTCTTGTCTGGCGCGCCGTATGCTGTCGGTGGCGCTGCGCCAAGGGCAGCTGCTCGTTTGGCAAGAGCCTCCTGAATCTGTTCTGGTGTTGGGCCTTCTCTTGCCGGCCCAAGATCTGAACGAGTCGTGAAACCTGTTGCACCTCTACCGAGACCAGCGACATAATTCTCTGGAGCTGGCTGGTTCAAGAAGTCTAGCCGCCCCATATTGCCGTTTTATAAGGATGTCGACGGTGAGCTGAAAGAATGCTAGCGGTCTAGCACGCGCTCAGAGGAGCGAGGATCACTAAACAACAACTCAGAGTCTTCTCAGTAATCTTCGTAGCACGTTGAAATATTCAAATCAAGGTCGGGAAATCGAGAGGTCTGATGGAATTGCGGCTATCAACGCTGTTGCTTCTCCACAAAATATATCTTGGACCCGTTTACTAGAATTTCTGCCCTCCCACTTCCTAAGCGAGAATATCTTTCTGCCGTTACCGCCCAATAGTCGCCGACAAGAACGACTGAGAAAAGAAGGGAGGCGGCGGGCGATCAGATATACTCAAAGACCCATCATGCCTAAGGCTCAGCAGAAGAAGCGCAACAATGCCACAGCGGCTGGACCGTATGCGGCGCCTGCAAGAGCAAAGTCGAATGCGATTTTCAAGATGAATACAGATCTAGGTCAGCATGTATTGAAAAACCCGGGAGTTGCCCAGGCCATTGTGGACAAGGCAGATTTGAAACAAAGCGATATCGTACTCGAAGTCGGTCCAGGTTCTGGTAACTTGACAGTCAAAATTCTGGAAAAGGCAAAAAAATGCATAGCAGTCGAACTCGATCCCCGTATGGCTGCTGAGGTTACAAAGCGCGTACAGGGAAAACCTGAACAGAAGCGACTCGAAGTGATGCTCGGAGATGTTATTAAAACAGATCTTCCGTACTTTGACGTGTGTATAAGCAATACGCCATATCAGATTTCATCCCCATTAACGTTCAAACTTCTCGCTACATCACCTGCTCCTCGTGTCTGCATACTCATGTTTCAGCGCGAATTCGCCATGCGTCTCTTCGCAAAGCCAGGAGATAAGTTGTACAGTCGTCTATCGGTCAATGCGCAGATGTGGGCCAAAATAGACCACATTATGAAAGTTGGGAAAAACAATTTCAAACCTCCACCCGCCGTCGAGTCCAGTGTCATTCGGATGGTTCCCAAGAATCCTCGACCACAGATTAGCTATGATGAGTGGGATGGGCTTCTCAGAATCGTATTTGTCAGGAAAAACAAGACACTGAGGGCAAGCTTTCTTGGCACTACAAGCATCATGGATATGATCGAGAGCAACTACAGGACGTGGTGTGCTCAGAACGATGTTCCCGTGGAAGACGGTCCTCCAGAAACCAATGATACAGGGGCGATGGAATTTGAAACAGAAGCAAATGCCGATGCCGAAGAAGAATGGGAGGGGATTATGGATGTTGACGACGAAGAGGATTTGCCGGCGTTCTTCAAAGAACAACGAGCGGAGAAAGCTACACAAGTTAACGAAACCAAACGCAAACGGAAGGGCAAAGTTGCTGAACTCGTTCGAGAGAAAGTCCGATCTGTCCTCGAGCACAAAACTGAACTGGCAGACAAAAGGGCCAGAATGTGTGATGAAGGCGAATTTCTGAAGTTGTTATATGCATTCAACCAAGAAGGGATCCACTTCAGTTGAGTATGAAAGGGCAGTGCAACGATCACGTCGAAGAACAAGCTAAATTGGCATCTCGGGAATTAGTTTAATATTATATCTGTCATATATTGAACGATGGGGGGGTCGGCGAACTCGTAGAGTTCGACTTGAGGTGGGCGCTTGAGCCACGGAATAAGCTTTGCCAGATGAATGCTTCGCTGAGGAGCAACTCGATGTCCTTTTCTGTCCATTCGCGCGTAGGGAGCGCTTGCAAGAACATCATGACTTCCTGCCATCGCAGTCAGTACCACCCGAGTGCACAAAGCGGTTGTTATGACTTACCTGGAAATCCATTTTAACGAGCTGTTCCGACCATTTTACTAGAAACGCAGCACAAACGTAGAGATGAAACTGAGAGAATCCCTGTTCCTCAGCCTAGGAAGAAGTCAGGCGGTTGCACAAGCAGACAAACCAAATGCCACCTACCAAGTACGTGTCCCACATTCGGATCGTGTTCTTAATGCTAATTTCTCTCATTAATAGGCAATTCACCCAACGAAAGCTGAATTGCATGAATTCCACGCCTTCGTTTTCAAGATGTCTGGCGAGGTTGGCGTCTATTCGCATAGTCAACTCTTTCAAAGAATTGACTTGTCGGTGGATCCCTGGCTGGGCATGAATGTAGTTATCCTGAATCCCGTCTAGTAACTTGGTTAAGCACCAGAAAGAATCGGCTTCAACTGCATCCAATACTGTTTTAGGTAATTGCCCTGGATCCATACCTTCTTCAATATCACGGTCGGTGATGTAAGTACCCAAGAAGACTTGCCAGAAAGGCGTCACAAGATCATTAATCCCTTGGACATATCCACTCGCTGGATGCCTGATGGCCCAGACGTAAAGAATGCGTTCCAGCGACCGCTGTGTTGCTTCGTAGCCGTATAATTTTAAATGTGGATTGGTTCGCGGCACGTCAATACTGATTTGATGCCATATGGCCTCGTCAAGCCCGCGGGATCTGCCCATCACGGAAGTCGGAGTAACTTGCTTGCCGCCCACATCGGTGAAGGCTTGCTTGACTCCATCGAGGTATTCTTTGCGCTTTCGCTCAAGAATAGCAACCCTTCTCTCGGAGTTTGTAGGCAAATATCCTAAAAGCAACTGCCATGTCATAGCCCTTACCTCCTCCGGTACCCCAGACCAAGCGGATGATCTCAGATCTTGTAGAGATACCGTGCTTGCCTGCAATATCCGTTTGAATTTGTTTATCCGCGAGAGACGAGCTGCATGAGCTTCTATTTCCTTCGGAGTCGCACCAGGAGGTAGTGGAGCGTGGTTGATAAGATGTAACGAGTTGGCAGGATCTCGCAGTATATCTTTGTATTGAGGGCGCAGTATCTTCCCCTCCGTTTTCTTTGCCGTCGGATATGAAAGTGTACTTCGCTCGTCACCGATGTCAAAGCTCTTTGTTCGAGGGTGCAGAGCAGGAGGACCTAAAGTTCCGCTTCCATTTCCGTCGGCAGGAGAGATACCTCTGGATTTTGCCAGTCTTCCTCTTTTACTCGGATTTCTTTGCATGTTGGCTAAACTTGGCAGCCCAAATTCGTCCTCATCGTCATCGTATACAATATCATCATCATCTATTGCATCATCTTCACCGTCTTGTAACCAACCCAGGCCTGCCTGGGAGCTGATACTCGGATATAAGGGTCGTTGAGACGGGCTGAATTTTGATGTTCCATTTCCCGCTGGTGGCGAACCAGTTGCTTTACGAGAAGTCTCAGATGTCGGTGGTGTCCTAGGTCTCGAATATCCTCCAAGCGATCTAACAAGAGATATATCAATAGGCTGGACACCAAAACGTTTTCGTCGGCACTCACAGTGAGTCGAGTTTCAGTATGTCTGCATGCGAATATGCTGCCCCAATTACCTGTCCCGACTTCCCTGATGACGTCCTTGGTGTAATAGAGGGTCTGCGCCAGAAGGGAGAGGCTGATCTCCTTGATGTGGGTTAGTTAAACGTCAAGACCTAGTTAAGAAGTATGGTGCATACTCGGACCCTGCACAAGCGTGTTAGCTACCGTCACTTCATGGAAGAACATTATGATGGACTATTCATAAAAGTGAACATAGATGAGAAGGAGGTACGAACCGACCTGGACCATTTCCTGAAGCCTTGTTAGTATTGTGAAACGTGATGTGTGCTTAGACAAAATACCTGCTGGCCCTTCTTGCCCGTCATGGTGGCTCAATGCACCTTGTGCCCAGGCCACTTTTGGCTTCACCTGATTGATGTACCATTCATATCTGTATGGCTGAAGCGCTACACGCATTGACTTCAGAATTTTAGCATTGAGATTCTGTTCAAAGCATTTGACCTTATGAGGACCGTGTCAAGATTGGACATATGATTGTATGTCTTTCAACGTCGCACGTTCACCTATTGCGGACTGCGCGGGCAGGCATTCGGAGACGTCAAAGCTTAGTTGAGAGTGGAGTTTCCGCTGCTGTACCTACTTCGTGTCCGAGGCGTCTACAAAGCCCAAATTTCCGCTACCATCACTTTCGGGGTTTACTTCTTCATCATTTTTCGCAATTGTTTCTCTCATACCGAGTCAGAAAAGTTCATTTGGAGTCTAAAATAGATACCGCACGCCTGACCCGTGCATTTCTGGGGCCAACAACACCGACTACGTTTGTTTCACATCGCATCAGCGATTTGCGATAATGACCGAACCAGAAGATTTCGAAGAGGATCTCTTTGCTGATCTGTAAGTCGCGCAACAATTTTACCATTCCATATTCATCCCTGCATTTTGTATGATTGATTCTGATTTTGGTTCTCCCTTCAACAGCTATGATGGCGATGAAGCTGCCGCGCAAGCAGCACAAACTTCCGCGGCGTCCCAAGTTCCAGCTCCTACGCAGACAGCAGCGGTAGTGGAAGATACTATTGGCCTAGATTTCAATCCGGGAGGCCATGGTGAAGAAAACGAGAATAACGATTCAAATGGCTTAGATCTGCAGCAATTCGCAGAGCCTGGAAATTACGCTCAGCAGGATGAGCAGATGAAAGAAATCAACACACTGGAACAAGAACAGCAAGACCAACTGTTTGGCACTGGTATTAAGGAAGATGGGTAAGTCTACTTGATTCCCCATTACTTTTGTTTTTTTACATGTTCCTGGCTTTCAGTCGAACGTAAACATCATCCCCACCCCTTATCAAGGTAGGCAGAGGCAGGTTTGGATCACACATTGTGCCACAATCGAATGCTAGAGCATGGATGAAAATCAGAGAACAAAAGAAAGGAAGCAATGATTACAGTACTTCTGTCGCATGGGGCTTGCTTTCGCGTTATATGATGGCCGACATTTAGTCATGCAACGCGTGCTGGAACAATATGGCTGGTGAACAGTGTACAGGGACTTTATTCGAAGTTGCAGGGGAGGCATGTCGATATTTGACTACAGAGGATGGTCGACATTCATGAATCTGTGTTTGCAACGTTGCTACCGCAGCCCCCCGCAAAAATAGGCTTGACAATGTGCGGAGGGCTCGATAAGATATGGGGGCTTCAAGTGTTCTTGAGGTCAAAGCAACAACCCCGGCAAATAACGCTGTTGGTTAGACTACCCATTACCAACGATGGTACCTAGCTTATATCGAGATATTTTGCTAGAGCAGATCAGAACAGAAGATAGATGGCGATAGGGTGCCGGACGCGAAAGCCTCCTCGAGCACGAAAGGATAGCCAAGTGTTGTCCATAGAAGAAAGGCAAAGCAAGCAGTATGGATATCAACAGATCCTTCTATCTTCTGACGCTTGAACTGTACTGTCTCCCAACCGGCATGTATCACAATACGATGAACTGTTCATCATCTATTTCATGGCAACCATCCAGACGACATTGGTAAACGATCGTCAGCATATACAATGGGTTTGTGAGTGCACAACTCGCATGCAACACCCTTCGACTCGGCAAGCCAATCGCCAAATTTACCGAGAGTTATATATGCTTAAGAACCTCACCAGCCTGCAAAATGCAACATATGACAGGAGACATTAGAATTCCACAGCCGTACATGCTAAGGGGATAATATCACAGCCCTTCACAAATTTGCTTTTTCATCTGCTTTATTTTGCCAGGTTTCAGAATGGAGAGGTGGCGGAAGGCTAATATTTTTGATTTTTAGGAAGATGTTCATTGGGGGCCTGAATTGGGAGACTACAGATCGTATGATGAATCCACATAGATCGTTGAGAGGAAATAATCTAACCTTTCCGTACAGAATCCTTGAGAGATTACTTTTCACAGTTCGGAGAGGTCCAAGAATGTACTGTCATGCGTGATGGTGCTACAGGACGATCCCGGGGTTTTGGTTTTCTGACATTCAAAGATCCGAGATGTGTCAGTACTGTAATGGTTAAAGAGCACTACCTCGATGGCAAGATTGTAAGGCACCGATGATCCCTCTTTATGTTTTTCGCAAATTCTTCTTCGGATCATAAAATCTGCACAGGTGAACTTACGTGTTCCTCTCTTCCCAGATTGACCCAAAACGAGCCATACCACGCGAAGAACAAGAGAAGACAAGCAAGATCTTCGTCGGAGGCGTCAGCCAGGAAGCGACCGAACATGATTTCAAGCAATTCTTCATGCAGTTCGGTAGAGTCGTTGATGCAACTTTGATGATGGACAAAGACACGGGCCGACCACGCGGCTTTGGTTTCGTCACCTTTGACAGTGAAGCTGCTGTGGAAAGGACGTTACAAGGTCCTCTAGAAATACTTGGAAAGCCAATCGAAGTCAAGAAAGCACAGCCAAGAGGTAACCTACGGGAGGAAGAAAATACACGAAACCGCAATCAGCGGGGCCATGGACAAGATACGCAGCAGAACAACGCTATGCAAGATTCAGGTCAAGCTGGTCAAGGTATGATGGCAAATGGCATGTCACCACAGATGATGGCACAATACTGGCAACGTATGCAACAATACTTTGCCATGATGCAGCAGCAGATGGCGACCGCAGCAATGGCCAATGGCCAGGCTATGGGAATGGGAGGCATGAATCCGATGATGATGCAACAAATGCAACAAATGCAGCAGGCTATGGGTAGCACTCAACAAGGATCACCGAGTCCTGGACCCCAGAACATGCAAGGAATGAACCCCCAAATGATGCAGCAGATGCAAAACATGCAACGCCAAATGCAAGGCGGCATGAACCCAATGATGGGGATGGGAGGCATGCAAAGCAGTGGGAGCATGTCGCCCGGTCCAGCCATGGGTCCAGCCGCCAATCGACCAGGCTACAATGCCCAAGAGCAGCTTGCATTTGAACAGCAGAAATATGAACAGCAGCAAGTTCGTCGTAGCACCCCTGGAAGCAACAACTTCAGCCAAAATCCAACATCCTGGGAAGGCATGTATGACGATGTTCCTCAGCCAAACATGCAAATGGGCGGCACTGGTGGACGAGGCGGCCCCATCAGGAACATGGGACATAACCCGGCGATGAATGGTAAGGCTCCGAAAGGGCCTTCGGGCCAACTACAACAACCAGCTGCTGCACCGGTCAATGCTCCAACTGGGCCAAAGAACGCTGGCAGACCGGGTGCTAATTACCGTGGAGGTGGAAGAGGTGGTCACCGTGGTTTCCATCCCTATGCTCGTGGGTAAGGAGCTGCGGGTATGATACCTAATACAAGAAAAGTGTGTCCACTGGTCATGGGAAGTTCTTTCACTTATGGTATCCGGCGGTATAGGCTCACTGGGTAGCCACTAAGGCGTTTTCAAATCATCTACGTCTCCGAAACTCGCTTTTTTATTACTCCAAACGCGCTGGACCCGAAGACAAGCTAATGTACATCCATTTGGTCGGGCTGATTATGGACCAGCTGTGCAAAAGGGTGCGCTGCTGTCCTCACTTCCGGGGAGATGAATACAAGACATCTATTTTAAAGTACAAAATTCAAACAAGATCGTGCTCAAAGACCTAACAAGGCGTCCAACTGAGTCTTGTTCCATATTTAAAAAATGTCCGGGAGGCCAGTCCCAAAGCTTCTTCTACTTGGCCATCCGCTCTGTAACCGGGACAATATAACTGTTAAGGTGACCGTATTAGACTCCAAATTTCAAATCAACGATTAAGGAAGACAACGCGCTTCCAGCGCTCGCAAAGACTTATTCATCAGAGATGCATTGTAACTGCCAAGCACCATGTGATGTCTCCTGCATACCTCCTCGTCAGTAGGTGTGTCCGGCCCGTAGATCCCGGCAATCGTAATTCCGCCAATTCAGCCTTAAACCCAATATTGCAAAAAGATAGGCCATCAAGCGCTTATCGCGGTTTCCTGAGCTTCGTTTGGTCCCGGATAAGCAACGCAATGCATACAGCGCTAAGATGACTTTTGTTCTAAACATTTGATCGTTTCTCGTCGGTTACCTGGACGCATCATGCCTTTATTAGATCATGACCGTACGCCTAGAACCGACATATTCGTCTCTCATCCCATACGGCTCTAAAAAGATCAAAGCCGCGTTGATCGATTGTCAGCGAAAATGGATAACCAACTAGAGAGTCTCGAAGTTGATACTAGGGGCATCAATCTTCAGAGACCGAGACTTGATACGCAGATGAGGAACGTGATCATAGTTGTCGTTGTTACTGCATTCTTAATAAGTGCATTTCTATATGCATCTCAAAGGGTATATAAGTCTGCAGAGAAACTGAAGGTGGAAGCAGTGAGTAGACATGCAACACGTTGATCGCGATACCTTGACCTTAAAGTCTAACGCTGTCAGTTATATATATACCCTGTCAAAGGATTACGAGGATGTTCCCTAAAAACCGGGACTATCGGTCGCTACGGATTTCGAGGGGATCGTACATTTTGCTTACAAAAGGTACACCGTCATCCCGAGTCAAAAGAAGTGACCCGGTATGAAACCATGTTCATTGGTTATAACCTGAAAATGGCTTTGTTCTCGACGTTCCTCGATGATAGAGGCCAAAACCTGCATCCGCGCGATATTAATGTGATTGTCACTTGGACCGGCGATGATGGTGGATCGTCACAACAGCTTTCATGGGCCGGTCTAGACTATCAAGTTCGCTTTCCGATGCAGCCAGATCCGACAGGGCTTGAGGAGATCGATGTCAGTCTCCATGGGAGCCCAACTCCGGCTTACGATATGGGTGACGAGCTTGCTACCTGGTTTAGCGGATACCTGGGCGTCGAGGTCCGCCTTGCGTTCATCGGGGAGTACACCAGAGCAGTCCTCGGATCACTAGCACCACATAGCGACTCGGCACTCAAGAAATCATCACTTCCATCTCGACTACGAGGATCCCTTCCATTTCTGAGGCAACCTCCCGAGCGCATTGTTTTCAACGACCTCGGCCAATACCTCGTCGTTACAAGGGAGTCCAATGACGAAGTTACTTCCCGCCTATCTGACAATCTCGAAATGGACATCACCAAATTCCGTCCCAACATAGTTCTCGCTGGAAGCCCTGGTCCTTTCGTGGAAGACTTCTGGGCGGAGCTCACCTTCTGCCTCACTACAAACATTAAAATGGCTTTGACGGCCAATTGCTATCGCTGTCAGAGTATCACTGTTGATTATGAGACTGGAAAACCGGCAGCAGATGACAGAGGTATGGCCTGGAAGAAGTTGAACAAAGATCGGAGAGTGGACAAAGGAGCGAAGTACAGTCCTGTTTTCGGCAGGTATGGATTCTGCGTCACGTCTGATGTTGGGAGACAAATCTGTATTGGAGCGGATGTATTGGTCTCGAGGAAGAACAAGGACCGGACAATATTTGGTAAGTAAATAATTGCACTCATGAAAGATAAACTTTGTTACTTTCGCTTGCTGACGAGTTGGGCCTATAGATTGGCCTGGCCTTACGAATTTCGGACGATCATGAAGATGTATACGTTTTGACGACTCTTGAGATGTATCTTGATGAACGTGTAACAGAGTGAAATTACTGTATAACGCTCTATATAAGCCTCTGAACCTCCATAGCAAGGTGTCCTAGACCTATTGTAAAGCGCCCGCCTCTAGGTATCATAATACTAAAGTCTGCTTATCAAGGGTAGAAAACATGTCGTACCAGGATCCATGCTGCTGAGGTGAATCCCATAATACACCTAGTGCTGATCTGATAGAATTAACCGCATCGAATTTGATATTGTCATATATCTGATCAAACTTTGCAAGGATGAGCCTCCGATGATCTGGTATAAACGTATGGGCTGCTGCGATGTATAGTGGAAATATCGCGCAGTTTAACGCTTTCGAGTTTTGCCGTAAGCCTAGTATTGAGTTCATACATGCGTTCACGTGCTGCTGAACCAGAGGATGATGGCCTGGTAGGTCGCAGATTCCACGGTAGAGATAAAGGTAAGCACTGTGTTGAAATGCCATGCAGAGCGATTGGGAGGCGACGGACTCGTTTTCGTCGGGGGGCTGACTGTAAGCCTCGTTAGAGCCAAGACTTACATCAGTGATAGCAGCGTAAGTTGGTCGCAGACTTTCCTCAAATTCTCGAACAACGTTGATAGAGAGCTCTTGGTTGCCACTTTCAATGCTCTCTTTGTAGAATGCCAGTTCGGACAACTTCTTTAGGACGGACGCTAATGACTCTGTGTTGAGAATTGGCCTGTCCCACCAGACCGCGTCGCAGTCCATCAAATCCCATACAGTCGACAGAAAACAGGGCGACCCTCCATGGAGGACGACGTCCGTCAGGTCTGTGGTCGCGAATTCAGAGAGCAACATCTTCACCGACCTTTCACCGCCCTCCCAGGTTGAAGAAAGGCCTCCTAGAGATTCAATGATCGCCCTGACACCAGCATGGTGCGTAGCCGTGGAGGAGGATCCCTGTGTACAGTCGATGTAACCATCTGAGAAGTATAACAACAGCACAGCTACTAAAATTGTGGATAGAGGCATATCCCCATTGGAGGCCTCTGCAAGTTGTCGTCTAAGAGTTGCGAGACAATGCATACGCTTGTTCTGGACGTTCTCCCTGCTATTCCTGCCATCGTGTAATACCCGATGCGAGTCCGCGAGCACACATGTTGCGAGCAATACCGATTTTTCCTGCAGGGCGAAATTCAGCGGAGGAGGACAAGGTCTCTTCGAAGTTGACAGAAGTGGCCAAACACGAGCCTGGAAGTATTCAATTGCCCTTTTCTCATTCGTAGCAAGAGAACAATCGATCGAAGCGAATGGGCTACGATCAAGTGTTGGCTGAACAGTCGTTGGTGTTGTCTTGCTTGGGCGAGTGTTCCATTTGATCAAAACCTTGTTGTAATTGCATTTCGCCCCGGACCCAACACATTTCCGACAATTTGGCTTTTGAAGGTCACACTTCACACGCTTCTGTTTGCAAGGCCAGCATGAACCCTCTGTTGTTCTGACTCTTTTTTCTGGCATCTTCCCTCATACAGCGTTTCTTACTCAACGAGCGTCCAATACTGCCTAGAGATTACTTTGTACTGCTGTACTTGGTAGAGATTTATTGGTCCCAGAGAAAATCTGACGAAGGTTATGATTAACAACGATCACCTATAGAGGGAAAATAAACCATCTTGTCTTTTCATGGGGAAAGGGACTGTCATGACTACCGGTGTCGATCACGGTCCCTAACAAGAAACCTATGATAAGATAAGCCGGAGACTTGCCAAGCAAGATAAACAAACGACCCCGCACTTTCACCTCAGGCAGGTATAATACATGTTGGGCGTCTATCGCGGAAATGCTTTGACCAGCTATACGTACTGAGATTTTGATTCAAAAGCTTTGGACTATTGGAAACTGGTCGAGGGTTTCGGTGACCGCCTCTTGCATCGTCGATGGATGTTCCGCTTAATGGCACTTACGCGACGCGTTGCGTACGCGACTCCTGCTTCACGCTCGCTGACTTCCCTTTTGGGAGAATCGAGTCTGCATTGCCATCTCTGTAGTAGATTTCATGAACAATCTCCTTGACTCTACCACTCTCATTTGTCGGTCATCGAAGGTAGGATCATAGTGGGTTTCAAACGGGCTATCGGTCTACGGATATATCAAAGGATATGTATGCTATAAGAAATGCCGCGCTGCCTGGCATAATTTTGCATAGCCCATAAGCGTTCACCAAACACCATGGCGGCGATAGACTACGGGTCAACCCTTGACGGCTTGCGTGTACAACCCCTGTTAACATTTGATCTGACACCTAACTCTGAGATCACAGAAGCCGAGCGTCTTGTTGACAAGATCAATAGAGTGTGGAACGTCGTTGTCTACAGCGTGAGACCCGAAGATGCATCATTCGACAATGTTATCCTGCCCCTGATACGAGTAGAGAATGAGGCATCTGATACGGATGGAACCATTGGTCATATGTCTCATGTTTTCCCGAATCCTCAATTGATATCCGGGTCGCTGAAGGCTCGCAAGCTGTACCTTCAAGCTGCTTTAGCTCGTGCTTCACGGAAGGACGTATATGATTTGGTTCAGCATGTCGTCAACAAAGACGAGGCTCTCGATCCACAGTCTTCCTTTTGAAGAAACTCCACGAGACATTCGTACTGAATGGGATGGGACTTGAGGAGGGACCTGTGAAGGCCCATTTCAACCAACTGCAGCAACAATTATCGAACATCAAGACCGAATAATTTAAGAATCTGAATTCGGACAAAGGAGGTCTATGGTTTCATCGTGACGAACTCGATGGCCTTTCAGACGACTTTATCGACAACCACCGAATGGAGGAGATAGATGGCAAGTACACTGGAAGGATATGGATTACGTTCAGAAGATTTGATTTGCAACGAGTTCTACAATTTGCCAAGAAGTGGCATGTCAGACGAGAGATGTGGCTCGCCTGGGAAAATCGGTATGCCTCCACAAATATGACTTTGTTCAGGCAAGCTATATTGCTTCGTGACGAAGCCGCACGACTACTGGGCTATCCCCATAATTCTGCCTTGAAGGTTAAGGAAAAAATGATAGAGGATGTACAGGTTGTCAAAGAGTCTCTAGAGAAAACCCAAAGACAACTTACTTCAACGGTACAGACAGAATTGGCTGTGTTGAGAGATCTCAAGGCAAAGCACATTGCCGAGTTGGGATATGACGACGACGAGAAACCCGACATTTACTTGTGGGACCAGTCATATTACGAAAGATTGCTCTAAGAGGGAATATTTGACTTTAAGCAACGAGAGCTTGCTGAATACTTCCCCTTCCTATATGTATTGAAAAAGTTGATGTCAATATTTGAGTACCTGTTCGGAATAAAATTCCAGGAACTCAACAAACCCGGAGGGTTCCAATGCCAAACTTGGAATGACAACGTTCTTGCATACGCAGTCTGGGATAGTCCCGATGAGGGTGGGGGCTTTGTAGGCTTCCTCTATCTCGACCTTATCGCACAAGAAAATACCTACGAACACATCAGTCATACTTTCTTATCAGCAGTAAGTCTTCCATTCGTGTTGTAGATGCTGTCACTGACTACCTTATGGGGATATGAATATCCTGACGGTACTCGCCATTACCCGACGTTTCTCGTGGTCGGTAATTTTAGTGGCCCATCGAGAACCAAACCAACCCTACCTGAACCGAGAGAGACAATCAGTCTCTTTCATGAACTTGGTCATGCCATGCATAGTCTTCTATCCAGGACGAAGTATTCGAAGTTCCATGGAACCCGAGTAGCCCAGGATTTTGTTGAAGTGCCAAGTATGATGCTCGAAAATTTCTTTTGGGTTGAGCAAAACATCCAAGACATATCGTTACATTACTCCTACCTCTCATCGGAGTTCCAAGCAGCTTGGTGTGAATTGCAAAAGAAGAATATCAAGAGAGGAACCCAGTCCGAAGATACTTCTGATAGGTTGCTTCCACTACCTGCACGGCAACTCTCTGACGAGACCGCTCGCAATGTCGTCAAATCGCGGTACACTTTGAATGGTCTGCGTTGCCTTCACCAAATCTTCATGGCTAAATTCGATCAAACTGTGTATTCACCGCTGACCCATTTAGAGCTAGAGACATTGAATTTGACGGAGACATGGAACAAAACCAGGAAAGAAATCACTGGGCTTTGCGGTCTCGAAATGGAAGGGCGGGGATGGGACTGGGGCCACGGTTACTCTCGTTTCCGGGGAACCATGGGAGCCCAAGAGGCGGGCTATTATACGTATCTACTATCACAGGATTACTCTCTCGATATCTGGAATACCTTCTTCTCGAAAGATCCGATGTCTGCCTCTGAAGGTCGTCGATATCGACACATGATCTTTGAGAAGGGTGGAAGTCAAGATGCCTGGGATGTTTTGACCGAGTACTTGGGAAGGGAGCCAAACCCAGAAGCTTTCGAGAAACACATCGCAATGAGTCTTGCCAATATCTGAGCAGGATGCAATGTCGTGATAAGATGAGCCACGCAGGGGACATGAGGTTTTGACTTAACTCGTAGATAACAAGAACTCAATCGTTCGTTATCATCACATGTCTATATGGCATATACATTCTGTAATTTGGATGCTGTAGTGGCCAGCCTGCAATTGCTGCGCCATTTTCAACTGCGCTGGATGCCACCTGTCCACATATATCGTAGCTTTGGAAGGTCCTGATGCTGTGTTTGCGGTAAGCGAGAGTGGTGCCTTAGCAGGATAAGCTGCCCCGCAAAATCAATCAACGCGTTGATCAGTTTATTAACGCGTCGTTCCGGCTAGTGTCTGCAGAGATAATCCCACATCATCAAAACAAGCCTCACAAAGATATACACTTCATCAGCACATAAGTGAAAGCAGCATGGGTAAGGTTCTGTTCGTGATGACTGATGGGATTAGCTGACTTGCTCATTTAGATTACGGGTACAACAATCAGTATAGCACTGGTTATGGTGCTACAGGAGGTGCAGATGGGGGAGGTTTCATGGGCGGCGAAGCCGGTAGCAGTCCTGCTGGTGGAAAGGTAAGGCCTCGCTGCGCGGCGCTGCTGGTTTAGGACGTGGTAAGCTGATTTCGATGTTTGAGTAGGGAGGCTATGGCAAAGACACGCTGCGACCAGTCACAATCAAACAGATTCTCGATGCGCAACAACCTCACCCAGACGCCGATTTCAAGATTGATGGGGAAGGTATCAGTCAGGTACCTATTCGATATTCCTGTGTCTACTGGGAAAAGCTGACTCTTCATGGCTAGGTGACCTTCGTTGGCCAAATCAGGAATATCAGCACCCAAGCAACAAACATTACTTACAAGGTGGATGACGGCACAGGAACGATAGAAGTTAAGCAGTGGATAGACACCGACAACGCGAATACAGATGCTATGGACACATCTGACCCATCAAAGCCAGCGTCGAAACTGGTTGAAGACGTATATTGCAGGGTTTGGGGCCGTCTTAAAGCATTTGGCAACAAGAGACATATTGGTGCGCACGTTATCAGACCAATTTCCGATTACAATGAGGTCAATTATCACCTCTTGGAAGCCACCGCCGTTCATCTCTTCTTCACCAGAGGGCCTCCGGGAAATACAACCAATGGACACTCCGCAGGTATTGCAAATGGGGCGAAAGCAGAGGGTGATGATGGCATGAATGGACGACCACTGCCCACGATGTCGCCAATGGCCAGAAAGCTGTTCACAACACTGAAGAATACACCACAGAGCAATGAAGGTCTCCACGTCCAACATCTTTCGAGTACGATGGGCGTAAGCACGAGCGAGGTTTACAAAGCTTCTGAAGAATTATTGTCGCAAGGATTGATATTTACAACCGTTGACGACAATACTTGGGCGATTCTTGAGTTCTGAATGACAACCACTGTACATGGGTAGAGAATGCGTTTCATGAGACGGCGTTGGGAATGGGAAAATATCCGTGGAATCAGTCGGAGAATTCTTCCGTTGTTGGTGTGGGAGTATGGACAGCGTTGTGGTCAAATGTTTGACCGTGGCCCTATCTGATTTATACGAAAACCGTAATGACACTGACAAATCATCCGATTGTAACGAGGTTCGACCTTCAAAGTAGAAACAGGCACTACCTACTATGTTATGTACATGTACATACTCCGTCTGGCTTGAAACCTTCATCTTTTGATAAGGGCGGGGAATCGGCATCGTAGTGACCATCTATCGGACTTTTGCTTTTCCCAAATAGGCAATCCCAGGCGAAAAGGTGGAGGAGTGGCCGTAAAGTGAGCCGCTGAGATCCAATAGCCAATCGTCCTTTCCCGACTACAAGACATCCCACACTTTGAAGGACGAACCAGATGGAATCGTGAGACCATAAGTTGACTACAACGGGGAACCATTGCATACCTGAGTGATTCTTCTGCATGCATTCCTGCTTTGCTTATCACATTTTGAAAATCACTTCCCCAATCCATCCATCACGCGGACCGAACGGCTTCCCCTGTGTCATTATAACCCGCTCCTCTTTCCACGCCCAGTTGCTCTTCTGCTCTCTGCTCTTTCTCTTGACCATTTCCTCTCCATTTCTTTGTAGGACTTCGAGGTATCTCTTCCTGTGGTTAGATCCGATCATCAATCTAGGCACTATACTTGGAAAGCGTTGTTCCTTGCGCATTCCTCCTTGTCAACACACGCCCATAACCACTCCACGTTCTCCTTTGCTAGTCAGCCAGGTTGAACAGTGTCTTTATCCAGAACAGAACAGAATACTGTGATCTCACATACAGATTTGTAGGGACCAATTCCACCACCATCGCGCCTTTAGTAGAGAGCAAACACTGCCCTCCCTTTAAACCTCCTATCCCAACGTTCCAAACCTTTCAACCCAGCGACTGCTGTGAAAATCCACCTTGATGGGGGTTGATCTACGTGCATCACGAACTTGTTTGAGATTTCCTGCTCGAGTCAGTACCGTCTCGAGATCCCAGTTGTCTTCCGTCCATACGGGAGACCTAACTAGACCCATTGATCGTCGATGAACTCATTTGCCAAATCGTGCTCAAGATTGTCAATAGTAAGTGTACAATAAAGCGATACGATGCAAAATGCTCACCAATGTCAAGGTAGCCAATTTGGAGTCTCACACGAGTACACAAAGACTTCACGCCATCATTGATCAACATGGCGACCGCCTCTTCAGCAGTGCCGATGCTTGATGCCACCTTCGTACATGAGAAAAGGTCCACAACAACCAAAGCCGTTGAGATTGTGACAAGCCCAGCTTCTGATATTCGCGTCATCGATCCTTCCGAGTATCGCAGAGCAGCCCAATGCCTTGCTGAAGCATTTGCAGATGACCATATTGTCCGGTACCCCATCGACACCCCGGACCGCGCTCATTGGACAGATGAAGAGAAATGGGCATTGCACGTCGACGCTTTCGAGTACATTACGTATGCTCATTGCATCAAAGGCATGGTCACAACGATTGGCCCCGATTTCGACTGTGTCGCACTGTGGATGCCACCAGGTCAGGACATTGATGACCTGCTGACTACTATCCGGAGTGGCTTGTGGAGATTGCACTACAAGCTATCAGCCCAGGGTAGACAACGCTTTTTTTCCGAGTTCCTTCCCCTGCTCGGCGAGACAAAGACATCTGCCCTTGGTGGACGAGACGCCGATTCCTGGTATTTGGTCTATATTGGAACCAAGCCAGGAAGTCGTGGGCGTGGCTATTGCCGTAAATTGATCGAACACGTCACCACACAAGCCGATGCTGAAGGAAAGGCATGCTACCTTGAAAGCTCACACGCTACGAATCTGACCATCTATGAAAAGATGGGATTCCAGGCTGTGAAGCAGGTTCATCTTCAGGAGGAAGCAGGCTGTACCATGGACATCATGATCCGAGAGCCCATTGCTAAGGCTTATGGCGGAAAGACCTTGTGAGCGATGCATTCATTCTTGGCTTATGGACACGTTGCCTTCTTGGTAGAAGGCCTTCGCGATAGCAACTTCGTCTTGGATTGGACAGGTTGATGAAAACAGAAGAATGCAGTATTCAAATTGCCATATTTGTCGTCGTCGGCGGCGTTGTTGTTCAAAATCCTTTCTTATCGTCTTCTGTACTGTGCCACAGCGGTACAGTGTCGACAACGCTCTTTTACCCCCCTTTCAGGGTACAATACCCTTGGCCCAGCCCGAATTTGGCTTTGCTGTTGCAGATCGGTGGATTGTCGGTTGCCTCTCTGTACCCTGTACTCAGAGTATTGATCGGAAAACCCTATTATTGCTGCGGTGGAATGTACTCAGTTCTGCGAACTATTGGCGACGATCTTCAATAGTGCTCAGTCACTTATTCAGGCCTATCCATACTCTGAGTAGCTACAGTGATAGGTATAGTTTATGCCCGACTCAGCCTCTTTGGCATTTCTATTTTTCGCTCCCGTTAAGCCTCTTTAAGTACCGAAGACCGTTGATTGGCCAAGTGTGACTACAACCACAGGCAAATCCTCGGGCTTCAGCTTTACTCAAGGTACAGTAGTACTAATGTAGTACTCGGGAGGGTAGAGCATAGCTCTGCTGCAGTAGATAGCCAATCATCGATCCCATCCCGTAGACTCGTAATGCTCCGCGAGTAGAGCCAATTATGAGGAGATACTATACCGTAACGTCTGGAGCGCCGCTCTTTGTGGCGCTTGTGGCCCCGTTGATTTTCCTCCGTGGGTCGCATCATGCCTGATTCGAGGGTTATTTTTGGGAACCGATCTTTCAGGGACAAAACAAAAAGACATCGGGAAAAGATCGAATCAAGGAGTGCCTTTCTGCAGCCTCTTGCAGCAATTACCTGGTATAGTAGCTAGGCGATGACTAGACCAACCATGTGGACAAGACACATGAGGTTCTGGAACAAAGAGTTCTGCATCAAAAGTTCTTTCCATTGTTCATTGGTGTAACGGTCGGTAGCCGAGGTCACCACCCACTCCCCATTACTGCACTTCAGAGGGAGGCCACACCATTTACGGAGCTTGCGTATACAGCACACATAACCCTACATTATCTTCTATCTTGCACAATAGATCTCATCATCTTGAACATCCATGGGCAGAATTCTGGTCTTCGGCCATTGTAACGCAAAATGTCATAATAGATTATTCCATTAAATCTTGGTTACTGTAGCGAGTCGCGGATTGATTAATAACAATGTCTGGGCAGATTGAGCATTTGTTTAATCTCTGTCTGCCTGGTTGGAAATTGCATAAAGGTGGGAACGTGGATAAATGTACTGCAATTTCACCATCTGTCATCATTCATCTTTCTCCTGGCCTCCTGAGGAAATCCGGTCATGTTACTGTAGTCGGGTGGGCACGAGGGCTCCCTGTAACAGAACATGTTTCCGGGTACTGTACCTTTGGAACGGTACAGGTAGTATTATCACTTACCATAGTACGGGGTTTGTTCAGCATAATACTGTCCAGTACCGTACCTCGTAGGTCAGTCAAAATACATGTACCTATTGATGGTCTCCAGGGCAGCAATACTATGGTACAGTACTCTGTAGACCGGTAATTTGGTACAGGATGTCCATCTCAAGTGTACTGAAGACTCATACCCAAGTCAACGGTGTATCGAATAACCGTCAATACGCTTTCGACAGGGCAATCAGGGTGAATGGTCCAATATCTCTCCATCAACCAACCAACCGATTCATGGAAATAATCGGTGATGATCCGGTCTGGCCCAAAGTGATGAACTTTTTTTTTTGGTTCCCACGATCGATCTACAGTACGTACCGTACCTGATACTCAAGTCCTCAACGCTCCAACCCAAGAAACAGTCTTACTGATCCCTCCTTTCCATCGTTAGTTTCCCAGGTGAATCGTCGGCAATGAACATCGTGCGACTCGAGAGGCAACGCAGGAGGGGATTTTCAGCTGATTCGAGAGGTGTTCATTGGTTTCTGGTCGTTTGTTACTTTGAGTACAAAACTGATTACGTTGGCACCTGAAACCCGACTAATGGCGTTTCGGGTATAAACTGGTGGATAGGGGGAGGTGGAGTGGGAATCATGGCAATGGATGCAGCCTGGCATGGAACAACCTTTTTATTTTTTACTACTACTATCAGAGTAACTTATGTATGTTTTCAATCGTCTGGATCGGGGGTGCCCTCCCCATTCCCAGGTAACTACTGTACTTAACCTAGTTAGTCAACCACCATCCAACCACTCATACTATTAGGTAGTACTATACTATGGTAGTAGGAGACGTTGAACCTTTTTTTCAAGAAGCACCACATTTGTTCGTGCTGGAGCGTCCGCTGCATTCAATCAGATCAATGGCCGATCCTGATGGGGCTGGCTCTTCAGACAACCGGCTGCATGCCAAGCTCCTTGTTGCTGTGGTATAGATTTCAGTATGGCAGGTGGGCTATCGGTATGAGACCTGACGGTAATGTTTCTCGTGTTTCGGTATGTTCTTTCACGATTTGGTGAAGCACTGCCTCAATCAACGGCGTCCTGTCTGGTAAGTAGTAAAACACAGGCCGTCATTAACGACAGGGTATCACCGACCATACCATCGACTATGGTAGAGTACCATAGGTAGTACTTGTGTATACTATATACAGTATCAGAGTGGTAATGAACCAGAAAGCCACTCAGGCTGTGCCTCTCTGATGTCTCGCAGCAGCAGCAGCGCAGTACCCGCTCCATGTGCTGCATCTTCAGGGTTCCTCCGATCTGAGAAAGGCTCTCACTAAACCGATTCAAGTCCTGTCCACCGTCTTCTTTCTTCGTAATCGTCTGAGCAATCCTTCTTCTATGCATTTGTTCTCCTTTGTCATCACTAATAGCTTTCACTTTTTTACGCCCGCCCTCGCTCGTTCCACTGACTACGTTCTTTGACGTCTTTGTTGCGCTTTTCTCGAGGTGGCCTAAGCTTGCTACAACGATTTTCTTCGAAAGGCAGTTCCAACAACAGAAACGTGCTTCAACTTGATCGACTTTTTCACATACACAAACTCTTCCTCTCGCTCTGTCATCGTCTCCGCTTGCACTTCGCTTCAACACTCAGGTTGATCCTGCCGTTCACTCTACCTTTTTAATCAACCCGCAGACGACGTTCTTGGTACATATCAAATCGGTGACCGATACCCCCAGAGCATAGAGACACAAACCAAGGTGCCTACACATTCGGTGTCAGTTGTTGGAAGTACGCAGATTTTCGATCTGCCATGCGGTCACCCACTGCGATCTCCCTGGCCATCTTGGGCCTAGGGTTTCTCACAACCCATGTTGCTGCCTCGGACGTCCTCAAGACCGACGGATTTGAAGACTGCAGCACAAATGGAACAATCACAGTCAACAAGATGGACATTGAATATGTCAGGAGTACGAAAAAGATTACTTTCGATGTATCGGGAACAAGCAGTAAAGAGCAAAACGTCACTGCTAAGCTGACGGTGAGCGCTTATGGTAGCACAATCTATACCAAAAGCTTCGATCCATGTGATACCGACAGTTACGTCGAGGAGCTCTGCCCAGGTAGGTACCGTTGAGATATGTGGCCGTGGCTGTTGATCGCTAATACGTAATACAGTTCCCTCTGGCACGTTCTCAGCATCAGGAACTCAGTCAGTTCCTGACTCGTACGCCAGCCAAATTCCTTCAATTGCATTTTCAATCCCCGATCTCGAAGGCGAAGCAAAGCTGGAGCTAAAGGCAAAGAACGGTGGCGAAGAACTGGCTTGCATTCAATCAACTGTGACCAATGGAAAGACGGTTGGTTTAGCTGCGGTGTCCTATATCGCAGCGGGCATTGCCGGCGTCGCCCTAGCCATGTCTGCCCTATCCGCCCTCGGGACCGCCGGTGATCCAGGCGCAACTTCATCCAGCCCCGGCTTTATTGAGATTGTACATTGGTTCCAGTCCATGGCCACGAACGGAATGCTGAGTGTCAACTATCCGACCATCTACCGAAAGTTTACCAAGAATTTCGCCTTCTCGACTGGTTTGGTCTCATGGTCTAGCATGCAGAGAAGTATCGATAATTTCAGGGCCGCAACGGGTGGAAACCTGACCCATGAAAGCTATGACTACCTACAAAACACGACCCTGGTCTACAGTGATGGCTCAAACAGCACCACAACTAAGCGTGCCATAAACACAGCTCTGTTGTTTCTTCGAAACCTCGACACAAGGGCCAGCAATTCGAGTGACTCTTCCAGTTCGACTTCTGAGCTTGTCAGTGATGCCAAAGCATATTTCGAGCAACTTTCAATTCCTTCAGCCAATGTGTTCATGACTGTGCTTTTGATATTCGCTATTCTGATTGCTGTCATCACATGCGGTATCTTGCTGTTCAAGGTCATTCTCGAAGCTTGGGCACTTACCGGCAGCTTTCCCAAAAAATTGACTTCCTTCAGGAAGAACTACTGGTGGCTTTTGGCCAGGACAATCACAAGTCTGATTCTACTGCTCTATAGTGTCTGGGTGCTTTATTGCGTATATCAATTTACTCACGGTGACTCTTGGGCTGCCAAGGTCCTCGCTGGCATCACATTGAGCGCTTTCACTGGTGTACTTGCTTTCTATGGTTTCCGCATCTGGCAAGTTGTGCAGCGATCCAAACGACTGGAAGGCGATGATCTTGCCCTTTACAACGACAAATCGACTTGGACAAAGTACCGCATCTTCTACGAAAACTTCCGAAGTGGTTATTGGTGGTTCTTTGTCCCTGTAATCGTCTACATGTTCGCCAAGGGCTGCATTTTGGCAGCTGCTGACGGTCATGGTCTCGTGCAAGCATCTGGCCAATTGATCTGCGAAGCTGCTATGTTGATCCTTCTTATCTGGAGTCGACCCTACAATACAACTTCCGGGAAATGGATTAACATTGTCGTCCAAGTTGTTCGTGTGTTATCCGTTATCTGTGTCTTGGTTTTTGTTGATGAACTCGGCATTGCACAAACGACCAAGACCATCACTGGCGTTGCCCTCATCGTCGTTCAAGCCGCTCTCAGCGGTATCCTCGCCATCCTTATCGGTGTCAACGCGATAATAACTTGCGTTCGACAGAACCCACATCGCAAGCGTAGAAAGGAAGCTGGTAAGATCATGATTCCCTATATCCGACCCTTGGAACTGGCAGAGACTAACGTTTCAGAAAAACTTCATCGTGATGACCTCACCCCTCTGGATGCTCGAGATTCCCTCCTCATGGAACCAACAACCTACAAACAATCCCAGGCAACGAAAACCCCAGTAGCCCAGTTTAACAGCGCCCCGTCTCCTTACGAACCTTTTCGAAACCAAGGTCCGGGTCTCGCTCCATCCAAATCTCGTCGTGGTCCTCGGGATGAAGAGGAAGCTTCAGCTCTCATGCATTCCGCCGCTGATATGGGTCAACATTATCCACCACACCAGGGAAACATGCGTTCAAGGAGCTTGAGTCGAGGGAGTGGGGGGTCAATTCCACCGCCAAGTGATGGAAGAAACCCCACGTTACCAAATGTGGGCGGATATGACGCTGTAGGAAGAGGAAGATGATTTAGCGTGTCCAACGGAGGATCATCAATCTGAATATCTATTATATCTTGGGACAATTGGTAATACACAATGCGGTCTTTTCCCGAGGAATTTGTATCCGGGAGGCAATGACTTTTCTGGGTGGTTGTAGCGTTCATGTCTGTCTATTATGTTTTCCAAACAAAATATATACCAGAGATATGCTGTGTTTGATCTCACAGAAAGACAATCAGTATCTATCTCCCGTCGATCCTTTTCAGCTAAATACCTACCTTAGATAGGTGATCTGGTTTTTTTTTTTTGAAAGCATAGCGTTTTCCCCTTCTGTCCTCGAAGGATCTTACTTGGGAGGAATGGTCTTGATTCGTAAATAGTATGGAAATACGATATTTACTGTACCTTAGGTCTATTACCATGATAGGTAGGTAGGTAGGTAGGTACTAATGTGTTGGTTACTGCGGCCAGTATATCTGACTCCTTAATTACTTCTTCTTTCCTTCACTATGTATTTAGGTAGGTAGGTATACATGTATTATGTATAACGTTATATCGAATATGGGGGTGGTCAATAACAAAACAGACATTATTCTAATCGTCGTCGTCCTTCATCATCGTCGTCATCATCATCATTTCTTTCCTTCTTTCCTTCTTTCCTTCATACTCTGATGTATCATCTATCTATCTATTTAACTATAAAAGATATTGCTATCAAATCCAACCTTCATCCAAAAGCAAACAAACCCCTCCTACGATTCCCAAAACCCATTTCCACCCCATGCCTCCTCCCACTCCCTTGCCCGGTGCCGCAGTCCCCTTGGGCACATTCCCCGTCTCCGCACCACCCAGATACCAACTCCCGATATCCGTCAATTTACCTTTCTGGGTGAAAAACGCCGCGTTGGGACCCACGTTGCTGACGTCGGATCGAAAGGCTCCGAACCAGGAGTATCGGGCGACGTAGTCGAGTCGGTCGAAGTATTCGGCAGAGGTGTTGTAGAAATCTTGGGTGGTGGAGAGGCTTTGATACGGGTAGCCGTATTCGGTGATCCAGATGGGAAGGTCAGGATATGTTGCCTGGACTTGGCCGATGTGGGAGGCTAGGCCTTCGAAATTGCCGTACCAGTGGATGGGGATGAAGTCGGCGGTGCAGTTTGTGGTGGTGGTGGTGGTGGACGAGGAGTTGGAGCTGAGGGAGTGGCAGCTGCTGTTGAAATTTGAGAGCCATGTAAAACCAGATTCGGAGCCGGTGACGGCGGGGAGTCCGACTTTGAGGCCGTAGGTAGAGCGCAATGGAGTGATTTGGGTGAGCCAGGTTTGGGCGGCAACGGAGGGGTCGATGGAGGAGCCGCCGGTCGAGGTGGTGCCGTCGGGCTCGTTGAAGGTCAGAATGTGGGTTATGGAGGACCCGGAGGACAGTTGCGATTTGATGCTGTCGAGGAAGGATGTGTCGGTGGTGGGGGAGGAGGGGGCTCCCCAGAGCATGGGTACGAAGGCGAGGGATGTGGATTCGAGGGATGAGGTCGGTACTGCGCCGTAGTTGTAGTACCAGGTTAGGCCCGTGTTGGAACCGGTGAATGCAGCGTCGTCGGTTGCACTGTCTTCGGTGGTGATGTAGATTAGACCGCGTTTGTCGGAGCGGGTGGCATTGACGGCGTGGACGGCGTGGACGAGGACGGAGGATGGAAGGATGGTAAGGAGGGCGAGGGTCGTGGCTGAGGTTGAAAAGTACATTGCGATTGAATTCCTCGTTTCTTTCCTTCAGGTTCACAATCTGTAAATGATCTTGTTTCCTCTACATAGGCATTGGAGGCAGAAGGCCCAGCTGTTGAGCGACCGTTTGAGGTGAAATTGGGCGAATATGCTACCCAAGATCCCCGGCTTTTGTATCTGGCCCCCTGTATATTACTGCTTAGAAAGATTGCAGATCAAAGGTTGCCTTTCGTTCTTGACATCGTCGCGCCGAGACGGATGCTCATTAGAAGTTGAGCGATCAGCAGGAAATACGAAATCAAGGACAGGGAGCGAAGATGATATTGTTTGTGAATAACAAAGCGAAACACACTTGCTAGCTACTAGCCCCCAGGAAACAAATATGAACACCTTGTGAGAAGATTGGAAGAGATATGAGAACACGACAAGGAAGTTATTAAACTGTGGAAGTGTCGTTGATGAAATTCTTTTGTACTTTGGCACGATCCCTGCAGTACTGTAGATCAATCTAGATTTAATTAATACATACCATTAAAGCAGGATTCATGCCTAGCCCCGTTGTCAGATTCGCTATCACTACCAGAAGTAGAATCCCCAATTGATAAGGACACATGCAGAGCGACAGAAGGAGAGTTCCAAGATAGCGACAACACATCAATACCAATCGATCAGGTTCTGGCCTGTCTTGGTGCAGTTCCTGTGTACCTGAATCGGGGCGAATGGCTTGTTTGCCGAGGCAGTCTATCGGATGGATTGAGGCAGCCACATTTCTTGGCTACGTGTGATATCGTTCAGCCTCAGAGCACTAGATGATTTGTGTTTCAGTTCCCCCTTACGGGAAAAATAATGACAAGTACTGTACCTAGTTGATTGGAGCAGTAGCCAAGTTTGAAGAAGGAACAATTCGGTTTCTCAAGTCCTTGGTCGGTGAAACACCTGAGGGTTGCTCATCTTTGAAGGTCTCAGTATGAACGAGGCGCGTGAGAAGACCGCCGGCGGAAGTAGCTATTGAATTTTGGCTAAAAATGAGGCTCGACATGTCCTCTCCAGCGGACGGAAAAGGTGGATAGATGATTGCAGTGGTACCCAGAGTAGTTCTGTGGGGGCCAAAGTTTGGATACGAACTTATCGGTTATAGGCATGTTCCGATACACAGTTCCTCGAGGACAATTCCTGTTAGAATTGGCACACCATATGGTAATACATCCGTTTTGAACCTTCTCCTGGAAGTTTGGGGAATCGGAAAGAGCGAAGGGTCATGACCATCGTGGCACTTTCTCATTAGACTGTCTGCATGCTACAATACCGTAGCAACTGTAACGAGACCGTATCCGCCTTCAGTAACGATCAGGTCTTATGGGACTACGGTCATTTGTGCCGTGTCAAAATAAGAAGGTGCTCGACGTTCTACATAGACGGCGAGTCGGACTTTACGGTACAGTACAAGGCTTTCGTAAACAAATGTTCATGAAACAGGTCCAGTGTCCTCGGGAGACCACGAAGACTCATAATTTCCGTTCTCGGATGAAAAGGCCGATAAGAAGGGCAATGAAAGCCAAGCAGAGTGACACAGCTGTTGACACAGACGTTAGCTCTATATCAGGACGATGAGCTGTGATAGACCAAACATACCATAAGCATATAGCAGACTGTCGACGTAAGCCTTCACCACGATTCTTTGAATTGCGTACGGGAGATCCCAGATACGCTCAATGCTCGATTCAGCTCGTGATATAATCTATGAAGGAGGTCAGGTCGGCTTCAGCCATGCTGCTAGTGTTTACTCACATCCACTTTGTGCTTAAAACCGTCGAGATCATTGTTGAGGTTGGTTCGAAGTTTCGCATGCAACACAGCTGTTGCCAGGCTGATCCCAACGAGAAGACCAACATTTTGACTGAGATACAATGACGTGCCGGCAATAGCGATTTCCGACTGATCTAAACATGCAGCCAGGTGAATGAATGTAGTCGACTGGATTACACCTGATCCGAACCCTCCGGGAAATATATAAACCAGCTCGGCAGGGTGATGGTGTCCGCGCCACCTCAGAATGAGCAGTAGGTAAGCGACACAAGCAGCAGCACTTCCTAAGGTCGTGAGATGTTTATAACGACCCGTTTTCGTGATAATATAACCACTCAAGAGACCACCGGTTGCGTTTCCGACGACAGCCGGGATTAGACGGCTGCCAGCTGCTGTCACGGATTTATGAGATGCGATCTGGAAATATATGGGAACGGTATAGAATACCTATATTGTCATGGTCAGCCGGAAAATTTCCGTGTCAGATTGGGACGAGCTTACTCCAAATTGAGCGGCGATTTGCAGGGAAGCAATCAAGTATGTAGACCATACATCCCTTTTTGCGAGAAGTTCGATCGGTAGAACAGGTTCTTTCGCCCACCGCTTCTCCACGAAGTAGAATGCAACGAGGAGCACGAGAAACACTAGCGACGTTGCAACAACAAACGGCCATGGCTTTCCGCTTGTTCCAGAGTCAACGGCGAGTAGGAAGAAGCTGATCGTTGCAGCGAGGACTACTGCCCCGATGCCGTCAATCCTTGAAAATTTGGATGTCTCTTGATCTTCATTGCCTTCCGAATCATCTGGCCCCGTTACTGGAGCTGGAGATGGAAGCTTCCACAGGACGAGGACAAGCCCGAGGAAAGTTGGAATACATTGCCCATAGAATGACCTGATCTCGTCAGTAGTGAATGGAATGCTCCGTGCAAGATCACCGACCATCGCCAACCTACGGAATCGGTAAGCCAGCCTCCGACGGGCCCTCCCAAAGCCCTTCCCACCGTAGCGGCGACATTGACGTAACTTCTCCAAGCTGCAACACTTCTGACGGGGACCATATCTACAATTTGACTATCAGAAAACCTTCTTTAACATATCATTCACACCTACCGGTCAAGATGATAGAGACCAAAGCCGTCATTCCCGCTCCACCGATGCCGCTAATGGCACGGCCGGCCAGGATTTGCCAATATTTGTTTCCGATGCCGCTGTCAGGAGCATTAGCATAGAAGAAAGTGGAGTGGGAGACAATGGATAGAGCAGACCATATAAAGCACCCCACGATGAAGAAAGAATATGAGACAACTAAGTTACTCCTACGGCCAAAGATGTCGCTGAGTTTGCCATACTTGATCAACTTGTTAGGCTGTCGTGTGTTCCAACCGGGAGGTTACATACCAAGGGCTGGGAAGCGGATCTAAAGAGGACTTAGAATGATGGGTAGATTCGACTGTAGAGTTGGACTCACTGTGCAAGCCCATAGCTAGTGACTAGCCATGTGGCATCGGCCAGAGCATTGAACTCAGAGGCAATATGCCCACTTGTAGCGATAACCAGGGAGCCATCTGCATTGGCAACAAATACACCTACAGTGCGCTGCCGTCAACATCCACCGGGCAGACATGTATGTGACTCGGGTTGGCTTGCTCACCCAAGAGAAGGATTGGAACTACCGTCCACACAGTAAAACTGGAAGGACGCTCTGCAGCGGCCGATACATGATCCTCATGATAGGGAGGAAGCGCGGAGACGGATGAATGTCTTCTCACATCAAGCGTGGATGTGCTTGGTGAAGGGCTCGGGGGCCGACAACGGCCATGGGTTGCTGATGATGATTGTGGTTGTTGTGGGGGAGAAGGTGGTCTGAGGAGACCCGTTCTTTCTGTGGGCGTGGGCGTAGGTGCATCGTCATCCTCGCCCATGATTTATGATTTACTGTACTGTGTGCTAATAATGTTATGGTGGTGGTACTAGCACTATAATGCACTAAACCTGGTCATCTAGTCACCCTTTGCACATCAGTCGGAACAGAGGCACAAAGATTGAAGCTGTCTTTGAGCCATACACAGAAGATCAGAGATCAGATATAACGTTAGACCTTACAGAATATGACTTTTGGTCAGATTTCTCTTTCCGCAGAGTCTGAATGGTTCAAACTTTCCGCCCAGTCCCTCAGAAGCGTTTCTTGTCTCGGGACTAAACTCTGACTTTTGTACCTTTTGGGTTCGTCGGGTGCCAGAAACAACGGAGAACTTCCCGCTTGCGCCAGACTGCTACTCAATCACGCAAGAGCCACATACCCAGACCATGCAAAGCGTAATACCAAGACAGCGGAAGCGAAGCCCCAATGTCTCATCGTGGTGGAATGAACCGCAGATTGTAGCTAGTCGGGGAGGGAAAAAAAAGCACTGATAGATCTCTCCATTGGACTACTTCGTTTTCCCGATATAACTTTCTTCATCTCCTACAGATATTCGTTTCTTTGATAAACGGTTCGGGCTCTGTGAAAGGCACAGGCCAGGAATACAAGATGGTCGGCGTCCCCAACATGTCCCTCACTTGTGTGTTCGCTCTTGCGATACTGTTCCTCAATGCTGCGAAGGCCTTAGACCAGGTTCCATTGGGTGGTCAAATCCCATTGGATGGCCAATTGGATATAGCTAAGAAACCTAATGTCGTGTTTATATTGACAGACGACCAGGATTTGCACATGGACTCTCTGTCCTATATGCCATTTCTGCAAAAGCATCTTCTGGAACAAGGCACTTTCTACCAACGTCATTTCTGCACCATCGCTCTCTGCTGTCCGTCACGTGTCTCTTTGTTGACTGGAAAGGCAGCCCACAATACCAACGTTACGGATGTTAATCCTCCCTACGGTAGGCTTCTGAAAACGTCTATTCTGTCCGATTTTATCTCACTAAGGAATTTTCACAGGTGGCTATCCCAAGTTCATCAGCCAGGGATTGAATGATGCCTGGCTACCAGTCTGGCTCCAGGAAGCAGGGTACAATACCTATTACACCGGAAAGTTGTTCAATTCTCACAATCTGGACAACTATCATTCTCCTTATCCTCGTGGTTTCAATGGATCAGACTTTTTGCTCGATCCACATACCTATCAGTATCTCAATGCTACATTTCAAAGGAATCGAGACCCTCCCGTTAGCTACGAAGGCGATTATTCCACCGATGTTCTGGCAAGCAAGGCATTTGGGTTTCTAGATGATGCTGTTGCTGCTCATGCACCATTTTTCTTGGGGATTGCCCCGGTAGCACCGCATAGCAACGTTGCTTTTGGGAAAGACCATCCCTTGGAAGGCATCCAGACAACGCCACCTGTCCCAGCAAAACGTCATGAACACCTTTTCAAAGACGTTGTAGTTCCAAGAACACCAAACTTCAATCCTGACAAGGCGAGTCCAATATTTCCATCAGAAGAAAATCATCTAACCATATATAGCCAAGTGGCGTCTCGTGGGTCTCTACACTGCCTCAGCATAACCAAACCAATATTGATTCGAACGACCATTTTTACCGTAATCGTCTCCGAGCCCTACAGGCGGTTGACGAATTGGTCGACGAACTCGTAGCTCGTCTGGGCAGCTATGGAATTCTCGACAACACCTACATCATTTACTCTGCCGACAATGGTTACCATATCGGCCAACACAGACTTCAACCAGGTAAAGAGTGCGGCTTTGAAGAAGACATTAATGTTCCCCTAATTATCCGCGGTCCCGGTGTTCCGAAAGGTGAAGTTACGGATGTCGTTACAAGCCATACCGATCTTGCCCCCACCTTTATGAACATTGTTGGAGGAAAGCTCCGAGATGATTTTGATGGAGCGTCGATCCCAATCACTGCATCCACCATCAAAGAGGCCGAATTACGCAGACACGAGAACGTGAACATCGAATACTGGGGATTTGCTCTCTTCGAGGGTGAATTCGATCACACATTTTATTGGAACAACACATACAAGGGTCTCCGACTCATCGGAAAGGGCTACAACCTGTACTACAGCGTCTGGTGCTCAGGTGAACATGAACTCTACGATTTGAATGTGAGCAGCCCTCCTGCCTTACCCGTATCTCTTTGAAATCCCTCTCCAACCCAATACTGACTATGGAAACCTACAGTCCGACCCCTACCAACTCCACAACCTCTACCCTCTCTCCCATTCCCAGACCTCTCTCACGTTCACCAATCCCGACACCACCCTCCCAGTCTCTGTACCTCTCTCCGTTCTCATTCCCCGCCTCGACTCCCTCGTGCTTGTAGTCAAGACCTGCAAATCCCACGCCTGCACCCATCCCTGGGAAGTCCTACATCCTAAAGGCGACGTCAAAGATCTCTACGACGCCTTGAACCCTAAATTCGATGACTTTTACACTTTGGAACAGGAAAGAGTACAGTTCTCGAAGTGTGAGAAAGGTTATATTTTGGAAAGTGAGGGACCGAGTGATGTTAAAGCGTTTGGAGAATCTGGAGGTAAGGAAGAAGGTTGGGAAATTTGGAAGTATATGTCTTAGTTTTTAAGGAGGTGGGAGAACTTGTTCCTACTTAGACATGTGGCTTTCACTCGTTCGAGAAGGCCTTCCGAAATTTTTTTTCTTTTTGAAAAGACATACGAGCTATGTACAATTGATAACAGATAATAAATAAAGTAAAGAGCAACCGAACCAGTCGGAACAGAAATAACACCCCATACAACTATACTTTACAACACATAATACGTACATACATACATCCGAAGGCATCCAGCGTCCTTCCAACAACCACTGTACAGCACTATACAGTAAAATGCAAGCATATTCCCCCCAAGGGTCTCACAAAAATCCAAATGAAACCAAACTGCCACAACAACAACAACACACATCTCACAAAGATGCTGCTAGGGGTCCAAATCTCATCCATTTATCTATCTATCTATCTACTAAAGAAAGACTTTCAATAATACCTCTGTTGGATGATATCTCTCTTAACATTCATTTCATTTCATTTCGTTTCATTTGATATGATTTGTGTTATTGTATGATATTATTGATGAAGTGATATGATTTACGAAAGAGAGACATTGGAAAAAGAGCCATCTATCTTCTATGACTCCTGAAAAAAGACTGAATCAAAAAACATGAATCGAAATGATGGTAGATTTGACAAGGATCCTTACGTCCTGACAGCGGCGAATAAAAACTTACAGGAGCACCTTAAACGTCCACCCGATCCCTCTCTACTCGACTCCTGATTTCTCACTACCACGACTTTGGTCCAAACTTCTTGCCGGTCCTCAAAACCGCCGTATCCATCGCATCCATCGTCTCTGTAACCACCGTATTCCCCCACCACTGCGGCGCCGTGACGCCGGTCAAAGTGAAACTGAAGAAGATGACGAAAGTCGCCAAGGCTAATCCCAAGTCTAAACCGGCGCTCGTCAGGTAATTGAGTCGTTTCCACCAATCAAAACATCTGTCTCTGATGATTTTATTGAAGAAAAGACCCACGACGGCCCAGGAGAGGTAATTGAGGGGCGTGGCGGGCGGGATTGAACCGGAACCGCCCAGGATGAGGGGCGCGAGGGCGTATTTCAGGGGAGAGCGGGGGAAGTGGCGAGAGAGGTAGAAAAGGAGGAGAGGGAGACAGAAGCCGAGGGCGAAGAAGTAGAAAAGACCCGAGTAGATTTGGCCCGGGCTGAAGATTCGTTGGGGACCGATGAGACCCCAGATTACGGAGGCGGAGTAGAAGACTTGGGCGCCTGGACAGGTGAACTTTTGGGGTTGGGTGGTGGTGCAGACTTCAGGGATGGAAGTTAGGGAGAGGTTGAGGACGAAGACTTGGATTATGCATGATAGCAAGGTGGACACAATCTGCGCGGTGAAGACGGTTCGTGGTGGGAGTTTCATGTAGTGAGTGAATTTTAGATCTGAGGTGAAGGAGAGCGATTGGGACATTGTTATGTAGCCGTAGGTTTTGAATAGCATCATCGCTGCGGAGAGTGAGGTTTAGTGATGGAAAGTAAGGGAGAGGAATGTGCGGAGAATGAAGGGGAGACATTGAGGAGTAAGAGAAGAGAAGGGAAGGTGGGAAAGTACATCGCTTGATACTGACGTTGGCATATAGGAGACGAGTAACGGTGGAAGGGATGGCAATGAGGATGGGGGGAAAAGGCAAGAAGAAGTGAAACACACCAAGTGGTCTTCCCGGTTGAATATACCCAAAGATAAATTCAGTCAAAACGTTCAATCCAATCTGAACATTTGTAATCGCTTGAATCATTCCAATTGGTAATGTGAAAATGATCGAGATCACTATCGCCAAAAGATAGACCCACCATGCCATCTCCGTTGGGAATACTTGAGTCATAACTAAACCTGTGACGGTTGTTGCGAGGAAAAAGGTGAGGTACCACCATTCAGGGACTTCGGGGTACTTGGACATGAGCTTCATGTGGATGTCGGGGACGTCATCTTTCATGTTTTTGATCCGGGCTATGATCTCCTTGCGGTGGTACAGATACGTGTGGACGAGGAGAGAGGCTATGGCGGCAAAGGATAGTCCATAGGATAAAGCGAAGGTGGTGGAGAGAAAAAGGGGAGAATAGCTTTTGTAGGCTTGGAGGTCAAGGGTGAGCTGAGGAGTGACGATTTGAACTGACATCGTACAGTGCGCCAGCATTGTCGTAGGTCTGCGAATCACTCATGGGAAGGAAGCTGCCGTACCAAGTATTTGAGAAATGAAAAATAGGCGCTCCGATCAGGAAGAAGACTACTACACCAACGAGAATGTTGGCTATAGCATGCCAGGGTGATGCAAGTGGGGAACCAAGAAATCCGGTCACTTGAGTCCAGTCAAATGTTATCGGAAGAAGGGACAACCCAGTGGTACCTCCGAATAGTTGATTGACGACGACGTTGTTGGGTTTTATCCATGTCAAGAAAGCGAAGATCGAGAGAAATTGGGCCAGAAACCCCGGAAACCAGTACCAGACGAAAGATGCGATCGCCACGTAAGTGAACCATCTATACCGCGACATATTTCCGCCTATAATGTTGGGATCTGGTGGAGGAGGTTTCTCATGCATTGCATACAACAGCGTGGTTGAGATCAGATTAGTAGGCCAGATCATGCTCGCTGGCCATACAAGAAATCGTCGAAGCAACCCAGCCATGCCGTAGCCAACGATCTGTGTAGTTATGACCAGAAGTAATTGGAATATGATGCCAAAGTTTTGCTTGTAGAATGCAACCTGAGCCAAGATAATGTCCGTTGCATACGCTGTTCCAAAGGAAACATTTGCCTGTGACAATGAATTAATGACAAAGAAATCAGAAATGAGTAAATTCGGTGATGTACCATGACAACGATAAGTGTATGCTCCTTTGTATTGAATGGGCCTGGATTGAGACTTGTTCGTAGTCCGAAGAAGTTAATCTGAAAATCTGGCATGACCAGTGCCCATGTTTTACCCATCCCATAGGATATCAATTGCGCTAGCAGGACACTGATACTAATGGAAGGATTTCGAAGCGAAAAGATCGTGTTGATAGATGCCCCAATAAACACTAAAGTGATTCCAATTACCCAAGCTCGTATTGTAGAAGTAGGGACGTCCTCATCGTAGTTTCGGACAGCTGCCTGTACTTCTCTATATGGCGAGTCTTCCACCTCAGGCTTGACATCTTCAGTCAATCTAGGTACTTCTTGAGTGCTATATCGTCCAAAGATGGCAGAAAAGTCTGGCAGATTAGGATCCTATACAAAAATCAGCACAGCCGTTGATAGATCATCACCGAGACTCACCCAGACTGATAGTCGTTGCTGCAAGTACTCAAGGGGATTCAGCTCTTTCGGGTCATTGTATGATGCCGGTGAGGGCGGTATTGGCGGTCGTCCAGCATCTTGGACCTCTGTGGTGTCGATTACTATGGGTGTATGCTTTGATTTGTCCATGATGGGCAGCACGCTGTCCTGCAGGTATGTCCAATGCCAAGGGCACCGTGGAGATCATCCCGAGTCCAAAGCGCTGGAAATATAGACGATCCATCAGGACACAACCTTGATATTCGAGATAAGGAATGTGTTTCATCGATGCCTGAGCCTTCATTGGACTTGGACAAAGATACGAAGCGAGTCGACCTCACTGGCCCAGCATCTCAAGGGCGCATAGAGACAGCAGGGAGTCTGGAACGTGTGGCGCAAAATGTGGATAGATTGACAACATGACGAACATGGCTAAATGTATCAAAAATTGATCATTCGTTAAGAAGCTCTACTAAGAGCATGGGACGGGACACTTCTGACAAAGAGAGATATTGAACTGTTGAGAATAATATTGAATTAATGCACATCCCTCGAGGACTCGGTCCCTCTAACAGAAAAAGAAACATGAAGAAGTAGGCCTGTTTGATGAGTTTCGCTGGTATTTCGTCATTCTTTGGACTGTTTTTGCCTCTCTTCAATTCCATCACAGCCTTATAAGAATGAAATATAGGAATGCATTTTTTAAGAGCACAATACTCAATAAGGTCAATTGATGGCAGTATCACGGAAACAGGACCCACAGGAGTTCTCAAACAATTCTGTGACATAAGTTGAAGAGTGGCAAGATGAACATCACCCCACGATCTTACTGTAACTCAAATCAATGTTCACTGCAGTATCCAAAGTAGGGTAGGTTTGGGGTGTACATGCAGCGTGGGTGATCCGGACCCTTGACGTTCCGATCAATCGGTCGCCAATGAGCACATGATGCGATTCGACATCACGTGCATCTTTGTCGCGCCGGTTGACAATATCTGCAAGGCGGGCCTGATACAGAGCATAAGCAAGGCAATAAAAGTCGCATCTATCTGGATAATAATACATCAAAACCATGCGACTACAGCTTTCCTCGCCTTGAGATTCGGAGCCATAGGGGCTCACAGCTCCATCACGGACTAAGGGTCGTCATGTAAAACGTCATCGAATCGTAGTATTACATTTTACAAGTTATCCTGTCGAGCTACCATCGTGTCCACCCTGCACTACTTCGCCCATTGGTACCCCTATCAGCTTTGAGATCTTCGTCTTCATCATCTTCGTCGCTGCTCCCACTAACCTGGAAACTGTCGATTTCACCCGCTTCTCCACGATCGAAATCGGCCCGTGAAGATGACTTCCCTTTGAGACTAAGTGTCCTCATGGACAGATCACTTCCGACTTCAGATCTGCCACCATTGCCATATAATTGCCTTTCCTCTACGCCCGCGTAACCGCGGTCCTGCTCATAATGACCCCCTCGTATTCCCACCCTTTCTTCTTCTATTCGTCTCTCTTCTGCAACCCTCTCCCTTGCATCTAGCCATTCAGAGCTTATCTCCCATCTCCATCCATCGCCACTAGTATTGCACACAGGCAGGCACCAGAGCCATGGGTTCGAGCCAAGAAGATGCAAGAGATTTCTTCGCCACCCAAGGTTGAATGCATGGGGAAGCTTGGGGGCAAATTCTTCATCGAGATACTCTTGATAACGGCGACGCTCCAGAGATGCCTCACGAGATGCAGGGGAACGGTAATGACGAGCTAAGGAGGCTTGGGCCGGAGTAAGTTGAGACGAGGCGCCATCGTAGGCATTTTCAAAATCTTCTGTAGGGTAAGCCAGTGGCTCACGCATCGGAATTGGAGATGGGTGCTCTTCCCCTTCTTCCACTCTGGTCGCGCCAGGGATCGCGTTGGCATGTATGTTTAGAATTTGCTCCCCTGCCTTATGCAAGGTGTTAGAAAGCATAGCAGGAATATCGGTGTGTCCATCGGCCTCCATGGGATCATTTTGAGACTCTTGCTGTCTAAGCAAGTGCTGTTGGTGCGCCTTTCGCATAGGGCTAAGATATCGCGTTTTCTCTAGACATTCGATTGTCGTAATCCCTCTACAAGCAAGACTGATATGCCATGCCGTGAAGCCCGTAAGGACGATACCGATGATTCCTGCGATAACGGCCAGCAGCACCACGTTGATCGGCATCAAAGTTTCCAAGTATTGTTCGTCTGCGAGGATTTCCGCCCATAACCACTGAGCCGAGACAGCGAAACACACCCAGCAGAATATGGAACTGTAAATAAGAAATAACAGAAAGGGCTTGTAATTGTGCAGCCCAACGCATGTGGCGAGCCATGGGCAATGATGATCCATCTTCAGGACGCATCTTTTACAGGTGCTGCAGTGATGCGCTCGATCCGGTTTTAGGGAGAGACATTTCTTGCAGAATCGCGGTGCGCCAGTTGAACTAACAGTGATTGTGGCGATGTTGTGATCTTTTTGAGACCTTGGCTCCGTGGTTGGTAGGTGAGAGTATCCATTCTTTGAGGATTTGGATACCGAATTGTTGCTTGGTGAACCAGGATCCGTGAAAACCGCGATGCTGTAAGACACGTTGAGCAGCAAGTACAGAGCAACTCCTAGCAGTGATGTTGACACTCCACTCCAAGCATTAACGGAGGGCATAAATCCCAACTTCGCTTCCACCCACGCTGCCCATGTCGTAAGACTGTAAACGAAAGCGAGAGGGAAGCACGTGGCAATCGCGCAGCAACACCGTTCACATTTTCGAGCGAAAGATTTCGTGTGGCGTAGAGGCCGAGATGAGGACGGAGAGTCGGGAGGAGCGAGAGAAGCCATCTAATGGTTTTCAAGGTAGTTCTTCGAGGCTCGTTATCTTTGGCGGTGTTGCGCTACTGTGCAAGGCATGGTGAATGTTCTGGCGATGGACTTGGAGACTAGGGATGAGAGTATCAGCCTAGGCGATCACTTGAAAAGTACTTCGTTGACAGGTTGAGATCGGTAATAATTGAGTTGAATTACCGCTCACACATGCAAGTCTTCATGGCCAGAGTATCATTGGTTTTCACGGTGCGTTCAGGGAGTCGTGCAAGGCTATGGTGTTCTGAACCTTATGAATGACGTTGCCCCAAGCACGTGAAACACGAACTGAGGTGGCTTGGTTGACACGCCAGAAATAGCAACCGTAAACTGATTAAAATTAAACGACGAGAGCTGCATCCTACAACATTTTGGGTACATCCGAACATGGATGGATTGTAAACTCATTAGCACACTATATTTCTACATGTACAACAGATCCAGGAACAATATGTTACCTTCTATTGTCAAGGTCAATAAATCTAATTTCTTCCTGAATCAACTTTTCTGAACACCCATTATCTCACTTTTCCGATACGGAATTGTATGCATTCCCGAAGAGTCGCCCATATATCCGGGGCCGTAATGACTATGCTATCCAAGAGATTTCCACAAGATACAAGACAAAAGCAGAGTTGATACGCCGTCGCCATGCTGTTCAATCTAAGATAGGTACGAGGTCGTTGCAGTCGTAATTGTATCGCGTCCTTGGGCGCCCGACAACTTCTAATGTGACAAATTCCTTTGACTTCATTCGTAAAAGACGTAAAAGCGCTGACCTGAGACACCAAAGAGATCCCTTTTGCTTGTAGAGTTCGACAGCTGTAGATCTCCAGATTCGCACCAGTCCTTGATCGGCTAGCAAAGAGTCAGTTTGACGACAAAATACAGGACTGACAGGTTGACTTACCAAGCATGATAGATACTTGCACCATGAGCAGGTATTTCGATATTTGTAGAAGTTATTCAACAGCACAATGAAACAGACAAAGACACCGACGACCGCACCAGCCCTAAGAAGCCACCATGCCCACCATAACGGTTTTCGGCCTTTGAAGAATCCAACAGGTTTCTTCTTGAAAGCGGTGAACCCCTCTTCTGGAGACTCTTGGGTTGGGGATGCTGGGTTCGTTGGGTTCATTGGATGATACGAAGTGGAAGTTCCGAGACGCTCGCGAAGGGCATTCGGTGAATGCAACAAGCATATTCCGAGAACAAGGCCCATAAGCAGGCCGCCCATATGGGAAAAATTATCCACAACGCCGGGAATCAATCCGAGAACGAATGCGATAACGATGTCCAAGAGGGAAAACATAAGGTCTCTGACTGGTTTTCGGCGTTCACGCCAATTGTAGAACAGATCAAGAAGGTAAAGGCCCATAATACCAAACAGAGCACCCGAGGCACCAGTAGAAGCAGTTCCCTCCCCAGCGAAATTTGCACCCAGGACAAAACCGAAAATGCCACTGGATATGTAAACCGAAGCAAATCGTAGTGAACCAATCTGCTTTTCCATCTCACGGCCCATAGTCATCTGCATCAGCATATTCACCCCTATATGAATGATGCCAGCATGTAAAAACATCGGTGTAATGAATCGGAACCATTGATTGGGATGCTCAAAATTTATGCCGCCTAAGCCACAAAGCTGAGACAGAGTGCATTCAGATTCCGATGTCGTGGTATTCGGGCACGGCCACAGGATTGTCTGTGACGAATTCTGAATCTCTGAAATAGTTCGCATACAAGGCACATACCGAGCACCCATGTTGATTAGGACTTGAGTAGAAGGACCTATCATATAGTTGAAGCTTGGATGAATCGCTATCGGGGATCCCGTGAGCACAGCATTTTTTACAATCTCTCCAATAAACACAGCTGTTTGTACCAACGACAGGAAAAATACCACATACGGGATCCGACCCTTGAAAAATTTGCTCCTCCTAGATTTTTCTGGGACTACCATCGGTCGGTGATCCTCCTCTATCGAGGCGGGGTTGTATTGAGTGTTTTGTTTATGCCACTGATCAGCCGTTGTCGAAACTCCGACGTTGCTTTTTAGGGGTATGTTGTCTTCGTATTGATTTGGGTCATCTGTACGACCCATGGAGGTACTAGAATATGCTGTTGGCTGCGGCTGTGAAGTATGTTGGGCGCCCGAATAGCCATGACCATAGGTGTCGTCCCCATATGATTGCGACGATGAATTCGGATGCCAGTTCATCACGCTGGGTTTAGTAGAAGATGGAGGCGGCGCGGGTGGCTTCTGCTCGAACGGGTTGTGTGGTTGATTGTAGCCATGGCCGTGCCCCTGTTGTATTGGGTGCGAGTTGAAATACTCGTTAGCAGCCATGTTGGGAGTTACGATGCGACGGGCCTATGCTGAGAGTGTGCGAGGTCGGCGCCCACGTTGTTCAATGACAAAGCTATGTAGGCTCTAGATGTTTCCAGAGGGGGTCAAGGGGCAAGTGGAGGCTCAGGCATTCATCGATAGGCCTGGCTTCATGTTCGGGCAAACGAATGATTGTGTAATGGAAGTGGACGTCCTCAGCGAGCGATGAAAGATCGAGACCAGCCGGTGGCCAGTTTTGAAACGAAAGTTGGTGGCTATCCAGTTTGAAGAAGTTGATTTCAACTGAAGAGAGAAACGAAGGGAATTGAATACGATGGAGAGTTGTTGTGATTGTGATTGGCAAGAGTGGATCGCGGATTGAGGAGTCAACGTACACATCAAGACGTGGCAGTGAAACTCTAGATGAGATGCGACGACACCAACGCGGCTTAGCTACGGTATGATGGAACATTTTCTCTATGGGGTACCAGGTACTGTAATTACCATAGTACAGTACATACATAGTAGTATACTGTAATTGACGGGAAGGGGCTCGATCTTTTTCTTTTCGCGTACGCCTGCTTCCCTCAATTTAAAGCGTTTCCATCCCTGCATCTGTCGAAAGTTCAAAAAGGCAATTGTTAGTCTTGATTGGACTAACTCAGTATTTCAACAGCATCCCTGCTAATTGTGGCTTCTACATAGTACCTTGAGTTTCCATACTCTGAGTACTCTGAGTACCCTTAGGCCATTTCTCGCTTGATGTACTGTACCTTTGTCTGATACTGTACAATCCCTCCTCAAACTTACTATTTGGGTTGGTAAGGTATTGTACCTGCATAAAAGGGTGGATGGAAAAGGCATCTTTGGTGATGTGATTGGTACTTGGCTGCGTTTTTCTCCCCAGCTTCTACAGACTAAAAATCTGTAACAACTTCTGAATCCTTTTCCTAGGCACCTAACCTGCTACAATACCCAATCGCCTCTTTTTGCGTAGTATAAATTATCTTTTTCTTCGTCATAGTCCTGATCTCTTCAAGATTATTCAGTACCGAGAACAAGTTACGCAGTAGACAGGAATCAACTTTATACCGGTGTTCCAATCATGTTATTTTTGCAGTCATCTATGGGTAGTAGATGGACGCTTCGCAAGAGAAGTGTAATTTCGACTACCAAAATAGACACTTCTCTATTATCCCTCAGACAAGATGTGAATGCCTGCTTCCAGAGATAATAAACCACCATTGTCTGCAGCAAACCCTTGCCAGACAGCAATTTGCTGTTCGCATTCCCAAGGTAACCCTCTTGAGTGTCCATGCCACTGCACCTCTAATCACGACACTGTCGAAACACTTCTGAGCTTCGCGTGCAATTTTGACAATACGGTGCCGGATACCCTGGCAATAACCCACTGCCACTATCCTTGTATCTCATCGACATCACTGAAGCTTCGCCGGGTCTTGAAAAAACCCAATAGGTGAACAATCGTGGATTGCAGTTTGAAGACAATATCTCCTCTTGTTTCCTAGATCTGCGGGTCGAAATGGTAGGACATTAGATCATGAAGGGAAATTCTAGGCCCTTAAGAAATGGCCGTACCACTTCTGCGAGAGACGAGTCTGCTGTCTTGACAGCATAGTTGAGAATATATTAATATAGCTCGTATAGAGCGGTCTTTATGCGACCACACCCAATTGATCACCGACATTCCAAATCGTTGCCAGCAAGCTCTTAACCTATTCTGATATGAAACTGCAGAACCCTCGTGCGTTTATGGGAGATCTGTTTTCGACGGCTCGATATTCGTCAGCGTGGTCATTGCCGTGCGCGGCGCACTGAGGCTAGCTCGACTTGCAGGTAGTCGTGGGCAGCAACTGTAGTAGTTTATCACCTTGCACAGAGAACACTTCATGGTGCGAAAAGGGAGCTTGTTTGCATGCTTGCATTCCCAAGCCGGACTTCCATCGATCCGCGTAAACACCCTTCAGCGATTCCATCCACGCCGCTGCAAGGCTCTTGTTTCCCTCTTACTACGCCTGTCGTGTAGTACAGGATTCGACTGAAAGTATGGACCATGAAAGGTCTTACTCCGAAAAAGAGAGAACATGCAAGCAGAATGAAGATGCAAATAAAGAACATGTTCAGCACAATTCTCTCGCCTGGCGTCATCATGTACAGACCAAATGTAACCTCATACTGATAATAACGGAGCCGAAGGGTGTTAGCGATGCGCGTAGATATCGAGGGTTTGCGGCTAGTGCGGCTCCGCGACGTAGAGACCGTAAGAAGGGAATAGTCGCTGAAAGGCGAAAACTCGTGGGGATTGGGTGGCGCATCAGTATAGGACGGGAATGGCTCTATTGTGTATAGCCGTGGATCCATCTCGATGGTCCTGAGCTTCCGGAGCAAAGGAATCTCTGGCGAAGTGACAAGCAAGTAGAAGCTGAGGATGAAGAGATAATCGACTGCCCCTGGGACACGTGGAACCTTTATGCTCGTTCAGTAACACCGGACGAATATATATCAAGAGGCCGGATTCGCCGGAACAGTGAATCCAAGCGGAAAGCTCGTTGCTCTTGGCGATGGAGGGATGGAAGCGCTTTGTCGGTCGCGCGCAACCTGCTATGGAGTCGATGAATGCCGGCTCCTTCCCCAACACTCGTTTGCCCTGTTGTAAGGCGTTCCACACAGATAAATAGACGAAGCCAGGGAAACAGAATATCTAAAGATATTCAAAGCATATAACCATGAGAAGAGTGGAAAAAAGGGCCGTCAGACTCGGGAATATTGGCAATAAAGAGCTGTGATGGCGGTAAAGCTTTCGTGGTATCGTCGCTTCCGTTTAAAGGCACGACTAGAACCCTGCCTCTGAAGCCAAGCAGCGACCTAGGCTCATTTATGACACAGGCGAGGAAGGTACAATTGGGAGGGAGATGAGGTAAGCTTTAATAGACATCACAAGTAAGAATTGTGCGCTCTGATGTTGATATGGCCTCGGGCTGTGTAGCTGAGGTGAGATAATGCAGCTAGGAACATCTGGGGACGAACTCGAGAGCAAATATCGCGTATCTATCTATCCTTCGTTTATTCCTTCCTATAATCCACCAATAGTCAACAGTAGAATCACAATCTGGATGACGACAGTTAATAAAGCCGACTATTATATCCTCACTAAAACTATCTACGGTAAAGCGTTCCAGAAAAGAGGTCATATGGGTCATTGCAGGGTCTAAGGCTGCTTCCTTGGCTGCCGTGGGCTTCCGATTGCCGATGAAGTCCGTCACTGCCACACAAACAGAATTTGTCTACTCTGAGCACCCTAACTCAGCAATGTTATGCATTATCACCAGACGATACCGCTATTGTATCCCAAGGTCCTGAGTATCACTTATACTACATATAGACTTCAAGACAAGCATTACGCCTCTTGACAATGGGATTTTGCTGATAAGTCCCTACACTCCTATCTAGAGAAGTAGAAAGTCCCGGTTGTGAGCCGAAATACCTATCGCTGTTTGCCCTTTTTGGATGGTCGAGCATTCTTCTCTCTACGTTTCTCCTGAAGCTTCCTCTGCTTGCGGATATCATCCACTGATCGAAGTTCATTTTTGCCTGCAACACCGACGTTCCTCTCTTGCGCGTCCTTGACCTTCTTGACACGCTTCTCATAGTCGCCTCGGTACTTATCTGCTGCCTTGGGGGCTGACGTCTTGTTGTGTCTATACCTTTTGCCCATAGAGCCGCCCCCCGTGTTCGCAGATTCGGTCTCACCAACCTTTGGTAAACGTACTTTGTGGGCCTTCTTCCAGGCATCAAAACGCCCACTTCGAAAACTCGCTGCAATCTTCGCCCCGGACTCGCCCCGAACGAGTCGGGTTCCTTTTGAACCATCGTCATCATTTTGCCTCGCCACGTACTTCTTGTGCCTCTTATCCCACCTCATGACCCCTCGATTTTCGCCAAACGTCTTGGACGCTTCATCTAATGCTATATCCATTTGTGCGCTTCGAGCTGCTTGAGTGAAGTTGCTGTTGGATCCCGAGTGAACTCCATAGGCTCGGTCTTCTTCCAGGTTAGTATTGGCGGGTCTATAGGACATGAAATTCTCGGAATCGCGGAAAGCATTCGGATCTTTCAAATGTTTCACTTTTTTCTCTCGGGTCGATTGTGGCTGTGAAAATGTGACCTCAAGTTCAGAATCAGACGCCATCGACATGTCATCTGGTTCGCCATCGATCTGTGTATCATCTCCATCAGTTTCAGAGTCCTGGTCTTCCATCTCCGCATCCTTCTGCTGTTGGATTTTCGCCTGACTCTTCTGCCTCTTCTGATTGAGCGTTTTGCGTACTTTTTTGATTGTGTCCATCGCCTCATCATTTCCCTTTTTCCCACCACGACGGGCACCGATTTCGAAGATGGATTCTTGAGGTCTGAACCCACCAACAATAGCGAGCATCTTTTCCCGCTGAGCTTCAACGTCATCATTTTCGTCGTTGAATAGAGGATGGAGCTCGTTCCAAGGGTCAGTAGAAGAGATATTTTTGGCTCTCTTTGCGCTTTCACTGGATGCGGAGTTCCGGGTGCGCAGATATTGCTTCTCACCCTTCATCGCAACCGATCGAAGCGCTGAAAGATCGTCATCGTCGTCCAGGTTTTTGGTGACCCATTCACACGTATTTGCGAGCTGATCTCTGGAAAGTCCGCCAACAACAACATCTTCTGAAAAGCTAATAGTGTCCTTTGCCTGCCTTCCTAAGATCAATTTCCTCCCCAAGAAAAGCTGAAGGTCCAGGAGGTATGGTGCATCTGCATCGGTGATAAGACTGTAACTCCAACCTTTCTGACCTGCACGTGCAGTTCTTCCCACACGGTGGACAAAGACCTTTGCTTGGGATGGAAAGTCGTAGTTGATGACGTTTGCGAGGACGGGAATATCAATACCTCGTGCTGCAACATCAGTGACAACTAGAATGTTGCTGCTGCCGGTACGAAACTTCTGTACTTCGATTTTTCGGGCTGTTTGGTCAAGTGATCCGTAAACGTATGAAACAGAGTATCCTGCCAAGCGAAGTAACTGAGCAAGATATTCTACGTGGTGTTTCGTCGCGGCAAAAACAATTGTTGAATGGGGACTGGGACCTCTAGGGTTACCATCAGAAGATTCTCCACCACGCTTCCGTTTCTTTGATCCAGTTGATTTCGAATCCGCTCCTCCGTCAGAACAGATCTCGGATTTGGACGGAAGCTGGATTATGTTCTGTAATATGTGGAGTAAGGCGCCTTCTCTTTCAGAAGACTTGACGGTGAAAAAACAACTCTGTAGATCCGGAGAAATTTTGCTTTCTGCATCTAGTCGTACCAACACCGGATCTTGAAGTCCAGCTCTTGCAAACTCAACCAAAGATTTCGGCAATGTTGCGGAGAACAACAACGTTTGACGCGAAGCGGGAAGGGCGTGAAGGATTTCTGTAAGCTGCGCAGCGAATCCCATTTCAAATAGTCTGTCGGCTTCGTCGAAAACCACATAGCGCATGCTTGACAAGTCAAGGCCCATTTCTACTTTCAGATGAAGAAATCGACCTGGCGTTGCAATGACGATATCTGGATTGCCTGTCATTGAAGCGAACTGCTCTTCCAAACTGTCTCCGCCGACCAACAGAACACACTTGAGATCAGTGCCACGACCCAATTCCTTCACAACTTGCAACGTCTGCAAAGCCAACTCTCTTGAAGGCGACATGACCAATACTCTAGCTCCAACCTTTGTACTATGGGTCTTTAATTTTTCTATCAACGGTATGACGAAAGCCGCAGTCTTTCCTGAGCCTGTCCTAGCCATGCCAACCACATCCTTGTCCTGCAGCAGCAGAGGAATTGTTTTCCTCTGGATCGGCGTTGGGACAGAGAACCCTTTCCTTGTGATTGCCTTTAACAAATTCGCATTTAGTCCCATTGCCTGAAAGCCTCCGCCTTTCTTCACACTTCGGCCCTTTATATTAGAAGTTTTGCGATTAGAAGCCGCTTGGGATGCAGCAATGATTGCTTCGTCGTCGTCAGAGCCCGCACCCAATAGGTCCAGATTCCCATGTTGCGGTGCATCGACCTTTTGCGATTCCTCATGTCGAAAATCATTGTCGTCGCCTCCGTTACCGTCAATGTTGAAGAGGGAGGTGGATAAATCGTACTCGTTTATTGATGGAGTCGGACTAGGAAATCGGCGAGGCATGATAGATGTGCTGTACCAATACTCTCTCATCAAGAACCGTCCACTATATGATTCCCCGACAGGTAGCTGGAAACTGACTTCATGTAGGTTTATTTTGCGTAGTGATAATTTTTCAATATTTTAAATCTAGCTGCGCAGACGGAAAATATTATTGTACAGATTAATCATTGCTCCTAAAAAAGAGACGGGCCCACGTAAATTTTCTTATCGATAGGCCGGCCATTGAGTGGAGGTTGCGGCGCTGCTTTTAGCGTTCTATTCCTGCCGGTCTCAGACAATGCATATTGCCGCCGAACCTCACCTTTCTAACACAGCCTATAAACATAAACATCTACTCTAAAGATTTGTATTATATTTCACGAGTACATCCATATCTGGATCCCACTCTTATTGAGCAGCTTCCGCGGCTACACTAAACGCGTGAACACTTCCTCTAGGCAAGAAAGTCGTGCGTACCAAATTCCCCGTCAACGGTGGCATTGCCATGACAGGGGTCTTATTGTCTTTCGGGGACCCCCAGGCACCACCTCCAGGACTAATCAGACAATCAGTATTAGAAATGAACATACCTTCAACATTGCAGTTGGGTCGAACTTACGTGTGAATAATTAGACGATCGCCCGGTTGAACGTCTAGTTCCATTTTACCTCCGATGTTGATTGTCCGTTCTGTGCCATCGATTTCCTTCTTAACATACAAATTAAGGCCAGCCTGTCCAGGTTCCCCTCCAGCCATGCCGTAAGGACGATACACTCGTCGCTCGCTAAGCATTGAAGCTGACAACGGGATCCTGAACTCCAACTCCCGTACGGAACCGTCACCTCCATTATACTGCCCTCGGCCGCCGGAACCTGTTCGGAGAGAAAATTGTCGGAGAATGATCGGATATCGTAGTTCATAGACTTCTGGGTCTGTAATCCGTGTGTTAGTCATGTGGCAATGTACGCCGGAGGTTCCGTGCCATGTTGGGCCGGCTCCAGAACCGCCGCAGATGGTCTCGCCAACACCAAATCCTGGTATCTCTTTTCCATTTCTATCAAGACCCCCCATTCCAAAGGAGATGATATTGCAGCATCCTTGAGATGCAGCACAGGCGCCGAACGCTCCGAGGATAACATCGGTTATACGTTGCGAAGTGATTGGGTTTCCAGCACAGACGGCAGCCGCCCCAGATGGGTTTATGAGAGTGCCAGGTGGAATGATAACGTCGATAGGCACCAAACACCCTTGGTTGAGAGGAATGTCAACGTTTATCAGACACCGGAGACAATATATGATGGCTGAGTGGGCAATAGCCTTTGGTGCGTTTAGGCAGTTGAATGTCTCGCGGCCAGTGCCTGTGAAATCGAATTCTGCGGAGCCCGTCTGGTTATTGATGCGAATCTCCAGTCGGATCTCTGTGCCATCATCCATAAAGTCAGAAAAAATTAGGGGCTTGCCCCCAGTTTGTGCTCCGACCTTCTTGAGGAACTCGCGAACGGCGACTTCGGCATTATCTTTGATGGCCTTCATATAGAAGTGCACAATCCGCAGAGAGCTGTCATCGACTAGACCTTGAAGGAGCCGAGCGCCTTTCTGATTCGCTGCAATTGCAGCTTTGAGATCTGATACGTTGTCGTTCCATGTTCTCGTGCCACTACATCCGGGATATGCCTTGGGCTCATCGTACAAAAATTTACGTACAACATCTTCGTTGAAGCAATCCTCAGTGACAATCTTGAATCCCATGGTCATGGCACCCTCTTCGTAAAGCATTCTACTATTAGACGGCATTGATCCAGGCTGGGTTCCACCAATTTCCGCTAATTATAATGTCAACACGAAAAGATTTCACGAGATAGAGACAATCTTACCATGGTGGCCTCGCGAGGCAACGTAGAAGATGATCGACTCCCCCTCAGAATCCCAAACGGGCGTGATAATCGTTATATCAGGAAGATGAGTGCCTCCAGCTAAAGGATGGTTGGTGCATATGTGATCTCCGGGCCGAAGTCTACCTCCGTATTGCTCGTGCTGAAAGCGGACAGCATACTCCATACCTAGCCGTGTCAGCGGAAAGGTGAGGCATTTTCTTGGTCAGACTTACTTCCAAGGTGTACCGGGACATTTGGAGCGTTTGCTACCAGTGATCCGTCTGGTGAGAAAACAGCACAAGAGAAGTCGAGACGCTCCTTGATATTTGTAGAAACAGATGTCTTTTGAAACATTCGGCTCATCTGGTCGGCGACGGACATAAAGCGGTAGCCAAAAACCGATAAACGAATCGGATCGACAACAAGGGCTGTTTCCTCCCCAAGTCGCTTCTTCTCCGTGACAATATCCAATATAATATGTGTTGAGAGGACCGTTGCAGAGGATTTTGGCTCAACTACAATAGTTTGTGTCTCATCAATGATCATAGCTGGTCCTTGAATGATCATTCCCGGTTTTAAATTGTCGAGTAAAAATACTGGTGTTCTGACGTGCCCGGTGCTCGAGAAATACACAATGGTGGAATCGTCCTGGGATTCCGCGCCAACAGACACTGTCTGTATTGTTCTTAACTCCGAGTAGGGTGATCTTGATGGGACTGACAGCGACTTGCCTATCCCCCGGACACGAACATCGTCGACTACAATGGCGCGGCCGGGAAACGTGAAAGAGAATTCTCGCTTATGCTCTCGGACAAAAGCCCTGGCGAAGTCGCCATCGTCGGGATCTAGGATCATCAATAGATTGTCGGTACCCTGGTATCGTAGGTTGAGGTAAATCTCGAAATGAATCTGATCTGGAGGTATGCCATCAGAGACCAGTTCTTGCTGTACCTTAGACATGAGCACCTCTATACGTTGCCGATACGTCTTCAAGGTTGTGTCGTCGAGGACGCCGGACGTGGGTTCTTGAGCTTCGTGAACGACATCTGCGAGTGCCATTCCATAAGCGGAAAGAATTGAAGAATAGCGATGAATTATAACTGTCTTAATTGAGAGATTTGAAGCGATTTCACAGGCGTGTTGACCGCCAGCGCCACCAAAGGAAGCCAGATGATGAGCAGATGTTTCGAATCCGCGTGCTTCTGTAAGTGCGCGAATAGGTTTGGCCATTGACTCATTGGCGACTTCGATGAACCCTAGGGCTATTTCTTCTGGAGACTTGTGGTGTCCAGTCTCTTTATTGATTTGTTCCGCCAGTTCTGTGAACATTTTGCGAGTTATCTCGACATCCAATGGCTCGTTCTCATTGGGTCCGAAGATCTTGGGGAAGTAATCCGGCAGTAGTCTACCAAGGAACAGATTTGCATCCGTAACCGTTAATGGACCGCCATTATGGTAGCAAGCTGGACCAGGATGTGCTCCAGCAGATTCTGGGCCAACAATAAAACGTCCGTGTCTCCAAAAGAGGACGCTGCCTCCGCCGGCAGCGACAGTGTTTATATCTAATTGAGGTGCCATGACAGTAACTCCAGCCGTTGTGTTCTCAAATGTATGCTCGAATTTGCCGTCGTATCGAGACACATCAGTACTCGTACCTCCCATATCAAATCTAAGTTGCTCAGGTTAGGGGTTCGTAGGTTTATTGGATAATAGGCAGCTTACCCTATCACTGGGGTACCGTCAGAGGGGTCAAAAGATGTACGTGCATACCCTACAACGCCTCCAGCTGGGCCTGACAGAATCGCTTTCAATCCGGAAAACCTGAGCCTGTCAATACTCGTGACAATAAATCGATGTTTAGCTATACTTCTCAAAATTCACAAGCCCACCATCACTTTGCATAAATTCGCAGCGACTATCGCCTGGTTGGAGGCCGCCTTCAAAGCCAGATCGAAATCCCTCGATGTAACGTTGGACGACTGGGGTGAGATATGCATCCGCTGTTGCCGAGGAGCCGCGTGATGTTAACTTGATCATGGGGAGGAGTTGACTCGACAAAGATATATGGACAAAGCCAATCTCTCTCGCGATCTTTTCAATAATAAGTTCATGCTCTGGGAAACCATTGGTAAGAGTAGATACACCTTGCAGAAATGTCCTCAAACTAACCTTGAAATGTATAAGAGTGCACCAAAACAACAGCGATAGATCGATAGCCTTTATCATACAATCTCTGCAAGTCTCTCCGAACCTTTTCCTCGTCTATCCTTTGCAAGACTCTGACCGCCTCGCCACTAACACCCTTGGTCAAGCTTGGGTCCGATTTTAATGACGACAGGAGCTCTGATTTATCGGGCGTGGGATTTTGTTGGTAGTCTTCGATTGTCACGCGCTCATCAACTTCGACAACGTCCTCGTATAAAACGTCTGGGCGTTGGATATTCAAGTCAAAAAGCTTCGGTCGAGACTGATTGCCGATTCTCAAAGTGTCCTTGAACCCTCTGGTAATTAGCAGTGCTACCCGTTCGCCCTTTCGTTCCAACAATGCATTCGTAGCAACAGTTGTCCCCATTCGGATGCTAACCGAAGAGAACCCCGTCGTGTTCAATTTTTGATTACGTGGAATACTTTTGCCCGTTGCTTGCTCAAGGATGCGCCGAATTCCCTCTATTGGAGCATCAGCGTAATGAGACGGATTCTGCGACAGAAGCTTCACTATGATGTGATCCGCGGATCCATTCACAATCCCTAGACAGTCTGTAAAGGTACCGCCTCTATCTGCAAGTGCATTGTCAGATAGTAAATTCATAATAGAAAGGCGTCACGCTGGTGTCGACCTACCTATGGCAACCTTGATTTCTAAGCCATCGACCTCTAAGGCCATCTTTTGAGGTGCCATGTTGACTGTTGTCACTTCAAAGGTTAACAAGTTTATTGGAGACTTTCGCCACAGAGAGAGCCAAAAGGATTCAATGTCCTGCTTGCTAGTTCAAGTAAGCAGAGGCGGCTCGCATCTAAAAGCATACTGGAAGCTGGAAAGCTCTGGCTGAATCGGATCTCCTCGTGCGTGGGTCATGTTGGTTCTCAAGGACCCATAAACGACGCACATACAATTGATATGGCTATCTCGATTGGCTTCGTCGGAGATAGTAGTTCGGTCATCTTGGGCCTACATGGGAGTATGACATTCCTGTTTCGGGGCAATCCGACTTTAGACCACGGAAAGCTGCCTTCATACGAGTACACGGACCCTAGCCAATGAGAGAAAATAATGTTACCTCAGACTCTCTCTAAACATGTATATGGAAGAGTCGGGTCCAGCATGGGTGATGGAAGTCAAGCTGTACCTGTTCGGAGATTGAAGTGCACGATAGTGGTTCTCCGGATGTGTTTCAACCTGATTGGTTCTTGTGGCACCGAATCCGGATTGTGGACCGTGATAAGAAATAAGATAACGGTGGGGCCTCCTCATCGTATCCGCCTTCCCCCTGACCATTGTGACCTTGCTGGTCATGCTGGGTCTCCTTGCCGCTCTTCATCATCGCAATGATTCCAAAGAGCCTCCACTCTTCGATAAGATGATTGATGCTGGCCCCAGTGATCCTGCTCGATCGACCTGAATGTACGAACTCTACTTGGTAAGACTGGTGGTTTGATCAATCCCAGGCCCCTCATAAATGAACACCAACTGGTCTTGTTCCTTGTGATCGCTCTGTAAAGAGAGATAGAAGCATCCTCCTCGTGTCGGCTGATCAGTTGTACTGCCCTTCTATCTTCCAGGAATATGGACAACAATAACATCAGTATGACCTCGGAATCCAAAAAAGGTCCCCAAGGCGCGATACTTGGACCTGAGGAGCAAGACCTCACCGGTGTAGGCGATATGGTGGAAAGCCAAGTTGGACGCCACCCTGACATTGCCGCCAAATTTCTATCAGAACTAGATCCTATCATTCTAGCAGATCCTATCACCCCGGAAGAGGCTCGCAAAGTGCTATGGAAAGTAGACCTTATTATGATACCGCTTATTACGATCACTGTTGTCCTCGCTGCAGTCGACAAGGTCATCATATCCAATGCGGCCATATATGGAATGAAAGAAGATACCCATTTGGTCGGAAACGAATACTCATGGGTCGGGAGTATATTCTACTTTGGATATCTTGCATTCGAGTATCCAGCCGCCATCCTCATCCAGCGTTTGCCAATGGCTAAATTCTACGCTGCATGTATTTTTGGCTGGGCGATAATTCTACTTTGCACTGCTGCAACCCAGAATTTTGCGGGACTTGCAACAACGCGCTTCATAATGGGCATGCTCGAATCTGTCGTCTTCCCTATCTCGAGTATTCTAACAGTGATGTGGTGGACTACCAAGGAGCAGCCTATCAGAGTCGCTTTGTGGTTTAACCAAGTAGGTTCAAATACCCTTCGGTTCTTGCGAGCCTGAATTGACCCGAAAAGTTGTCTTCAGTGTTTTCTGGAATTGTCAGTTACGGCATCGGCCATACTCACACAGCCCTCCATCCATGGCGCCTGCTCTTTCTTGTCCTCGGAGCATTTACAGTACTCTGGTCTGTCGTTGTGTTTGTTTTCCTACCGGATTCACCTGTCAAATGTTGGTATATGTCTGACAGGGAGAAATATGTTTGCCTCCAACGTGTACGAGATAACAACACCGGAGTGGAAGACAAGAAATTTAAATTCTATCAAGTCAAAGAGTGTCTTATGGACCCGAAGACTTGGCTGCTTGCGACCTTCTCTCTTGCCCAGAACATTCCTAATGGTGGGCTTGTAACATTCGCAGCCATTATCGTGTCTGGACTTGGATACTCGCGTCTACTGACCACGCTATTAGGTATTCCAACGGGCGTCCTGGCCACAGTGTGGCAATTAATTCTATCTTATATTGCGTCACGATTCAAAGACTCCCGTTGCATCATCATCGCAGTGGCGAACCTCGTACCCCTGACCTGTGCCATCCTAATGTGGAAACTTCCCCGTGAAAATAAGCACGGTCTCCTCGCGGCGTACTACGTCTTCTACACCTACTGGGCCCCCTACGTCCTCTCAACCTCACTTCCCATGGCAAATACAAGCGGTCATTCGAAAAAGCTCACCATGAACGCCATCTATTTCATCGCATACTGCGTTGGCAACATCGTTGGACCGCAGTTGTTCCGTGCATCAGACGCGCCGGATTATTCACACGGCTACGAAGGCCTTTTAGCTTGCGTAGCGATCGCCATTGCGTCTATTTCTGCGTATAGCATACTTTGCCGTGTGGAAAACCGCAAGCGAGATCGAGAGGCAGATCTAAGCCCTCGGGTTGATCACGTTAGGGCTGAAAGGGCGTTCTCGGATCAGACTGACCATGAGAAACGGGATTTCAGGTACACTTACTGATGGCTATGGCATAATAGGGGCGAAGGGGAGGAAAGATGCACACTCGATGGGTGTCTAGGGGTGGCAGTCGGTGATTAGTTTCGTACTGAAGAAGTCTTCACAGATAGTTCTAGAACTGGAATTGAAGGCATTGGTATGCTATCGAAGGAGAAGGAGCGGATGGGTTGGAGTGATTGTAATGTGATAAAGGTTTGCGGGTTAAAGAAGAACAAGTTTCGCCTGGCCAAACTGAACACAGCCATTTCGTAGATATAGAGAGGATCTATGGCCAGCCGGAGGGTAAAGCAATGACCGACTAAAATATCCCAGCCCGTCTCTGAACTTGTTCTAGGATAATCAGACTAGGTCATTGAAAAAAGAAGCTCTGTTCCGAGATCCGTGGGAGAATTGAGCGCTTTCTAAGACACACTGGCAGGTCTTACAAGATCAGACCATCGCAGCAATGCCTTACACTTTAACGCGATGCCCCATCCTCCCAAAAACGTTGAGAGGCCCGTGTAGAGAATCAGAGGCCCGTAAGTCGTCCCATATCCGAAGCTCCCGCTCATACTTCCATCCCCCACCTTCAAAAGCTGCACGCCGGCAAGGCCCCCACCGACATAACCAATGCCTCTCGCGCCATTAAGTAATCCATAGACCATCCCAGAATCAATAGCCTCGTTTCTGTCTGCGGCTTCTTTCTCCATCTCCTTGATCACGCCGCCCCATGCTGCGCTATATCCACCAGCAAAGAAACCATAGATAAGTGCAAATAGGACAAGAAGAACCATGCTGTGGGATGATGCACTTGCAAGACCCCAAAGAAGGAATACTGCGAGAGCCGATGCGAGTGCCGAGATGAAGGTTGTGGAGGTGGCGGAGAGGGGAAGGCGTTTGTTGTCGGACAGTAAGCCGAAGAAAGAAGAAGAGATGATACCGGGGGCATTGAAGAGAGTGAGAAGGAGTGTGGAGGAGGTGGCAGAGAGCGAAGTGACGGAATGGGCATAAGTGTTTAGATATGTCTGCGGGATACCATAACCCGAACTTTGAAGGATTATGGCAATACTATACACCCAAATGGTGCGGTGACGGAGGAAATTCCAAGGGATCTTTCGAGAACGGTAGGACGTCGAAGAAACTGTCCCCGCAGGCTGGAGAGGCATCAAGAAGACGGCAAATAGACTGGTCCCGGTTGCGATGGCTGTCCAGATATGCATGGTAGTGCGAAAGCCTAAGCGATCGAGAAGATATTGCACGAGAAAGGGACAGGTTGAGCCAGTGATGTTTTTGCAGGACAGAACTACGCCATATGCAACCGCACGATTGCTTGCGGAGAAGTGCTCACTCAGGGACAAGGTTGTTGGGCTGTATATAAGAGCGCAACCAAGTGCGGATAGGACACCCTGCGTTGCGATAAGATGCCAGACATTGGTACCAAAAGAGGAAATCAAGAAGCTAGCACATGTGAGTACGACACCGCAGATTGCTGCTGTTCGACGGAAGCGCGCCAATCGGCGACTGAATGCTGCAAAGAGAAAGGGCATTGAAAGATACATGACTCCGTTAGAGGTCGTGCCAATGACACCAAGGGAGCCTTGATTGCCACGAAATGACCGTTGATTGAGATAATATTCTTGAAATATGCCATAGGTCATGGCGAAACCTGACAAGGTAAATATATTGTTCGAGAACTGGCGTGGGATTGCCTACCCCAGATTGGCAACTGAAGGATCGAGCATCCTATAAGGACAAGCGCTCTCTTCCTTCTTGATAGTCTTGTATTGTCGGGATTTAAAGAAGGAGATGCTTGTATCCCGTGATCTGTGTCGTACGTTGCAGTGTCACTCATAATCAAACCTTGGACATTGTCGTGTAAATGGTGACTCTGCTCTCGTGCCATATTGTAGTTATCCTCGGGGTTCATGACAACGTTTGTGGCCTCATGCCTGCAGACAGCTTCTATCACCATGTTATGTAGACAATAGTTGAGCTTCATTTATCAGCTCTTGGAGTTGTATACTCACATATACAAGTCTACAATTGGCGATACGATAAAATGAGTCATTGAACCCCCTCACTCAGGGTCCGAAGCCCACATACGCGCAACGACATCATCCGACCCAAGAAGCTAGTGTTACCTAAGGCATACAGTATTTGATGGCAACTAATTGGTCATTGTATGGTATTGCTAAGGTGCTTCTTCGGCGTCCTTCTATCTTTACAAAAACAGCCATGGAACGGCATTACAGCCAATAAACCCAAACAGCCAGGTGCATACTAGCGGTATCATTGGCAGTCGCAACAGTATTTGCCCTCATCTCTTGGCACTTAGCCCTGGGAAGACAGCCATGTAAGTAGTAGATCTACTCTTGCGAACAAAGCACGCTATATATGCATATCCATTCTTCTATTTAGGTTCGGGTAGATCTCTAAGTATTGACCTGCTTGCTAAGGCACCCGGAAAATCATCTCACGCGACGCTGTGGCAGCAGAAGTCCCGGCTGGGTCTCACAGAACCTCGAGGAGTTTCACGTCAGATGTGCTCACAGAGTTATCCATGAGCTTCTTGCTGTTTATACTGAAGGGGGCTGCTGCACATGGAATGGTGCCCGCCATAGTAAGTCAATATTACAACGCCAAAAAGCCAGATCTATCTCGCCATCTGGTTTGGATTGGTCTTACATACGCATGTTGCCGAGGAGAATTCGTATTCGCGAATGCTTTACACGATGGGCAAATCGTCCTTCGTCGGGGGTGTTCGCTTCTTGGTGAAGCCATATATATCGTCGTCGCTAAAAGTTTGGGTCAGTCATTGAAAATAGACCATCGTGCGAAGTAACTTACAACACGAAGTCATCCAAAAACTCCCTTCCATCTGCTGCAGCATTGACCCATACGCCCACACTCTTTGGTCCGACTGGGAAACTACCCCACCCAAACTGATCAATGACTACCTCACCCCAAGCCCATTTCAGTATATCGGTCCACCGTTCACCTGCATGTTGTTGACCAACTTTCATCCTCTTGTAGGCGTATTTGTTTTTATTAGTCATGAGGACCGCTAGGCCGGCGCCATTCGAATGAGCCCGATGCCCCGCCCGAGTAAACCCGATGCAATGAGGTTGATCGAAATAATCGATCTGTGTACCATAGGCATAAAGTTTGCGGGCGAGGACCATCTTGGGAAGATGTCCACCGCAGGCTGGAGGAACGAAGTTCGAGAAATCCTGGGTTGGTGAGGGGCCAGGGGTACCATACAGATCACCGTAAAACACACAAGGATAGGTAGAATAGGCGGTGAGAAGAATTATAGCATATGCCATAGGCATGAAGTAAGGCAGGACAGGTGTCTCAAGGGACTGGCGGTCCTGCGTATCGTGATTTTGGACAAAGGTCTGTTGTAACGAGGGGTTAGTTTGAGGAAGACTCTTGGAGACTTTAGGAGTCGCGAACGTACAACAGCGTTTGCAGGTTTTGCCAGAGCCAGGCTTCCTTGAAAGATGGTTCGTAGGTCCGCTTTCTTTGTCATTGACAAACGGGAAAAGTTGGAAACCAGTTTGACATCAAAGAGAGATATCCTGTTGTGCATGTACTCGATGTATCTTGCGAGCACTGGAGTATCCTCTCTCCAGTATTCTCCAACAATGAACCAGTTTCTCCCAACAGTCCGGTCCAAGTGCATGATGAAGTCTCGAACAAAGTTTCCGGAAAAATGTTTAATTGCATCGAGCCTCAAGCCCGAAAGGTTCACTTGAGAGGCGAGCCATTGGCCCCAGTAGAAGATGTCTTGTCTGACCTCGGGGTGGTTATGATCTATATCTGCAAACATACTGACGGAATCCTGTTAGTCAAAAGGAGGCAAGTACAGCTAGAGTTGCCCTACAGGTAATCGTAGTTGCCCAGTTCTTCATCGACATCTTGAGCCCAGCCACGTTTTTCTACAAATCTCCATACACCATTGGTCTTGGTGTTGTGATCATAGTCGGTTCCAGTAAAATGGCTTTTGTTCCAACGCATTGGGCTGTAAACTCCATTGCGACCCTTGAAATCAAATCCCGTCCAAGCTTCGATCTTTTCGGGCTTGCCGATATCCTTTCTACGATCTGATGGTCCCGGAATTAGCATTGACCTCTTTGGTGTTCGAGGAGATAGACTGAAGGATTTTGCATACCCTTTGGGTCGACCTTCACAGCGATAGCTGGCTCTGAGTAGTCAGCGGCGGCTTTATGGTTGAGGACAGTGTCCCAGTATATTCCAATTCCATGCGCGTTCGCTGTTTTGACCATATCTACAAGTTCCTCCTTCGTTCCCCATTTTGTATAGCGCGAGCCCTTTTGATCAAATTCGCCGAGATCGTAAAGATCGTAGATATCGTATCCATTACTGCCATGCCAGCCAGCCTTGCAGCCGGGCGGTATCCACATGTTGTCGATTCCGATTGCCGCCAGGCTCGGTGCAACATCCCGTAATCTTCGCCAATGCTTGTGGTCGGCAGGACAGTACCATTCGAAGGCTTCGAACATCGTTCTATTCTCCGGGCATGGGTCCTCGTCTGAGATGATATATGGAGGCGGCATCATTGATGGTGGTGCAGGCGATGGTGCCCGTGAGAACGGACGGTGAGGAAGATGCATTGTCGCCATCACACTGTCGAGAAAACTACTCATTCTCGGTCAGGTACCTGGGTCCTAATTATTTGGTATCATCTTTGAACCTCAGGTTGGAAACAAAGCAGCTTAGATACCATATAAGCGCTGTTCGCCTGACAATGTAATTAAAGCTGACCCGAGCTGAAAGCCTCACAGCCCCAGGCAACAAACTCCGGCGACCCGACTGGCAAGGTCCAGCAGAATTTTGATGGGTCTGATCACTCACCTTAGACGCTGATCATTATCGTGGCTGCGATTGTACGGTAGCCGTGGATGAGACAATTGTATGTGGTCTGGGAACAGAACTGCCACATTGAAACGTCGTCATTCGGAAAGTGAACGTAATGTCATGTCTCACTAGTGTGGCTGTTATAGCACAGTGCTACTGTAAAAAATCGGCTCGGTTTCTTGTTTCTTTAATTAGGTATTGTCGGCCCCGTACAGAGAAGCCATTATCAGTAGGTAAAGTACGTAATTACTGTACCTCATTATACTGTAGGTGGATACTACTGTGTACCTAGGGCATGATACAAGTATACAACACTCCGACTACCCGCTTACCTCACCAGTACAGTACACTGCGACACTTTCCATGTAGTAGCTACCTACTGTGCTTCATGGACTGTACATACAGATAGGGAGGTGCTATGTACATGCATGAACTGTACCTGTAGGGAGGTAGGGTGTTCAAATGTACATGTACAGTGGTATATCTTTATTGAACGGGTGAAGTACCTCTAGGTACTCTTTTGCCTCGAATACTGTAAAGAACGGTGGAATTGTAGATGGAAATACCTTCGTTATCATCCAATCTGAACAGTTACAAATGTATCTTCAAATAATCCCCAAGAATATACGCATTCCAATGAAGTCCTTCAGCACTCGAAGCATTATTTTTTTGGGCAATGTCTAGCCAGGATGATGATGTCAGCAATTACTATCCCTCGGCACGTCTAAATTTAAGAACGCGTGATAGGCAGCCATCAATATTACCCAATTCGGTCTCAGTTCATGACGGATAATTAGCAGTCACTACATCAGTAACCCGCGAGATTAAGGGCAAGGACTACAAACAATAGATCTGTTGCCACTGCAGGAATCCTCAGAAACGAGCATTTGCATTGAGTATCTGGGAAGTTGTTTGTCGGTTCGGTCATTTTCATATCGAGATGCCTCCCCGACGAAGTTCGGGTCGCCGGTCTGACGTCTTGGTCAAGATCTCGATGCCTCAGAACAGTCGTAAGCGACAATTATCAACAAGCAATGGAGGCCGGGCGTCAACTCGAGCTTCTATATCTTCGAAACGGACCAAATCTGATCCGGCAAGTTCCATAGCCCAAGGGACGCCAACCAGGTCAAAATACTTTCCTAAGACGGAGTCCGAGGAAAGTGATTCTCCTCAAGAAGAGGGAGATGCGGAAGACGATACCGTTTACGATACAGAATCTTCAGCGTCAATATCAGATCTCGCTTCTGAAACAGATGATGATTTCTCTGACCGTTTCTCTGGTAGAAAATCAAAGTTGGCGACCAAGACGAAAACTCAGAAAGGCAAGGGGATGAGCAATTCGTCCACGTCATTCGAAAAGGGAAATGAACTTTGGCGAGAAGGCGTGAAGACAGGACTCGGGCCTGGGAAACAAGTGTTTATCCAAAAACCGAAGCCGAGAGGCGACAGCGGGATTGACTACCTCGATGAGAGAATCCATCCGAATACATTCTCCTTCTTGGCAGATCTCAAACAAAACAATGATCGTGAATGGTTCAAAAGTAAGTCGACTACTTCTTTCCTCTGGTCGTCTACATTCACGAGCTTCTCGAATGCCTGGATTCCCTCCCGTGTGCAAGTCATACGTTTTATATCTGAGGCTTCCAGTTCTCTGCAACCAAAGTTCAAAAGTTAATTGTTCCCTTCTCACTATGCAGTGCATGAGCCTGACTACAAAGCGTCAAAGACCGACTGGGACACTTTTGTTGAGAAATTGACCGAGAAAATCATCGAGCATGATGAGACCATTCCCGAATTGCCAGCAAAAGACCTCGTCAGTTTCCATCTACTTCCACCTACGATAGCCTCTCGCTCATACCTCTCTCCAGGTATTTCGTATTTATCGTGACGTAAGGTTCTCGAAAGTGAAGACGGTAAGCAAGTCCGAACTAGAGATACAATAGTAAACTGACTTCTGCATAGCCGTACAAGGTACGACAGAGCCACGTCTTCTAATTGCCTCTCTCGCTAACAACATCAGACAACCTTCTCTGCTGCATGGTAGGTTGTGGGAAATTTCTCGTTAGAAAGAAGCGATAGCCTCGACTCCACTACACAGATGCAAAGAGCTAACACAGTTTCAAATAGGTCACGCACAGGAAGAAAAGGTCCTTATGCAGCATACTACGTGCAAATAGCACCGGGAAATAGCTTTGTTGGTAAGTATTTAAGCTCACCATGACTACTTTGGCCGAGATCTCAATGCAATCTTGCTGGATCTCCCCTTCCATCCCCCGGTGCTCAACTTGAGCTTGCTCGATGGAAGGACAGTGTGCTGGTAGTCAACATTTGGCCATATGTTTTTGTACCATGTCCCGTTCGCCTCTTTGTGTCTTCAGTCAACGTCACCTTCTCCTTCTCTCCCATAGGCTGGTTTTTGTTCGTGATTGAGCTACTAACGCCGATGTGGTATGCCTCGCAGGATCGGGTTTATGGTGTCCTGATTCAGCACCCCTGGCACTTTTGCGGCAGAATGTCGACCAACGACCTGACCTGATAAAGCGAATTCTGTTAGATTCTCGAGTCAGAAGAGATATCCTAGGAGGGATCAACAAAGATGAAAAGAAGGTCGTGCAAGCATTCACTGCACAAAACGCGGAGAATGCCTTAAAACATAAGCCCAAGGTAAGCACATCATTATCCATGTTGCTTCAAAGTGAAAATCTCCGGGGAACTCTATGGGCTGTCAATTGCCGAGTAGCCGCTAGCACTTTCATTGCGACAGAAAGGCAGCCTGTAAGTTCTCAGCCCACGTCTTAGAGCAATACGGTCAATACCTAGCGACACTCCATCAGACGAAATGCCCTGGCCTTTTGTCTCATTAGCGGAGTTTAAGCGCTAAGTACAGGGTACCTGCCTCTACTGATCTGAATCCCGTGAGGATCACGACTCAGCCCTGATAACTTTTCTTGAAGGTGTCACATAGAAAACCTGACAATCATCGTTCCCCTGGTACATGTTTGTAAACGAAGACTTGACCCAGCTACAACATAGCCAAGTTCTTGCAAAATGGCGTCAACCATCTGACCCGCACAACCACAGACAGGTCGCGTCCAGACTAGTGGAAACTTGCTAGAATGGTGCCGAAAATCCAAGATGTGCCCTTGGAATGCGTGTCCAAAGGCTACTCCCGCCCCTAATCTTTACCCGGCGCACTGGAATGCTGGAAGCCCCTCAACAAGATCTGTTCCTTATTTTTCTGTACCCTAGAAACATGTTTCAGATCGAATGCCTCGAACCGAGACTAACTACAATGTCTAGGATTTCGATGCCGACCATCCAAATATTGAGCTCCTTAAACTGAGAAATTGGACCATGGGCAGGAAGCTCGAGGACGACGAGGTTTTAGGCGATAGAGGACTCTCACGCATTTCAGAGTTAATTGGGGCCATGCAACCCTTTGTAAGTACAAGAACCCACCCTAAATTTACAGAACTCGATACCATTATCGGGAAACCGTCAACCTCTCCCCCTCCCTCTTCCACCCCAGTATCCAGACTAGCCGGGGGTCATGGATTGTTCTCTAGAGCGTCGTGTCCACGCTGCCTCATAGCCAGCCGAAAAGGGCAAATGTTCAATCAGGCGTGCATGAGGCCCAGCAGTGACCCAACTTAGGTCGCAACATTACACTTCCCAAGCTAAATTAGCGCTGGCCCATGGCTGACTTGAACGCATTTGCGTGTGAACAGGTACATTTCCTCAATAAAATAGTGATGCCTGACGAGGAAGACGAACCTAGCGATATCAGCGACAGCGAATAACAATGGTGACTCGGACCTCGCACCATCCTTCTTTTGTCCTGACATGCAGACCGACAATTCTTGAGCCGATGTTGAATTGACTTCTGCATGTATGATGCATCATACAGCAGACTACAAGCCAGAGTGCGGTGAAGATCAACAATAACACTCTGTTTCCCGATCCATGGCCTTCTAGTAAAGTTCTTTTGATCATATTAGCAATAAAGACAGCCACAAAGTAAAGGAATAACCAAGCTTGAGTCCCCTTTGCTTTAATCGCATTACAGTGTGTAGCTATCTCCCCCCTTGTAGCGCACTGTACATCTCACATCCACCAATTTTGCGTTCTAGGCGATGGGGGTTTAAAAAGGAAGCTTCCCTTGAAAAACTCTAGTTACAAAGCCACAGTTCCCGGAGCTCCCACTGATTTTGATTGATAAATGGACAGATTCGAAGAGTTATTGACCGGTAATATAGGCCACATCAATTCTTTGCAAGCATGCAGGGGTGTTGACGTGTCATTACTGTGAATCACCTTTGGTCCCTGATGTCCATTATGCAGGCAAAAGACGGGCGGAAGTGATGATACAGGAGTAGCTATCCAGGTTACCGCTGTAGAAGTAGTATATGCAGATAGGAGCAAGATAGACTTAATCGATCCCTGAGGAGTTGATTGAGGACATGTGTAGACCCATCCTGAGTGTGTAAATAGCCAAGATGGATCATCAGGATTGGGTGGGCGTGCAAGATCGTTGATCGTACAGTGTTACAGGATCCCTAACCTGCTTAAGTGAAAGGTAATGTGAACGGATTCTGCCGCAAGAGGCGGCGAGAGGCAGTAGCACCGCATCAAATAACGGTCACTTGACTCGCGGATGACCAATGGTAGGAGAGGGACCCGCTTCATTCAATACAAGCCCTCTTGTCTTTTCTCCACGAAAGGAAGGGAAATAAAAAACAAACCCAAACCGATTGGTGGTCCAAACGTGGGAACGGGTGCGGGAGGGAGAGGAAGATCACCGACATGCATGGGCAGGCATCCTGATGTACTATGTATAATACGGTACCAGTACAGTACTGTAATGTTAAACCGTACTAATACGAGTTACATCGTATCGTCTGTAACTTTGATGTTGGTCTGACAGGATTCCCTTGGTCCGCTGAACCCTGCCAGTGCTTAATACCTTCCTGACCTGCCTGACCTACCCTTTTATCGAGGGTGATGTAGCCGTCTACATCAAGACCCCGCCTCACTGCATCGCACCACGAAAATGCAAATGAACAAAGTTGCCCTCGGATTCCACATTTCCGTTGACGGAAGGAGAACGCCAATTGCCTTCGATGCACCTGGTTGATCGATGAAATCGTCGACAAAAACAATATTCATGGCCAAGTCTGTTCCATGTTGCACGCCGAAGTATGTGACTGGCCTTTTGATGAGTCGCTTAGGTACCTGAGCTACTCATCATAGGACAGACTGACAGTCTGCCTTACCTATCGGACTCACCTGTGTACTATCAATCCTCAATTGGTGGTTCGGGAGCGGGCAGAGCGCGGCGGCCCGTTAGTTGGATGAATGGTCAAATGCAAGATTTTACTGGTACCATGTGCTCGATCAGACGTGGGATCGAGACTAAATGATTGGAAGATGTCAGACGCATGCTTCTGTAAGACAAGGCTACCGACTGGAACACATGCTCATAGGCTGATCCATCAAAGACAAGCAAGGAAAGAGATTAAGTCACGACAGGTCACTGAATCATATTGCAGTCATACCCACCCTCATAGAGGTTACCTACAGTGCGGGCTACTCACCAAAGCAAGGTATCCATTCTTTGGGTACGCACCACCGTGCGCGATATTTCACAACCGATGGCCCCTTAGTCCCGTCTCATCATCCACAGACGGCGGCGACAAGGATCTGGACATTGGATATTTTGGCAGTAGTGCATAATCCTGGTAGAAATGCTGCAAGGCGATGCGACAGGATGCGTCCTGCGTTTGAAGCTAATGCCCGGTCTGCACGTTTGACCGATCACGCCGCACTCAAGGTAGAAGAAGCTGCTCATCAAGGGCATTTTCAGTCGAACTGCGCACGGCGGTCAGCTAGCCTTTCTTCCTTCACACGTACCTTGTACAGAAATAGACAAGGTTCATCTGGTAAGCCATGGCCGACGAAACATATCATTCCTGTCCAAACATCATTGAGCACTTACCCCTCTCAGTCAATCCACTCTCTATCAGCGACTTCACTTCCAACTAGATTCTTGTGGAACAACGCTATATCAAAAGGATTCTACAATACGAATACATGAAGCTAGTGGAGCCCAGGGCCACAGTTGCACTATACCCCATCGACGGCCGTGCGCTCATTGACTACTGGCATTCAAGCCAGACCGTCACATTTGTTGACTAAAGGAATTCGTGTTATCATCAAGCAAAATGACAGCTGCCATCTATGTTTGGGTAATACTCGCAGTCTTGTCTCAGGTAGACCGACATTGCAAGAGTCAGCTTTTGTAACAGCCGAGTGAAGATAATTGATCACCAAAGTGAACAGGGGGCCGCTGTGGAACGGATCGAGCCGCCCAGTAAGAATACAATTGGCTTGTTGCTGTGACGTCTGTCGCAGATGCCCCCATAACGGTAGACTCTTTGTCATAGGATGCTCGTACACTGGGTCTGAAAATTGACGTGAAAGAAGGCGCACCATTGCAGCCTAGAGCTGTACAAATGCACCAAGACTGCAATGCAGGCAACAGAATGGGGAAGTGTTACTTTACAAGCGAGCATATCGCCCATGTATAACAAATCCTTCCGACTCCAACATGAGCTAGCTGTCTATGCACTAAAGATCAGGATGACATCTCCATTCCCGCCTAAAGGATGTCAGTATAATAGTCTCATGAAAGGGAAGCGGAACACTGCGGTCGTTCTTCATGTTAATTACAACGCATCGACAGCGATTACCACTCTAGGCCACTCTAAGGCTTTTCTAATGCGGCTTCTCCTGAGCAAGCTGGCGCGTGTTGGCCGTCTCCTAGTGGACTCACACAGGGTTGTCTCAAACTACGAGAGCGTGATATTGCGCCTTGTTTCAAGTGAACAGGGACGAGGCATCTAGCCTGGAAGATGCTCTTAATATGGGGAATATTACCATCAACTTTGCCTGCATGTTGTCACAAAAGATAATAATGATTTACCTGTTCAGGCATCTACCTAGGGACGCAGGAGTAGCAGCCCTTGCCTACTGGTATTCAACACTGGTGAGTTCTGAGACTACACCGCCACGGTTTTTTTGGTGGCCCATGCTCAATAGCTTAATGTTCGAAGATCGGCAACTGCAGTCGGAAAAGCCTGTTACGGAGTCCATACTAGGTACCCAGTCATAGTACATTGCATCGCAGTCACCTGCTAAGACGATCTCGGCAAGAGGCTGGGGATACCCAGACCGAGTTAAAGGGTGACCCGGAGGCGTTGAGTGCCAAAGTTTCATCAGAATGTAAAATGCATCGAGATGTCATTGGCTTCGAAAATGCGTCATGATGGGGTGAAACAAGACCCCAGCTACTGCACCGTATTCATGTACGGCGACAGCCCTCAGGCGCATCATCGGGGCGAAAAATCCGTGCAAAGCAACACACAACTATCCGCCTATAACGTGTTTGGCGCACGGATAACAAACGATACTTTTGAGGGACCCATATCTGTGGAAGCCTCACGTGGCCATCCTTGCAAGTGGCATCGGCGGTTCAGGGTAAAATTCCATAGCGGTGGAAGCGAGAGGCTCAGCTTGTACGATGTTCACCAAGCGATTCTCATTGCTCGCTTCATCTCGCAAAAAGCCGCACTAGAATTTTCGTACTGGGCCTTGACCATTCCTTTCATTCGCTGATAATAGTGGGTTGAAGTGCTGCAAAGGCGCGACAATTAAGTGTCCTCCCTCGCTCACTGGATCTCAATCTCGGCCACACCAAGGTCGTACGAAGTAGGACCAATAATTTTCTGACCTTCGCCTTTCGGAAAGCGTCAGGTTGGCCACGGCGTGGCAAGTCAGGTTCGAGAAACACCTGCCTTCAAGCGTCGCCACAAGCGCTACCTCGTGACGGATATGGGAGACATAGACAAATGACGAGGGGGACTTCTATGAGGATAGAAATAAAAGGATTGTATAATGTCGACAGACAAGGATCGACCATCTTGCTGCTTCCGCTGTCCTACGAGTATGGACAATCCTCAAGCAATTGTCCAGCAAGTAAGGTGGATGGAACACTAAGCAAGGAGAAGGTAGGGTCGGGTCGCTGAGGTGTGTTCCCGCAGGCAACTAGCCCGGGGTTGACACTGACTTTGCAGTAGTGAGATTTAGCTGCGGCACCCCTCGGCAGGTCGCAGGTCAGGTCGCACAGAAACGGGCGGCTTTCTCATGCCGATGGTTTGAGGAAGAGAGTTGGGTATCTGACCCCTCGTACGGTACTGATGTGTATTAGTACTGTAACATTCTTGGTACGTAACCTTACGGTAATTTATGTGCATCTCGAACAAGAATTTACCGGATTTGATAGGTCGCAAACGGGTGCATGCTTGCAATCGGAGACTTTGCATTTTGCATTGCTGGTAAGAGGCAACAGCAAACTTACATTTTCACCCATGAATTTCATATTCACGACGGAACAGGTTGGTCGGTATGTATGCGTTCATCACTTAACACAATAATCTTTCGGACTGGGAGGGATCTGGCTGATCCCGAATGTATAATCGCAACCGTCCATTCACTTCAGCAGTGCCCAGCTAGGCGAAGCGCTATCCCCAACTCTCAGTTGACAAAGGAGAACGAAAAATATTGAGCTACCAAGCCACAGTATCCATTTGCCACGTTCGCTATGAGGTGATTACGATCGACCGAGGGTTTCTTTGTTACTCGGCAGTAGGGTGCCGTGCCCCAAGAGTAAGAAGAAGAAGAAAGTCACACTGCAACACGCTTTGATTCTTTTAGCAGTTGATCTGGACTGCCCCGCCGGTTTGGATTTACTGTATGTTTCTGCTATGGCAGCTGAAAAGGAGGCCCACTACTCGCGTAATGCCTTTCGGCGAAGTAGCAAATCATGCGGCCAGACACGCTTGTGACCGCGCCGAGCGGTAGATGCCCTGGGACGGACGGGTGGCCAATTACGCTGGTCAGCACACAAAGAATTGTAGACAAGAGGCAGAAGGCCCGGCTCGGGTGAGCGTCAAACAATCAATCCAATAGCAACGATGATCAGTCTCGGCCAGAAGGTGCAAATCACAACGTCGCTGCATTCCAAGTCCAATGGGACAGGTCGCCGTGGGTGCTTCGTATCTTTGACGCCGGAACAAACAGGCTGACTGACGTCTTAGCCTGTCCAGGGTAGAAGTCGCGGTTCAACCAGGATATATCTTAATAATTCTCTATTACGGAATACAGCGCCCAACCTAAGCGACGCTTTGGCCCTACCCTGGCAAAGACATACCCTTGTCGATTACACTTTTTCCGACCGTAGACTTGCAGATCATATAAGACGGCACAATGGAAACCTTGGGTATTCGTCACCGCCAAAGAGTGATGGATTCACGATTCTCTTTGTGCATCGCAAGCTACCTACCTACCTAGGCAGGTACTGTATGTAATTACAGCATCAAGTGTGCGTGGTCTATGCCTTGCTATCCGAGGCAGTGGCTCCGAGAACGCGCGAAGAGACATTACGGAGGCCCCGTCATTGTGAGGTCCGTTCCATATTCCACCGTGGTCCTCCAATGGCCACACGCTTTCTGGTGTGCAGTGGATCGTGGAGAAAGTGGTTGCTTTAGTAGCTTCGGTTCTAGAAGGAATTTTCATTGTTTACTAAACACTTAATAAATTAGCATCAGACACGTCCCCTACTTGCCCCTCTGACATTTGATCTGGGCTTTGAGTTGGAAGTCTTGGTTATATGACAAAGTATCCTAGATCGATGATCTGAATCTTCTACACTAGGTACTGTCAAAGAAGGGGCCACTCTGCAGGGCCAAGAGTGTCTATTCTGTGGACTACGGCGGTGCATATTGCAAAAACGACCTATGCTGAGGTCAAGGCGGACTGGGAAAGTGTGTTCAAAAAAGCCGCTTGAACGATGGACGACAAGGGGGCGATATGCATAGAAAGCCAAGGACTAGGGTGTATGTACCCTTGTAGGTAAAATTCATACCAAAGGTACATGCATATACGCATGCACCGACGGGATGGAGACATCCACGTTTGTACGACAGCGCAGGATCACATGTGGTACTGTAATGTTGTTGATGGGACATAAGCCAGAGCAAGGGCAAGGGCGAAGAGGGTCTCCAGCCTAAGCACATCGTCAGTTTCACCTTCGTTATTCTGACCGTCGGGCGACTCGTGGTCATGATTTTTGGTGTAGCAAGGTCAAGCAATAATAATCGATATGGCAACCATGGATGTTGGAAGATCCAGAGAGTAGTCGCCTTAGCCACAAGTACGGGCGAGTGTTTGGAG
>LCWF01000057.1:0-69494 GCA_001006345.1 Phaeomoniella chlamydospora | reverse complement strand
TATATACCTATGACTGTAGAGCAATAGGAAGCAGGGTTTGCACTATCTATCGTATCCTTGGGTTTCAACAGAAAATTAGGAAATAGGAGGGATGGGATGTTTGGAGAGAAATGGTGAGAGAGAGAGAGTATAAGTTATAAGTTATACGTAACTTACTGTAGATTAAAATAGAAGATTGAGAAGAAGAAATAAAAGGGACGCCGTGAACTCCCCCTGATTATGTAAATGTAAAGAACTAAAGATTCAAAACTTAACTTATATCTACGAATACGTTATATATTTTATTTAAAAAAAATAGAGGGAAAGAAGGAAAAAAAAAAAAGAAAAGAAAAGGGGGAAAAAAGGAGAGAGAGAGAGAGAGAATTGAATTGGTAAATCAAAGTGGGAATTTTCAAGTAATCAGGAAATCCATTCCCATTTCTTCGGCTATACGTTCACAGTCCCAACTTGAGACTCGTTTGTTCCTATGTATAGAAATTAGGGAACTTTCATCGTTATCTTCTTCTTCTTCTTCTTCTTCATCTGCTTTTTCTTCATCTTCTCCTCCTTCCTTGTTAATGTCGTCATCGTGACCATCATTATCGTGGTCGTTGTTATCATCATAGTCGTAGCGTGTAATTTTTCCATTTGCTCTTCCTTTCCCTTTTCCTTCAACAACAACACTACTGGAACTAGCATTTCGATCTGTTTGATTACTTGATGAAAGAATTATATCGCTTTTCCCATCCATGACTCTCCAAACGCCATGCTCCAGAACTTTTTTTGTCTGTTCGACGTTCCCGAGGCCGGAATATTGACCCAATCTGTTCAAGGCGTTGAGAGTTCTTTTTCGATATTTGGGTTCGAAACTACAGCATCCGAGAAGGAAGACGGGATACAATAAACAGCAGTTGGAAGTATCTTGATGGTCGAGATTTTCGAAAAGATCGAATGCGTCGACGAGGACGGTGTCGATTTCGGGGGGAGGTGTGATTGAGTAGGTGGCGACTCTGGTGGCGACTGTGGTGGGTCCCGCCGTTGGAAAGATCATTGTTCGGCGGAGGTACAACCATGTTGCTCGTTGACAGAATTGGGCTGCGAACCATTGGTCGCTGGATTCAGGAAATGAGGGTGCAGGGGTCCATTGACGAAGATCAATGTCGATGCCTGCTGCTTCGGCGTATACTGTTGGATCTACAGACACGGTGCCGTTGTTGCTGTTGTCGATGTGTTGCCGAATTCGATGACGCAGATGATTTATTCTGGAGAAAATTGAGAAGAGCGAGCAGAAGACACCGATGCGTTGGATGTTAGGAGTCTGAGACATGCCCGAGGGATGGGGGATCAGAAGGTACTTTTGATCTTTGGTAGATAGGAGCGTGCTAAGGGTGGCATAATACGTGATATTCTCGTAGATGAAGTCGCAGAATTCGGCGTTTTCGCTTTTGAGCAGTCCAAGCATGGTCTTTGCAGCCGCAAGGTGTTGGTGATATTCGCCATTAGTCTGTCCTTCGGAAATTGTATATAGTATGGCAAAAAGATTCATCGCTACCGTATGATCCTTGATTACAGAGCCATCTTGGTCCGCAAGGTCTTGTCTGATGCCACGAATCGCGAGAGCATGTAGAGTGTATTGATGATCAATGAGTCCCTCTTCTTGTGGAGTATGGCCCGGTGGTGTGCGATTGGACAGATGGGAAGCCGACACGGCGAGGATTCCATGCATCAGTGGCCCGTGAGCAGCAGCCATAGGAAGTAAGTAGACCAGGTATATATTGCGACCGCCTTTGTTCATGGACAGCTTGGGACTGCAGTTATGAATGAAATGGTGCAATAACTTTCGGTCTAGATCAGACTCAATACCCTCGAATAGACTTGGTAGGGGCCGTGGTAAGGAGAGAGAGGCTCTTCTAGCCTCTAGAGAATTGAATCAGCCCAAAACGTCGTATTCATAGCATTGGGAATGTACTACTTGCCATCATGCGCCTTCTCTTTTCCAGTTCTGTAAAGTTCAGCGTCGGGATAGATACACGTAAAGTTGTTTTTCTGACAAGGGGTACATATGGGCCGTTCCTCCGTACATTTCTTTTTACGCTTGCGGCATGTTGTACAGCCAGTCCTTGTACGATTCCTTGGCTCCTTCTTGGACTCGTCGGTAATTGTGATAGGAACTTTTCGTGGACGTCCTCGTTTTCGTGGGACGTTTGGCTGCGTCGAGCTATCACTTTGTGCGGAGGCGCCAGGTTCACCTGGGAGATTTCTAGGCCCAGCCGGCGCAGTTCCTCGCGGGCTCGACCTAGAACCCGTACTGCCTCCTAGGCTCGCATGCTCCTGAAAGGTCGACGAGTTGCTGGTAGGCATACTTGAAGTCGGACGATCGATTGAGCGATGAGCTAGCTGATGGACAAGACTGCTAGCGATGGACGGAACTATACCAGCACTCCCTCTGTCCCCGAAGGCGCTTGCTCTTTCTTGATTCTGGATACCAAATGGATCTAGAGTTGTAGGAGCAGGCTGCACGCCAGTTATCGCTATAGACGGCGATGGCTCATCCGAATAGTCTTCAGAGAGGGAAGAAGGTGAAGCAAATTGGGATTCTGAGCCTTCTGCTCCCCCTGAAGGAACTGCCCACATCGTAGACGGCCCACATGCATTTGATCACGGAGAGGAAGTGGACGAAGAGGTTGCTATTGATCCTGAGACTCGATGCACATTTTGAATGAGATCTGGCAGGCTTATTAATTCAGCATATTGCCGTTGAACTTTAAGCATTTGCTGGTATCCGTTGTTAGGATGGAAAGAAATTCAACTATATGCTGAGGATAAGCACAACAGGCGCTGGATTCGTCCGAGAGAACGAGGGCCGCAACCAAGAGACCGTTTCGCTAAGGTATAACACTGTCTATCTTTTGTTCTCGGCATCATGATTGGCTGCTCTGAACCAAAGATTGGGCGTAATCGAACACGTAAAGGAAACGTTTCCCTTCAGAAGCACATCATGTCAATATGGGTGCTTGCCGATCTCATGAGAAGCTGCCCGAGTGATCCTCGAGGCGAACAAGGATTAGGGGAGGCCATTTGAGTTCGACGTTGTGGGCAGCACGGGCTGGAAGGGCATATTCCAGGGGATTCGAGCGGAGTAATTGCCCCTAGGAGTGCAGAGGGTCAGCACCGATATAGCCATAGCTGCCATGGTATAGTTTCGGCGAAGGCAGTCGAACAAACTTTGGATCCAGCAAAAAGTGTACTGTAAGACATGTCAGCTGTCAACACGAGGTCTACGCTCCTCGGCAATCCCTTGCTTTGGAGGCCCAGGCACGCTAATGCAAAGCGGGATGCAACAATGGGCAAAGATATCGACATCTTTGAATGCCCATGGTGGGCTGCCGTATTTCGAGTAGAAATCGATAATCTTCGATGGGGCTTTCCGCGTTCACTGTTAGTATAGCCTTTTGACCTGACGCGTATCATTCTCCTTTCTCAGCCTAGCAATGTCACCACCCCGCGTGATCTGTACTGTTGGTTTGCAATCCCGGTCGCCAAACGAGAGTTTCGTGAGACGTATACATCAGGCGGTGAGAGCAAGGGATTCACCATGGGCGACCATTTCTACTATGTATCTTGCCGCCCAGAGCGCTGATCAAAGTGGGCAGATTATAACTAATGCATTCAGGCGAAAGCGAAGCCGATAACCCGAGAAATCAAGTTCCAAGAAGCGTATCGCAGGCGCAGAGAGAGAGAGAGAGAGAGAGAGAGAGAGGTCTTCTTCCGCGGAATGAGAATTAGGCCGGATCCCATTGTTGATCAGGCTGTAGGCGATGAGAGTCATGGGAGGCTTGATTTGTTGGTGATATTGCTTGGATTGCTGCATCTCTCGGAAGTGTTACTCCACTGCAGTTAGCTATCAGGCACAGTAGGTACAAATGTGTGCCCAGGGACCCAAGTACATTAGGTACAGTATCTGCCACGGGATACTTTGGCAGGACGACGGAAGTCCGATGTAGTCATGGGTCCGATAGTAAGGATAGAACATGCGATACGAAGTGGTTCAACTCATCTACTGTACCTGGGGGAAATGTTATCTGGTCATACAGAGTCAGGTCTCACAATATAGCATGACCTAGGTAACTTCCTAAGAAGGTATGTACCTACTTGCCTCACCTCCCACACTATCCATATAACATATTTGTCGAACCATAAGTATGCAAGGCATATAAGGTATCGAGATATCTTCTGTTACCCTACAGCCACGCAGAGGGTCCCGGTTGCCTTCTCCATCTGCGTTGTCCCGAAGGACTTGCTTCGGTAGGGTCCATATCTGGTCATCGCTACTGGTGGCCGATCCCGCCTTATGCGTGGTTGACGAAGCAATGGACCCTTTTATGTAGGGGCAGCGCAAGCTTCTCAGCTGATCCCCGGCCCGTCTCGGGAAGCACAGGAAGTTTATGCGCTGAAACTGAGATGTATCGCCGTAATCATGAACCTTAGATAGGCTATTATAGACACCTGGCTTTGCAATTACCATCTAAATTGGCCGAAGCCTTGCAGAGTTTTGGTCCTTTGGGCATGAGTATAGGGAAGGATACCTCTCAACATGGTCAAAAGGTCCTTCTCGATGCTCCGACCCTGGATTGTTGCAACGGGAGAAAAGAGGAAAATGGCGGCGGTCTTTGCCTAACCCCCCAAACCAGCTCTCGCTTGACCTTAGCGATTTGATCATGCGGTCACCACTCTCCTCCCTCTTGGTGGCCTGCACTGCCTATTGAATCAGTGCTGTGGCTATTCACCCGATCGACATATTCCTGGTTCCATAATCAATCCTTCATATCAATAATAATGTGTTTCATATCCAATATCAATTTCATGGGCGAACTACTTTTGGCAGAGGGGGATCCCAGGTCGCATGTCGTAAGTGCCGGAGCTACTTGGGTCGTGCTTTCGAATCCTTCTTGCGTGGTGAATTGAGAGGTATCTTGATTGATCATCTGGGATGCTGGGCGCCGCCTCCGCCGCCGCCATCTTCTCTACTCACCATTTCAAAGCTCTCCTCTTCACCTGTTCCAGTATCATCACCACCAACAACAATTCTCAACCCTTTCATGCTATTCCCTCCTCTTCCTGGTCTCCCTCTCCCACTTCGTTGGCTTCCAAAATAGTCTTCTTCATGCTGCTGCTGTGATCCCATTTCCTCATCTCTGATCAACCCTACCTCCTCTTCGTCATTTCCTACGCCGCCACTGGCTCTTCCTTTCCCTTTGATCGTCGAAGAAGACCCAAGTCCAGTACCGAAACTAATGGGTCTCATTTCTCTATATCTTGCGCCCCAGACTCCGAGCGCGGTCATTAAAAGAATACTGCCGAGTTGTAGGGTCCACCAAAGGAGGTTCGTGGGAACGAGATGTGTGTAGAGAGAGGTGGCAAGAAGGTGGAGAAAGTGGATGGTGAAGGCGAAGTCAGGAATCAGGCGGGAACGGGGGAGGAGAAGTAGAAGCGGTATTACGCTATCGATATCGAGTGTTAGCTAGATATACGGAAAGAGCAGATCATGATAAGGCGAGCAGATTAGTAGCAGACGCGTGGCGGAGAGCAGGCTCGGTGTCGTTGCTAGCTCCTCGGTGCCACAGCGTATGAAGATATTCGTGATATATGTATAGGAGACTCACGCCAGAAATCCAGCGCCCAGCCAATCCCCTGCCATAACTACTCCCCATGTTGTATCGCCCCTGACGTTCCTCCAGTCAAGAACCAATCCCAACCCGCCGGTTCCCTTTGTCGCATCTTGTGGTTCCGTATGTGGGTTTTCAGAGACCGGCGCCGCAGATTGACTCCCTATGATTGACCGACCGAAAACGAGAGCAGTGAACACAATTAGAATGGTTGCAGAGGTATAGTAGCAGAGTTGGAGGATAAATATCTTTTTTAAAATTAGGAGAGGAGGCAGGTCGTGCAGAGCGCCAGAGGGTCGGGCAGGCCGCCGTCGAGCCATAGAGGTGAGTGTTTATGTGGGAAAAGTGTGAGCAATAGGGAGGAATATCTCTTGACCGGAGAGAAGAGATGTGCTTCAAAGGTATCAAGAACGAGTAGTTGTATCGAGGGGCGTTAATAGAGGAGCCTGGATCGCAAGGCAGTACGGAGCGCAAGGCTATAAGGAGAATAAGGATAGTGTTTCGTGAACAGTCGTTATCATATTATACATTGCTGCAGCGAAGTATGCAAAATGGGTTGTCTATCGTTGTCTGTCGGACTGAGTAAAGATATTGCGCATATCACCAAATCCAACTAGAGGACCATTGTAATGTGTTTACTGGCTTTGTAAGGCAAGATCGTATTTTCCCCGGCTGTATATGGTGACAGGATCTCCAGGTTGTCTCAAGGTCGTCGCTTTCCTTGGTCGAATCGGACCTGGTGGAGTGATGAATCAGCGGGATCAAAGATAACAGGCCTCTGAAGTCACCTCGAAGAGTAATTAATTTAGTTGAGGTGTGACTTCAAAGCAGATGTGGCTACGGGTACGGGATAGGTCGCAAACCCGCATGGAGAACCTGAGCCGTGAGCCTAAAATTTTGTGGGGTCTGTAGCTCGAAACGTCCATGCCGGCCGGTTATACATTTCAAAGGATTCACAGAAAGGGCATGTCGGAGAGGATGAAGAAAAGGTGCTATTTCTCATCACCCTAAGGAAATGATATAGCAACATCGATGTTGTTAAATACAGTTAGACAGTCTGTAGGCTAGCTCATATTATCACGCCTGAGTGCCTTCTTGCATGTCCCTCGCCTCAGATCTTGCTCTTGAGTTCCTCGTGCAAGGCTTTCAACTTGTCCATATTCGTCTCTTGAGCTGGCCATCCTATTCCAAGACCTTCTGCCTGGTTCGGCTTTGGTATCTGCTCCCATGTGAGTATCACTGACTTGCTGAAAGGTATCGCCAAAGCGTGTTACACAGTGGCGGTTTAGTACTTACTACATGAAAATGAACGTGATCTACAAGCTGGTGAGCGAGCCTCCCGTTGTTCTGAAGAATATTGTAGTCTTCCGCGCCTATAGCTTTCGCGATGGATTTCGCAACAGGCTGGGGTGACAGGTCAGCCATGCTGGCATGTGAAAAGTGATTGATGTTGGACACTCACCAGAACTTCGGTCAATTGGTCATCGGGGATATCACCCAACTTTGCTCCATGGTATTTAGGAATCACGAGCTAGATCAGACGAAGTCTCTGTCAGCCTGTATTCGCATTTCCATGCAACAGGGAACTCGGTCCAATTTGAAACTCGTCCGCATGTTGGCCGCAGAGTTACTTACCGCATGACCGTAAGCCAAAGGCTGAATGTCGAGGAAGGCAAAGACTTTGTCCGACTCAAACAATTTGAAAGAGGGAATTTCACCTATGAGCAAGGTTAGTCAGGTCTGTTGAACCAAAGGAATGGAACACCGTATCTTCAGCATTGACATTTCTTACCTTTGATGATCTTGCAGAAGATACAAGCTGCCATGTTGCTTGAGAGTAGTATTTATCTGAGCTTTGCGTTCTGGTGTACCTTGAAGAGTCACTTGCCGTAAGATGATGAGTGAGTAATTTCCCAATATGTGCGTCAATAGAAAGATAAATCAGCAGGGCCTTATATATAGGTAGATATGTATCAGACAACCGAAGCTCTCCTCATTCTCACGAGATCCCATACCTCCGAAGCTGTCCCACCTAATTTATACCACCTACGTATGCGGGGCACTCCTCGCCAAACTTTCCATTTCTCTCTTCTCCAACGATTTGACATTTATATATTCTAAAAAGCGGAAAATGAGTTGGAGTGGGACGAACTAGCGCAGAATCCATTTCTTGCCTTTTACCAGAGATGGCCGTGGTTACGCCCAAAATACTCCGTTTATTACAATCTTTGGAATTACAATTTGATGATCTCAACTTCGAGTCTCGTCGGAGGCAACGATCTTTTTATTTTTTGCTCCCACGTAGCCTTTTTCGCGAGCTGATTTGAGGGGTTTTGGTAGAAATTTGAGATTTCGAAAGGTGGACTGTGGAAGATTGTTTGGTTGTGTGTGATTTCCTGTTTGGGAAATATGTAATTAATCCTATGTACGGCAGAAGGGGTCCCCATTGTACGTGATCATATACACAGAAGCATGTTGTTGTATATATATAAATTGATCTCATAGGAAGACTATTGGTTTTATGCTATACATCTATTATCTCCGTCAACACATGGGGTGTTGTAATATGGTGGTTTGTTATGCGATATCGTCCTTATCAGAAGCAATCTCCTCAGTCTACATCATCAGCCAACGTCTCCACAGGTGCTTCCGCAATTGCTTCCGATTTCTCATCCACAGCTTTCGTTCTTTCTGGGTAAAAGTCGATCTTTCCACCAGGGTTGATTACGCCGGTTCGGTCATACCAAGATCTAGCTCTCAGCATAGGGTCAAGCTCCCAGTACCCGTCTTTTAGCCTCCTTGCTAACGTATCTCTGTCCTGCATTAAGGTCTTCGAGACCTCGTCTGAAGGAGAAGTTATCCATTGATAGGTCTTCTTCTGGAAGTCGAGCACCGTCTCTGCCCGCTGCTGGAGTAGTCTATCTCGTTTTGATCGCGCATCCCCGCTTATTTGTACAACGGGTGTTTCTTCTGGTAGGGGCTCGATATATTCATACTCGAAACTGTCGTCGCCACCCAGCTCTTTGATGATGTGTGATTTGGCAATGAACCCTTCCAGATCTTCTACCGAATTCGTAAAGTGAACTTTTGAGGCAACAACCGGGTCAAGCCAGCCCTTGATGATCTTCCATATTCCTTGGAAAACCCATGGAGCTTTATGAACAAGGACTGCACCGAGAGATTCCGGATAATTTGCTTCAAAACACTTGATCATAAATTTGACGGGGGCATAGTCCATGTTTGCGAGAGTGAAGTTCGACATGTCAAATATTATACACTAGGGGTGACATCAGTGAATGAAGCCATGAGTCTAAGAGTGTGGGCACATACCGCTGTTTCGACCGGAGGCACTAGAAGGAGACGAGCTGTCTCAATCATGTAGACCGTATATCTCTCCAAAGAGGTTTGGCTTTGCTCCCCTTGCCTGTGTAAGCGAACACGTACGTGGCACAAAGGTCGCCCATCCTTATCAGTCCCATGTAAAAAGCTCTTTCCTAACCTCAATTGATCTAAAAAGTCGTCTCCTTCTTTAGCTATGGATTTATCACTTGACTTTGCGTGTTCAAGTGCGCCTGGTTCACCAACAGGCATAATGTCATCATCCACATGGACGTCTTTCATTCGCCAATTCATCGTCGCAACGAGCATTATGAGCGCCTTTTCGATGTCCCATTTGCGTGCACGAAGAAACCGCAGGAGTAGGGAGTCGGGATGGTCACACTTCACCATGGACCAGAAGGCTGCGCGAAGCTCCTCAGGCGAATGGGTCTCCATCGTATGTTGGAATTCCTTTGTCTGGCCATATTTGTCATCTTCACTTGAGGGCTTTCCATCTGTCTGGTTTGTTGACGAAGAGTCTTTCTCCTCCTTATCGCCTTTCTTCGATCGGAAAATCCCCAGCTTTTTCTTCGATTTCTTCTTGTCTTTGTCTGTAGCAGATGATGCCGTATCGTCCGGTGTATCTATCGAAGCAGCTTCATCCGCGACCGCTGTAGTGCTATTCTCAATCTCCGCTGGCAGCTCAACGCCAAATGTTTTCAGAGTTACGGCCCAGAACTCTCGTAATTTGTTCTCTTGTTCCTCAGTCAAATTGCCCGCATGGCCAGGGTTATGCTCGGCCAGCATTTCAATGTCAAATGTATCTGAATCCGCCTCACGTGGGCCTGTACCAATCTCAGACGTACTAAGTGAACTCGAGTATTGATAGAGATAGGCGATTATAGCGCAAGTCCCTCCAATTGCGCCAACACTAAGCAATGCTGTCCAGGAAGATGCCTCGAGAGTTCGCACCTTGGGAGAATGTCGTCGGTGGTGTACAGGGAGGGTAGCCCTGGAACTTCTGTTACCTGCAAAGTTGCGAAAATGACGAACGTATGTGCATAGGCTAGACTGGGCACGAGCTGAAGAGGAAGGAGCGAAAGGGGCTGATCTTGAAGTCCCGATGAATCGCCTGGAGAATCCGGCGAACATCAATGCAATTGTAGCGGATCTGGTCGGATTATGCGGTATGATATAAGAATCATAATGGTGCTCACGAGGGGCGGTGCTGCCAACAAACTGACGCGCAGTGGGAGGATTATCGGACGGGTAAGTTGTAAGTAAGATCTGCTATGTCATCAACTAACAAAATTAGATTCAGTGAGCGCCGGCACTTCGGATAGGGAAAGCCCAAATCAGCTCGCACTCGGACTATGAAATGCACATCCATAGTGCGATTTAGTTATTCATGACCCCAACAAACGTATTGTAAACAATTTGTGTTCTGGGTCCGGGGCAAGCATTGAACCGCTTCATGCTATCAATAAAGGCAAAACTCACTCACGCTTCTCTTGTTTTTCTGTCGTATAGTTGGTATGGGTCTTTACAAGTCATGATCTAATATGTTAAGGACTACAAAAAGATTAAGATTTCACTGTTACCAGAATTTTTCATGGATTTCAAGGAGTTGCCAGTTCATGGCCAGTGTCTCCCACTGGACGCTATTTCCGCCAAATGTCTTGATTGGCTCTATACTCGTCGCTCGACTCCTTTCTTACTGACTGTAAGATATTTGACACCCTTGTAAGGCTTGATCCCATCTCCCAATCCTTTTGATTTGGCGGTATCAATCGTCAGACTCTCCACCCTGATACCGCTTGAAAGCCAGCCTCGAACGGCAAATGAGACTGCAACTGACCTTGGCATCAAGTGTTGATTCGCCTCGATTTTCTTCTGTTGGGTCGTGTTGGATGCGGCTGGGGCAGATTTAGCTTTAGCTTTAGCTTTTGAGCCTTTCTGTTTCGATGAAGGCGGTGTTGATTGGTATGGCTCTGCAACAGCTGCAGTATCCTCATCATAATAGCCGAGCATTGGGTTATTGGTTGTCTTTGTGCCATTGACCGAATCTTCGCCTTCATCACTGGCGGCAGCTGTATCGATTGGGCCAATGATTGTTCCAGATAGAGATGCAGTTCCATTCACAGTAGCACCGTCCTTGGTAGGCACTCTCCATTCCAGATTCCTATCCCATAACGAGAAGCTTGCCTCTCCTCGGGACGGCCGTAAGTCTTGAATGTTGCGTACTTCAGCTGGTATTGGTATAGTCACAACGACACTTTCCAGCACCGGTGAATTAGAGCTTCCAGCGCTAGGGCCACTAAATGGATAAGCAGGGGTAGAAGTGCCAGATCGGCCGGAACGCAACCCTGGTCGTGACGGCGAGGACCCTGGAAAGTCGGTATTCAATGTCACTCGTACTTCGAAATCGAGACCTTGTGGTCCTAATCCGATCCGCATGTCCACAGTCGCTGGCAGGAACAGCTTTTCATTTGGACTGGGAGGCTTGTCTGCGTCAGCTGGCGTCGCCAACATATCTACCTCGTATGCTGCGAGGACGAATTTCCCATCCGGAGGCACAAAAGACAGTTCTCCTGGTTTTTCTTTCCAGCGTGCAAGCCGTACACAGGGATGGAAAACAGGTAGTTGGAACGAACGGGAGATACCCGATGTTCTATCGCTACTGCTACCTCCAGGGGCGGATAAATTAAGTAGCAAATCAGGAACGCCTGATATCTTTGCTGTGAAAGCTATGGAGCCAGAACACAAGGCAGATATTGGTCGACCAGATGGCGCAAATATGGCCGACACGGTCTCCACTATATCGACATAAAGCTCGTTTGATGTATGCCGCACGTTGTGGCGCCTCCACGGAATGGCCGGTCCATTACTCAAGGTAGGGGTTGGTTTTAATGACGATGACAGACTGGTAGAAGAACCTATGACTGGAGTTGTGCTGTGCGATCCCGAATTAGCTATTGCTCTGCTCTCCGAGACACACAAAGGTTGCTTACCCAGGTAGACCCACGCCTCCAAGCAGCTTGCCAATGAAATTTTGGGTCTCAACCGAGTCGCGAAGAGCATTTGGCTCGGTATTAGATATTATCCCAGCGTCACATACTTCTCCCAGTAGCTGAGCTACTATATCATAGTTCTGCTCTATCTTCACAGATAATAAAGGTGCCCCGAGAAACTCTTCGAAGATATCAACCAGGCGATGGAGGAATTCTAGGACAGCAACAGGATCCACATCGTGCTGCGTCGGTGTCAAGATCAAAAGGTTGGCGTACCGGATGGAAAATACGGTCGTTGGAGGGGAGGCATCGGGCAGATATATCAGGGCAGGTCGTGGAGCGGGGTGTGAGCGGTAGAGGGATAACAGGTTCGTAGCGGACACAGGACGTGATCTGTAGACATGTTCGACAATTGCCTTGCTTGAGGAGGGTTAGCACATAATGCGTCATATCCTCAATAAAGAAGCTCACTTTTGGTCGTCATAGACATAGAGGGCGTCTATCATACTCATGCTGGTCACTTTGGTGTTTCTTCCGAGCGGTATGTCCAGGTACGGAGGTATAGAAGGAGGATTGCCCAATTTACTCTTAACGCCGATTCGCCGGCAGTGGGATTCCATTGCTATCTAAGAAGCCAACCACGACATACCAGCATCATATTTGCGAATTCAAGGACGTTCTGTCTGGAATGGGCCACATCTTCAATGCCTCATCTCGAGATGTACTGTCAGTTGTAAATTTGGAGAGCCATATCTCAATTGGCTTCCAGTTCGGCTGAAATTTCCTCTCGAAATCTATCTCAGGGAACATGCAGCCCTCATCCAAGTTTTCCCGGGCCACTTCCATTGCGCGTGTCCGGTCTCGTCTTCTTCGGATTAAGTCTCATGTTCTTGTGATGCTATTCGTAAATACGAATGTAGGAATACACAATTCAAATTCCATGCAATTTTGTGGTAAAATGTCGATAACCTGGTTCGACTGGCAGACTCTCGTCTCCAACATTGGTTGATGATCCAAGAATGCAAACAAAGATGCCACGTATCAGTATCACTCGTCACCAATTTTATTACCATTGATTTAGAGGGATTGATCATGAGCCAAAGATCTTCTCCAGGTACACTAACCAATTCTCCCCCAGGATCTTCCGTATCTTCGTCTCTGACCACCCAGCCCGAGCCATTGCCTTGGCCAGTTCTGGTCGATCCGCCAGAAGACCGAGAGGTTTCACGACTTTCTGACTTCCCCACGGCGTCAGCTGCCTCGCGTATCCCTTGTCCTTATTACACCAAGCCATGAAGTCGCTCGGCCGCCCGTGGCCCTCGCTAGCATCGGAACCCACGCCAACAAGGTCTTCCCCTATTAACCCAATGACATAATCCAGTGCCGCTACGTAGTCGTCGATCGTACTATCGTTTGCCTTAGCCATGTGAGGCCCAAACTGTGATAAACCCACAAAGCCGCCTTTGGATCCCAGGAGGTTAATCAACTCGTCAGACTTATTCCGAGGGTGTTCTTTCAGTCCGCTGGGAAGAACATGGGAGAAACACGGAGGTTTCCCCTCTGGAGCGAAATTGATCACATCTTCAGTTGTTTTTGGACCTACGTGGCTAAGGTCGCAAACTATTCCCAACTTTGCCATCTCTCCAACCACTTGGCGACCAAATCCCGTCAGGCCGCTGTCGTTGAGTTCTGTATAGCCAGATCCCGAGTAATTCTGGGTATTGTATGTCAGCTGCATCTTCCTAACACCTAGATCACGGAAGACATGTAGATAGTCCAGCTGGTCTTCTATGCCTGACGTATTCTGCCATGACAGCAAGACCGCCGTTCTCCCGTCGGCTTTAGCCTGTCGAATGTCCGCGACACTGTTGGCTTGAACGATCAAGTCGGAATGCTCTTCAAACCACCTCTTCCATTGTACAACGTTGGCCAGAGACCCACGTAGGCCTTCCCAAAGTCCGCAAGTGCATGATACTCCTGTAATGCCTCCTTTGTTCCAAGCCTCGAATATGTCTCTGGACCAGTTGGCAATATTAAGGCCGTCGAAATGGATTGAGGAGCGGTAGACTTCCAATGCTCGTTCCTCAGAGACTGGACTTGAAGGCGAACCCATGTCTGCTCGTCGATCGTGCGTAATTCCCACTCTCTTTTGCAGTAAAAGCTTCAATGCCGAACTCCAAAAGACGAGATTACTACTGGCCCAAAGTCGTGATTCTCACCCAAACAAGAGTAGTTCTCCGGAGCCTTCCCAAGTATAGCGGAATACCAAGCTAGTATATGTTATTCCTCAAGATAGCAGTCTCCTAAAAACATGATAGTATTCCACACACCCGTATCCACACATTACAAAGCGTCCATCTCCATATCTAAACTTTTCGGATCCTCGAACATATCAACATCACATCTTGAGCGCAAAGAGACAGTCATCGTGGTAGCACGCCATTCCCCCTGTCATAGACACCGACTTGACTCATTTGTGGTGGGGTGTGGATGCCTGTGAAAGCCGTAAGTTGTCGGCGCATGGTCCGACAGCCCACGAAAAATTTCCCCATTAGGACAAAGGACGGAGGTGAGGCGGCGCTTCTCTTGTGATGTTGGTTCCTTTTGCGATGGCATGACGGGCAGAGGACCGACACAGCTCAGTTCTGATTTTATTCTTATACGATTCGCGTTAGATTGCTGGACGGGTTTTTGATTTCGAGAACGATATCCTTATCATAATGATCTAAAGCAGAAAACATTCAATCTGAGATCCCATGGACTATTTGTAACAAAAACAGACCTTTATAGGCAAAGCATGCCCAATCCAGGCCCTAATAGGCTGGATTATTGGCGACCTTTTTGTTGTTATTGGCCTGAGGTAGTCGTGACACCTGATTGCCCGTAAGTGTTCCCTTAACCGCAAATAACCCCTTCCCGGGATAAAACATATCGAGGAATTTTTGTCGGTCGCAGTCCGACCTCCCGCTCCTTGCCAACACCAACACTCTCCACCATGGTAGACATGAATTGATTGCGTGATCGATTATAGAGTATACATGTCTTGTGAAGGCGAGTAGTCATGAAGAAACCATATGTATATAGGTCCCTTCGGGACTATCGATAGGTAAGTACGCATATCACCATCTTGCTGCCATACATTGAGTGCCACGGACCACATCCGTATTACATATACATCCTCCCCCAAGTAGAGCCTTGTCATCCCATTAATCGCGCCATCGATGGACAAGGTGGTTCCCACGGCGACGACAAATGATGAGGTTGAGACACCAGGCAGTTCGCTGGCACAGAGGACGCCTTCGCGCGTGCCAGTGAGCAAAACAATCCTCCGTGTGATCTGGGACTCCCTAGATAAGGAACCCAAGGAGAGAAAGCTGGTTGCCAAAATAGGTGAGAACAATCCCCCTTTTCCACATAGGCGTCTCTAAGCGCTGATATTTTTTTCAGATTGGTGGATCATGCTATACATTTGTGTGGCTTACTTCGTAAAATATCTGGACCAAACGAATGTTTCCAATGCATACGTTTCAGGTCAGCCATCATTAGGACCTCCTTTTGGGGTTTGCTAATAGTAAAAAGGCATGAAAGAGGATCTAGAACTTCATGGCAATGACCTCAACTGGTTGACAACATATTGGACTATAGGATATATTCTTGTACGCGGCAGAAACCACATTGTGTCCTTATCTAATTCTCCATTAAGGGAAACATTCCTTCCCAGCTTGTACTGACCAAAGTCCGTCCATCGATATGGCTTCCAACTCTGGAGCTGATCTGGAGTATCCTTGTGATGGGTATTGCAGGGGCGAAAGATGTGAAAACCATCTATGTGCTGCGATTCTTCATTGGCCTCCTAGAAGCCTCAGCCTATCCAGGAATTATGACCCTGTTAGGAAACTGGTATACGCCTTACGAACTTGGAAAGCGCGCTTGCATATTTCAAGCTTCCTCTTCGGCCTCGCAGATGTTCTCGGGTTATTTGCAGGCAGCTTTATACAAGGGTATGAACGGCAGGGCTGGACTCGCAGCATGGCAATGGCTGTTCATTTTCGATGGAATCATTGGTATCCCTATAGCACTTTACGGTTATTGGGCCATTCCTGGTAAGTCCCTCGTATCCAACAGAGCCCGAAAACTGACCCCTCTGGCAGATGCTCCAACCAACTCCCAGGCCAAATGGTTGAAGCCAGACGAGAAGGAGATGGCAATTAATCGAATGAGAGATTGCAAGCGCGCGCCACCCAAGGGGCTTACATGGCGCGTTATCCTCGGCGTGTTCAAGCAGTGGCCAGTATATCTGTTTTCGATGACATTCATCTGTCACGTCGTCGCAATCAAGATTTACAGTTACTTCAACGTTTATCTGAAGGCGACCAAGCGCTTTTCGGTCGAGCAAATCAACCTGATTCCCACGGGAGGATACGGTCTACAGATCGTCTTCACCTTGTCCTACGCCTGGACTTCAGACGCTCTAGGTATGAGGTGGCCAGTCATCTGTTTTGCCTGTTGCGTGGCAATGATTGGTACCATCATCCTTTCCGTATGGCCGAGCGGCAATATCCATGCCATGCTCGCAGGCTGGCTTCTTACATTCTGTGAGACAGGTGCCGGTGCTTTGATCATGTCATGGATCAACGAAGTATGCTCTTTCTCAGCCGAGTACCGTGTTATAGTCATCGCTATCACGGAGACCATGGCTTTCGTCTTCCAGGCGTGGCTACCTCTCTTCATTTACAACACCGGCCAATCGCCACATTTCAAGATCGGGTATGAAATGGCAACAACGTTCTTCGCAATAGAGTTGCTGCTTACTTTGGTCATGTGGCAGCTCCAGAAGCGCTTACCTATTGGGCCGAAGGTGGCCGAGAAAGATGCAGGCCAGATGAACGATGTCGACCCGGCTTAGCTTCTTTAGTCAAGACCAATATCAATTCCAGTATTTGGATTGTAGAACAATGATGCTTATAAATACGATGTATTGTAGCACTATAGGGCATGGCATCTCAGCCGATCTGACATGGAGATAGGTGCTGTATATTGTCAACCCAATGTGCATTGGTTTGCGGTAGTCTATGATAACAGCACATTCCCTTGCAGTTGAGGACGAGGGTACTGATATGTGTTACAGTATATTTCTTGAGCGTAAGATAAAACAATGGCGATATGTGAAGTAATTATTATGTACAGTATGTTGTTGACTGTCCGATACCACGAATCATGAGTATCACAAATCCGACAATGGGCCGAAGTGATCTATTATAATAAGTATGATGATGATAATCAGGGGTTCTACTCCAGTATGGATCTCTTCATGACCTTTCTCATTTCCCCTTCCGTCGACTAATTATTGATGACGCTCGGATCAACTCAAAGCTCATGGCGGCAACGGTCGAAACGGACTGGGATCCTTTAGATCTAGCGTCATTGAAGGGAGTGGTTCGATGCTTGTCATATATACTATGTACTATGGTACATGGTACAGGTATATACTGTATACTATGTAGTACATAGTATGCCATAGTATGCTGATATGCATGCAAGTTGGCTACTCTCTATGGAGGGCGAATGCATGCGGACTTGACATCCAACACGGGTGGTCTCTGTTCCATGCGGAGGAAAAATTGAGTACGCTTGAGGTGGCCTCAGCACATGGAGGCGTACAGTAAAGAAGTCCAGCCTCACAGCTCCCGTCCGACCACGCCACCGTTCGAGAATTTGCACCAAATCATGGCATTGGCTGGGTAAGATTGAGAAAGACCCATGCAATGACCTTTCGGAAGTGGATTTTTGCAGTTATCGAAAAATTACACTTGGTATGACCCTGGCGGTGTCGTCTCCTCCTTCTGTGAGGACTCGACAACAACGTCCCCCGAACCACTCTGAATATACAGTAATTAATTGATAGCGTGTCCTATTAGGGAAGCCATTCTACCCTACTGGATATAGAGTTCATCTAGAAGGTAGTACCGTCGAAAGCACGGGTACTATATGATTGTTGATGACGATTCCTTACTTGCAATGTACCATGTACATAGTATGTATCCCTCCAGTAGTGGTTCATTACCAAATGATCCTAGAGAAAAGAAAATCGAGGTGTTACTCTGTATAGGCCGATGTTGTCGGTGGTAGAGGGACTATCCCTGAGGATGCGGTTACTTACGGTACAGTACATACCGTAGTACAGTGTACATAGTACTATGTAGATAGGTTCTCGGTTATGCTTACTAACTGTATGTAATGTAATTACAATGTGTGCATCCAATGATATGTAAAGAGCGTTTGCCCTTCTCCTCCGCAGTTGCCTACTCCCACCCCCCACTTTAGCGGCCGTCTACCTACCAAGGTACTGTACTCTGAGTAATACATATACCATACTGCTGTCGGTGCCTACCTTACCTGTAACTGACTTTACCTGCACCGCTTTGAGTTCACTGGGCAAGGCCTTGGAAAGAAACTTTGGTTCCTGGAGGTTCCAGCTCAACCACGCCGCCCCCTTTCCCCAACCTCCCTCTCCCAAGCAAGTAGCGATAACGGACTACGCATCATCCCCACTCGGCCTATCAATACTCTGTACTCTGAGTAATGCTTTCTGCCTTAGAGATTTGATGATTCGCATGTGACTACTATGTAGGAAGATCAATCTAACGGCAGAGAGAAATTGTAGAACGCGGCCTTGACGACCAATCGCCATTGATTTTCTTGATGGTGATTTCTGGTCACCAGTAACTTTGCAGCATGGGCTGGGAACTCTCCTCCGGTTGCGACAAGGATCCCCCCTTACTCTGAGAGTATTCAGCACGTTGGGAGCTAAGTTACCAGAGTACAGAGGACAAGCTTAGTCTCCACTTTCCCAAACTAACTGCAACGTGGTTCAATCAACTCCACTCCCATCCAATAAAACATTTAGGTACATACTACATGTATGTACCTACATACCTATAAGGTACTGTAGTACATGTACCATGGTACTCAGAGTAATTACATACATGCCTAGGTAGTAGCAGTACTACTGTGCTCTAGGACTACGTACATATTACATACCTACCATAGTACCTACAGAGTACATAATTACCATGATTACCATGACATCGTTTGTAGATTCTAACTGTATGTCCATTGTACAATTACGTCGATTTTACTATATAGTGATTAATCGCATTAAATTCCTAGCTATTTCTCATACATATAAGTATTATAATTTTTAAGATTTCGTAGGTTTTTATAAATTTTTTTTGAAAGTAATTCGATTAGATTTGTATGTTTAAATAGTAAAAGGAATATGACCTTTGATATAAATTATTTAGTTATTAGGTTGATAGTTAATTGTACGATATGTTGATGAATATGTACGAAGTGGTTAGGGTGGATTGTTCGGTGGTATGGACTGCTTGGTGGTAACTTACGTTATGTACTCTGGGTAATATTATACGCCCTGTGTCTACATGACTCTCTCTGCTGTATCCTGCCTCTTGCTTCCCCGTCCAAATGACCTTCATGCCACGCCGTGAGGAGAGGAACACCACGGATATTGTCCGTAGCTACATAATTTAGCACCCTACCAGAGCATCTCTGTCCGTCTCTCCCTCTGTCTCTGCCCGGTTCTGCACTGCTCTGCTCTGCTCGGCTCTGCACAGTAATACACCAAAGTTGGTCGTCCTTAGCTTCCGGCACTACACGCTGGCACACTGCACTTCCAAACTTCCATGTTTCAGCTTTTCCCACTCGGTCGTTAGATCTGATCCTCTCTCACACTTGGGCTCCGTCTTTCTCCTTTTCCCCTGTATCGCGTTACTAGATTGCGCAAACCTGGCGATCAACCCCAAAGAGAATTACTATGGTATCGCCCTTATCCACACGAATTTCGACTGCCGTTATCCCGTTCGCCCCGTATCAGTATCGTGCTGTTGCACCCTCTCCTGTCGAGGGAATACAAGACCCACCGTCAAGAAGCCATTGAACTGGTCGAGATCACTGCAGTGGCTTGTGAGACGTAAAAAAATCAGGGCCTCTTCGATTCCGCCCTTCCCACCTTCTTCTATCCCCATTGTGAATTGGATATTTTGACTTGTGAGATTGGCGCAAACATTGCGCAAAGTCCAGCGATTCGGGTCTCGAGAATAGGTGTGTGAGTTGTACGCATGTGGTTGAATGGCATTTGTTTCAATGCGCAGGCTCCTAACGACCATTATAGTCATTCATGTGAATTGCGCAATGTGGTTTTAAAATACCGAACATCGACAGCGAGCAAAGTGGATCGCATTCCAATTGACGTATCGAAACTCTCTCGCTCTAACCTCCCGCCCTTATGATGCATCGAGGCGCCCGGCCGGAGGGATTGGACCTGAGTACCGCAAGAGGTGCTCGTAGTCCGAGTATCTCCAGCGATCGCCCTTCTCTCTCTGGGGTATCCCTCTTATCGCCTCCAGTCAACGTCAACCCAGAACCGCTTTACATAGCTGCGGCTGCGGCGTCACACTTGGTTTCATCGGAGCTAGATGCTGACGGCGCGACGGTCACTCCAGCTGCGTTGGGTCTCTTGAACAGCTTTCTGGACCAGATCTTATTCAGCATCCTCTCCCGCGCAAGGTCGACACAGCTAAATGCATTGAGGCCGGCGGTTTTGGAGGTGCTGAAGAACAGACTTGGACAAGAGGCAGTAACCGGTGCAGATGATGAATTGAAAGAATATCTGGGAGATGGCGAAGATGAAGAATTGGCGGCCTTTCATGGGGGGCAAGAACCAAAAGGAGATTTTGACTTGGAGCTTGCATGGAAGCTGGCACGGCTTAGATGTATGGTCTATACCAGGCTCGGAGATCTAGAAGAAGATGACGAGGACGAGTATATCGAGAAGGAAAACCTTGACGATGGTGGACGCGCTGCTCGAAGATACTCACATCCTAGCAGTGTCACCCCTGCTGCGGCTATATTCCTCACTTCGATTCTGGAATATTTGGGAGAACAGGGTCTGTATTATGCTGGGCAAGCAGCTCAAAGACGTTTAGTCACCTCAAAGCAAGATCAAGGGGAATTTACGGCCTTGCCCGGGATTCCTGATAAACCTGTGGTTGATGAAGTGGATATGTTCTCCGTCGGACGCGACAGCCCGCTTTCTCGCTTATGGCGAACCTGGAGAAGGAACATCAAGTCACCAAGAGGCTCTATCAGCCGGGCGATTTCTCGAGAGTCTCTCATCCGCCGTACCGTCTCATCTCGCGATCCCAGTCGCCACGGTAGTATTAGTACCCCTGCTGATGAAGGTGGACGACCACATCCGTCGGTGGAAGAGGTTTTGGAGGAAGCTGATCCCTCACAAGTACCACTACCAATGTCCGAGCGTGATGTCGACGAGATCGAAGTCCCCGGTCTTGCTTCAGTAATTGGAGAGGAGGATGTTGAGGAACCCCATGAGACTGGATTGCAAATAGCAGCCCGGCCAAAGAGCATGTTCATCATTCCCCCTGCAGTCACACCGCCGACCCCAAGCTCACCAAACGAATCAGGCACTGCTTCTCAGCGAACACAGTCTGCGCGTCCCACGTTCACCCATTCTAGATCACGCTCATTGCCGACTCCTGTGCATTCGCCGTATACGACACTGGGTTTTGACCAGGATGACGAATCGAATTTCGTGACACCAATGGAAAGTGCAGATCCAATGGATAGTGACGAGCATCTGAGAACGCCAACCCAGGAAACAGTTACAGGACCTGGAGTTAGTCGACTCGAAAATGTTCCTGATCACGGGCAGAGCGAGGGACTCGCCCCAGCTCCAGGACCAGCCCCAGAAGCTGATCAGGCATCGAGCAGGAGAGACTCGGGTATTGGAGAATCGGCAGGCGCTCCAGGCCACAGCATGCTCGGTGACTTCTTGGATATTGACGATGGTCACGAATCAAGGGAAGAAATTGTAGATACTACCGCCCACCCGGGGGAAGGCCGGTCTTTCGAAGAACCAGCCGCTCACGATAGATCATTCGCCACAACAAATGCAAGGTCTAACGGGGTGGCTGCAGTTGATTATGGGGCTGTGGATGCTGAAGATCACGCATCAAGTTCAGAGGAAAGTCTCCCTGCGACGACGGCAAATCAGGCCAATATCTCTTCCAGCAATAACAAAATGCCTACGAGGACAAGTTCAATGCAGAACGCTACTTCACGCAGTCAAAATTTACAAGAACCCACTCAGACCACCAAGGTCCAAATCATTAGTCCACTAAGATCAATTTCCAAGGATAATAGTTCTTCAAGACTAGCCCCGGTGAGAGAATTGTCGGAGGAGGCTCGGGATATCCCAGCTGCGGCAGATCCTACCTCAAAATCCGCAAGGAATCAAATCACCATACCAAAGAGCCAATCAGCTTCGACCACGGATCGACCTGTCGTACATCGCGTCCCCTCGTCAAGTTCTGCCCCAGCTATCAATGGCACTAGGTCACAAAGATCTGACAGTGCTTCTGAACGACGACCAGGAACAGGTTCATCACAAAAGTCTACGAAACCTCAGGCGGTATATACGGCACTAGATGGATCAAGGTCACAAGCAGCTACAGGTGAAGGCAAGAAGAGCCTGGAAGAACTTATCAGGGGTGATGGTACCCTACATTACACGTTAACATCGAACAGCATGCGAAATATGGATGTACGTATAGACATGTTCTTCAAGAAGCAGTAACTAACTTTTGCAGCCACCTGAAGCTCCTCGCCCATTAAAGAAGACTGGTACCTCTGATCTAGCCGAGTTCTTGCGAAACACAGCACCTCCCGGAGACAACGCACCTCGTTCACTTATGGGCCGATCAGCTGTTTCTGCGCGAAGCAGCGGCTTGCATGCAAATCCTCTAGAGTCGATGCCGCCAATACCTTTGGAAAGTAACAGGAATCGGTCAGGATCCAAAGGGTCCGAAACTAAAACGGTATCATCTTCCAAGTCTCGGCTTCGCAATGCGCAGCCGCGTGCTGCAACTGTTCCACAGGACACCACTAGAGATCTGGCAGATTTCGCCAAATCGACAGGTCCAGACAATCCTAGTCAACTCCCTTCAAGCATAAGAGGATCCTCTGGAAAGACCTCATTTGAATCTGCACAAGTATCAAATCCACGAAGTCGACCAGGCTCCCAGCAAACTGTGACTCGTCAGGGCTCCGTCAGGTCTGGTCCTCGCTTGCAGGCTCGAGATGCTACTGTCACACATGATAAGAGTTCCGAACTCATTGACTTTATTCGAGAAGGCCCTCCCCAAGACCCTCGAGAAAATACCCATCGCGTCCCAAGAACTGTAGCACAGTCCAGAACAACTGTGGTGGATTCAGATGACCTGAATGGAACAACAAATTCTCAAACTGGAGACCAACATGGACGTTCATCTGCGGCCAGTACTCAGAACAGTTCTCATGCTGGCAGATCAGTACCGTCGTCTATCAATTCGAGAACCGCCCTAATTGACAATACTAATCGGGCTGTCAATATCAGATCTTCGAATATAAATGATTCCCTTGGGTTTGATGATGATATGGACGACATAAAACCAAAGAGAAAACAGCGACGGGTTCGGGATCCATACGCCATCGACAGCGATGATGACGAAGATCTGTTTGAAGATGAACCAAAACCAAAAGTCAAACCCAAAACCGAAGAAAGCTTAATGGATTTCCTACGAAATACGTCTCCCCCTCCGGAAACCAAATTTCAACCCCAACCCCTGATGCTCAGTGACACGCAGAAGTCCCAAGCAATTAAAAGCATCAACATGAAAAAGTACTCCAGCACTCCAACTCTACGAGAACGTTTATTACGAAGCACATCCGGCGTGAATCTAAGCACCAACCGCACTCCTCCCGTCCCCCAACAACAAGAACAATCGCCACCCGCTCGAAAAACGCCTCCCGTCAGCGCCTACAACAAATACACCACCACTTCAAGTCGACCCCCACAAACATCCCAATCCTCCCGCTCCGCCCAATACTCCAGCTCCACTACGACATCATCATCCCCACGAACAAACGTCGCCGGCGGTCCAACCTCATTGCAACAATCCTCAACTGGTCTCCGACCCTCTCGATCCGGTGTCGGTGCCACAGCAGATCTAGCCGATTTTCTCAGGAATTCCGGTCCACCCGAGCCGTTCAAACCACCTCGATCGCAGTCTCCCGATGAAGAGGAACGAAATGGATTTAGCAAGTTTTTCAGAAGGTCAAGGAAAATCGGCGTTTGAAATTCTTGAGGTTTGGATGGGAAAAAAAAAGGGAAATATCTAGTGATAGCGCAGGAGGGAAGTGGTGAGTGAGTTGATGAATTAAGTAATTAAGGCGTGGATTAAAAGGAGATGGATGGATGAATGCATCCATTTTAGGGACTTGAAGAAAAAGGAAGAAAAAAGATCTTTTCCCCTCTTCTCTCTTCTCTCTCCTCTCTTCTTCTTCTTCTTTTTCCTCCTCCTCCCCTTCCCTCCTCTTCCTTTTTTTCCTTTTTTGTCGTTTGGCTCTTTTTCTTCCCTCCCCCAATTAAAACATCATGATCTATTTGATTGATTGATAATTTTTCCTCCTCATCTTGATGTATTTATTTCTCATACGATTCGATCTAATCTGATTTGATTTGATCTGATCTTAGATACATATACAATTTTAACGTTTTTTTAGATGAGGTTTCTTCTTCTTTTCCTTTTCTTCGAAAAAGAAGAAGAATGGGGGGAGGAGAAAAAAAAAAGAAAATAAAAAAAAAAGAAAAGAAAAAGAAAAAGGGAAATTCTTCTGATGTGTATTTACATATTGTACCTACCTAAATCACTTAAGTTACTTACTTTCTACTCTTTTTTTACTTGTTTATGCATTTTATTCGTTCGTTCGTTCGATCGATCGAATGGATGAATATATATGATAGGATGTGATTCATTGATTGCTTGATTGAATGAAAAAGTCTCGCTTATCGTTCTTGCTATGGAATCATTTCGTGAAATGTAAATATTGAAAGGAGAAGAAAGATAAACCCCAAAAAAATACGTTGCAGAACTATGCTAAACTTGATCATCATCGTCGTGGTAGGTGGAATGGGTAGTGGTTGCGGTAGTGGGTTATCTGCATGCTATGGATGGTTGGACACTCGATTCCGGCTTTGCTAGGAACTTTCGACAGATTGAATTGGTGGAACGGTCATCTGATAGGTAGAGTTCATCGCATGATTTCTTGGTAGATGAGGACTATAGAAGTATTTGTTAGTTAAGTCGGAACATTACAGGAGTGTTTTGCGGAGCAAAGACAGGACGATGTTTTCGGATATCTTTCGCGAACGCACCTTTCAGCTGCTCCTTGCTCAAACTATCCTTGTTCTTGTCAAAATCGAAGAACTCCTCTGGAATTGGCTCTGCTGTTGGTTCATCATCGGGGTCATGATAAGGTTCAAGATAAGGATGTTTCAGAGCTTCCTCAACTGTGATACGTTTGACCGGATTGAACGCAAGTAGCTTCTCAAGTAGATCGAGGGCTAGATCGTTGGTCTTGGGGAACAGAACTTTCAATGGAATTTTCTTCTTGAAGGGCAGAGAACGGATGTACTCTCGAGCACGACGAGATTTGATTCCATAGTAATCTTCCATCGTCGGGGTTCCGAGAACGTCGAGGATGAGGGTCAGTTGATGGTGATCTAGCATTCGCAGTCAGAAAGAGATTGAGAACACATCGAAATAGTTCGAACATACAGTCCTTTCCTGGGAACAGTGGCTTTCCGTTGAGCATCTCTGCCAAAATACAACCGACACTCCACACGTCAATCGCCTTTGTGTACTCCTTGAATGTTAACATGATCTCAGGTGCTCGATACCATCTCGTGGCCACGTATTCGGTCATGAAACCAGAGTTATCGTCCGTGGATGCGGCAGATCTGGCTAGACCAAAGTCGCAGACTTTTAGATCGCAATTAGCGTTCAATAGCAAGTTTGATGGCTTCAGGTCTCTGTGCAAGACATTCGCGGAGTGCATCGCCTTCAATGCTCGAAGGGTCTGGTAAATGAAGTATTGACAATGATCGTCCGAAAGGTCTTGTGTACGAATGACACGATGCATATCGGTCTCCATCAATTCCTGAAACTGGTCAGCCACATGTTAGGTGTCGTAAACGTCCCAGTCATGACAGTACCTGTATCAAATAGACTTCTGTAAAGCTTTCATAGTTTCTCGGCTTCTGGATGTCAAGAATTGAGATGATGTTTTCATGGTTGAAATATCTCAGCAACTTCATTTCACGAAGTGTCCGTAAGCAGAACATTGAATGATCGAAGGGCGTTATCTTCTTGATGGCGACCTTCTGACCAGATGGTTTGTGGAGCGCCGAACTAGGTCACCCATCAGCACATTCTTGCTTCTATGCATTTGTTCGACGTACCAGACTACTCCGTATGCTCCCTCTCCAATCACATCTTGGATATCATACTGATCTGAAACATTGAAGGAGATCTTCCTCGATCCGCTTCCAGACGTTGATGAACCGTTCACCATACTGACAGCTTGTTGGAGAATTCAGCGATGCAGGCTAAGGTTTCAAAATCGAAGGCGACCGCAGATGTTGCGGCAGGCAATCAAATCTGGGTAGTCTCGACAGCAACGTCGGTAGCGCCACTAGGGATTCGGCAATAATGTCCTTTGGCCAGAGAGTTCGTCAAGGGAAATGGTTGAGAATGCACTATTGCGATGTTTCTGAAAAGGCAAGCTGCTGTGTAAATATCGTTCAAGCGCTTGAATCGTTACAATCGTCTGAGCTCTAAAAATTCGTAAACTAGAGGTAGTCGTCGTGTCAGCATTGGCTTCAAGGTATTCACTGCCGCGCGCGGTAGTCGCCGGTCAGTGCGACTGCAGAATAGAGACAATAGCTTACTATCGTTATTGAATGACAGAAAGAATGGAGATGTCGTGTTCACAGAAACTTTCAGGCGGTGCGTGTTTTCTTAGGCGAGAGCAGAGGTGATACAGTCGGTCGGTTGATAGTAGAGAGGTTGGCGATTGAGGTTGAATGTGGGGTTTGATTGATTGGGAGGCAGCCTGAACACCACGGGGCGGCTCCGGCTCTTCTTTTTAAAACAAGACTTTCTGATGGATGGAAAAGATTAATTGGCACTACAGGAATGGTCGATGGGCTGGAATGATGTGAAGATATGCAATGTGATGAGAACGGGAAGGGGGATTGAGTTATAGTAGCTGGATATTAAGGATGAAGGTGATGGCTGTCTCAGACGGCACCTTGGTTAAGATACTGTGCTCAGTGGCACAGGATTGCTGTTGGTGAAGCACGAGAACTACGGGCGCAAAGGGGAAAGCCACTATGGACGCTGGTCACACACACAGAGAGAGAGAGAGAGGAGAGACAGTGCGCGGAGTGGAGGGTCTCTTGATATACATGTAGTACTATACTTTCTTATCCCTGAGGGGAGAACCACGAGCGAAGGGAACCACCAAGTCCTTACAGGCATACAGAGTAGACAGAGGGAAAAGGTTAGAGGCTCTCAAATCATTCAGTCACAAAGAAGCACTACAGAACAATGGCCCAAGGCCCGACACACCCCCCGTAGCTCCCTACTGAACCTTAAAACGTTGCTTTGTCTTTCCCTTCAGTCCCTGGAACTTGTCACCTATTGCGGGTCCATTGTTCCCTGGCTACGGTCCACTAAAAGGCTCCATCAGAGAGGGGATGGGAAGAAGAAAGCACGAGTCTGGTGGGGGTTGTGAGGATCATGTTGGTGAGTTTGGATGAAGTAGACCTTCTGTTTATGTCTAATGAAACTAGGATACGCTACTATCGTGAAGCCCAACTGCAGGTACAGTAGCTAATGAATCCCTTGTGGAAATGCGAGACCCAATTTCTCGAACATGGTGAAGGCGGTCTTTCTGTACAGGCGAAAAAGGAAGCTATATCACCTAACAATAACATCTCCTTCCAAAGCCTAAGTCTCAAACAATGTCCACAATTCCACAATTTCTGCCGCAAAGGCAAGAAACGGGGCCATCATGTATAAAGATGCCACAGTCATAGCAGACACCTGTCGCAAACCAGACCAGGTGGTACTGTACCTTTGCGCTTTGACAATGCATCATCACCGGGACAAGCAGAGCTGAATCGTAGGGGAGGCGGGGCCTGGCCTTTCTCGCAGTGCATCTAGCGATGAGGTCTCTCGGCTTATCATCAGATCCATCGACTGTAAGCGAGTTGAGGCTTTGAAGCTGACTTCCACTCTCGATAGGGCTGCAGGCTTGTGGCACGGGGACTGCGAGCGTTCTATTTCGGGCAACAAGGTTAACCGCTGTGCTGACATCCAGTCACAAAAGTATGCAATTCCGTGATAGGTCCCAACTGGCGTGCCTCTTTTGAGAGGTGCTGGTCGAGGAGAAGAAAAGCCTGGCCACCGATCCTGGTACGTGAACATTTGCTCTGAAGCCGTTGGTACCGGTGTTTGATCGACAGGGTTGGAAGCATCCAAGAGACCAACCCTGATACAATCGTCAGGGGGCTTGTCTCCCATTTAACCGTGGCTTCTCCCTTGCCGCCGATGTAATTCTATTTTGAAACGTACTACGACAGGCCAATCAAAGCCCAAGAGTCTTATACCATGGCTAGCCTCGTGGACCTACCGCACTCCGGCGTCTGTTTCGAATGTATCACTTTCGCAATGTAGGACAAGTCCGATCTCAGAACACAAATTCCATGTCAAGCTCTACTCCAGCTGAAGGGAAATGTACCAGATCTCTAAGTGTCATTACTAACGTGAAGAAGTATTGCGCTATATGCGGATGTGATGGTAACAAAGTCAAGTGTTTGGGAGTAGTTTCGTTTTTATTTCTAACAACTTGCTGGATCGGAATAAAAGGTCTTCCGGTGATGGAGAGAGATCCGGCCAACCCGTAGTGTAAACAGCAGTAGTACATGACGCGGCATACCTATTGCCCAAACTACTGGAGAACCTGCAATACATTAGTACAGGAGATTCCTGGACATTGTAAGAGTTAACCGACCTTTTCTCTCATCATACCCATCCATTGTTGGAAACTCATGCCTTGATCCGCACGATCCTCCACCAACATGGTCTGAGCCCATAATCGGAGACCAGGTTCTCCATCTTCCTTAACGACATACATATGTGGTACAATGATGCTACCGGCTCCCTTGCTCCGGTGATCCCGACTCTTGGCAACCACGTTCCTGATACGTTCATTGAAATCGTTATCAAGTTCGGGCAATCTCTGTTTGCCAACCTTCAAAGTGGTCTTATCTGGCAGTCCAAAGACGTCGTTAATGAGCTGGGGAACAGCATCTCTACCCACCCATAGGAACTGCGTCTGTCCATCATCGATCAGGTAAAGCCCGTAGGGCACGAGACGCTCTGACGATAAGTTACAGGCCGGTGGGAGGACAATCTCCCCGGTCTTGTCATCTACAATGCCTGCATCATCAGGCATGTCATGAAGCGAGTACATTTTAGGGTAAATGTACTGTATGAGAAGAGGTAGAGGAAGTGTCGACAACAAGCACAGTGCTGCCGAACGCATATCACTGGGGATTTGCGCGGATTTGCGTAAACCGATCTAAAGTTTGTGAGAATCGGGAGGTTTGAATGGAACAAGGTACTCACATTTTTCATAAGACCCAAAAACAGCACAGGGAGGCCACGCAGATTGGCAGGGAATTGTAGACCTCCGCCGCCCATATTTCCACCGGCAAGTTCTTTCTTGTACGTTTGAAGTAATTCAACCAATTTACCTTGTAGAGCATCCCGTGCGTTTTCAAGACCACTTCCCAATGCTCGTTCCACAGCTTTGTGGCTAAAATACTCCGTAATGGCCTGTTGATCTGCGGAAGCGTAAACATCTGCAAGGGTTGTCGTGGTGGGCAATGCTAGCGTCATTACACGAATTCGGCGCTCGCCGTTGCAAGTGGTGTGAAGGACCGCAGCTTGAAGACAGACGACAGGCTTCGTGATGCTTTCATCGATAGCGACTTCGACCACGTAGCTTTGATCACGTGGGAAAGCTGGAAACGCACACAGATCCGAACTGCGGTTGAAGAAATTGCCATAGAAGGAGCTCATCCTTAATCCAGTGGTTGCTCTCACACGGAGTACGGCTTCCAACCCAATCTCTGCCGATAGATAATCTGAAAACTCCTTGGCAAACTTTATGGCATCTTCTTCGCGGGCAGCGTTCCAGCCGGGGTAGAAGTACGTTTGACCACCAGTATATCTCGGCAAGTTGCTTAGTGAGGCAACATCCTGGTATTGGGAGGAGAACAAGAACATGTCGATCGATATCTGCTGCTTTGAGCATTCAACTGCAAAACTCTTGTAGAAGCTGTTGGCTGTCTGCAAGAGACTGCTCTCCTTGCTCGTACCCAGCAACTTTTTATCCTCTCTCATCTCCAATTTTCCAACTCCAACATTTGGAATTGATGCTGAGACGACGGTAATCTTGCCACCGACCGGACCAATGAGCTTATGACCCGCTCGAAGAGCAGAGCCCATACATGAAGATCCGCTTTGATTGCTTTGGAACATCTCTTGGAGTTTGTCCAAAAAGTTCTCGATATTCTCACGGCACTCCGTCAAGGTAACAAGCAAATCATTTGGAGTGGGCAAGAATGGCTCATCCAGATCGCTGACCACCAGCATACTCACATCAGCGTTTTCGGTCCCATCTCTTGGTATGTTGAAAAAGTGTAGACTCGAATCAACTGCGATGAAGCCAAGCCGTGTTCTCCGGTCAGCATTAGGGATTCGATCCAAGCTTTCCCTTATACATCTTGCCGTCGTCGCGAGAAGGCCGCTAGTAACAGCTGCATAGCTAACATCGATCAAGAAAAGGTATACGAGTGGTTGAGGTGGCCGAACCATGTATTCTTGGGGAGCAACGAACTCGCATACAGAGTAGTTGAGATCAGGACGTTGCCACCTGTCCAACGATTTCTGATTCGCAGCATCCCAGTCAAAAGCTTGTGGGACATCATTGGAGAGGTTGCACATGTTGCAGCGCCATCTGTGACCGTGATCAAGGAACGTAACGAAAGGATTTATGTATGTTCTGCAACGACGACATCGAGCAATAACTTGGTCAGGGACGATTGGGACAGGGTCTTCTGCGTCATGTAATGAAGTGTAGGGCTGAATAATAAGCGAGAAGGGAAGCTTGGATTTCTTCAACAGAGAATGCGTTGTAGGCACGGCGTTCAAAGTAGAACGGACGTATTTGGGAGGGCAAGTCGCATTCGGAGAAGGAGTAACGCTCGTCTATATTGGTCAGCATCAGGAAGAGCCCTTAATAAAGTGTTCACCTACATTTGGAGGAAGAACAATCGGAGGGGGTGGGTAATCCAGCTCTGCCACGTTGAAAGGTTGATTTAAAAGGTCGGTAGGATAGAGCTGATTAAGCTGAGTACCTCGAGCCAATGGCGCCGCAGCTGGCTTGTCGGCCATGTTCATTGCTCCCATCTGTTGAGTTACTTGACCGACACCACCTGCAGCTGGGTACCCTGGCGCAGGCGCTTGATATCCACCAACAGCGGGATCTTGATAGCCTTGCGCAACTGGAGGTTGAGCTTGTCCATAACCTCCAGCATCATATGCAGGTTGTTGCGAAGTCTCTGGTTGGGAATATGTAGCATATTGACCGCCAGCTGGTTGTTGCCCACCTAAGGCTGAATTTGTACCGGCACCAAATTCGTACGCTTGCCCAGCATATGCTCTTTTCTTCCGACCTCCATGTGCTGCAGGGGCAGCCGTAGCATGATTTTCGGCGGGGGGTGGTGAGGTAGCCCCAGCATCATAACCTTCTTGCGGATATTGTGCATCTTGTCCATAACCATCCTGTTGCGGATATCCCTGGGCTGGGTATCCTCCTTGCGGAGACGCCATTTGTGGGTGTGTCGCTGAGTATGATAGATGCAAGGATGTTCTCGAAGACAAGCGGAGCTATCTCTAGGTTACAGGGCCAATCGTCTCGAGCCGACTGTTGCGCAAGCAAAGGCGGCGATCTCGAAGGGAAGGGAAGGGTTGAGGTGAGGTGGCCTAGATTGTTGACACCGATAATTGAAGCCTTTGAAGGGCAACGTGTTGTCAAGCGAACATAACCAAATCGAATTATGACAGATTTTCAACGGCGATTATGTCCACGATCATGAGAAAGAATAGTAGTCCCGGTGCTATGGGTTATATTGACAGCACTCAGAAAGAGTTTGAATATGATCTCGAGAATGATGGAATAGCTGCGGCAGCCCACCCAATCAGAAAGATATCGGAGCTTGCGGTGTGTCTCTCCACTTACGTATCATTTTGATGCCAAGGATTGCGGGCAGAGTCTCAGTAAATCCCAGGACTATTGAATTATGAAGACGACACCTCTCGACCGCAAATCGATCCCAGAATCATTACTGCTCTCCCTCCTATTCGCAATTCGTGATCGAGATACAACCCCAATTGTACGTCGGTCAGTGGTATAGGATTGGACAGGAGACTAGAAATTCAATAGAAGATGATACCAAAATTTATTCAACTCGTTCTATATCTAGGTAGATCAATAGACATTGACATAAAAATGCTGACACTTTATCATCCTGTTTAAACAGCTCTTGATCTTCGGCTACCACCCTCTGAAGGTGTATGCAGATGAGACAAACAACGGTGCTCAAGCAAGTCAACGCGACCGCAACGAGGATGACACACGCTTTCTGGTACGTGTGGCCTTTGGAAACGTCGCCTGGGCTTGAGGATTGGATGTCTGTACCCGCCATAACACCTAGGATCACACTGATGGCGATTGGAAGATAGATGAATTTCAATAATCGCGCGGGGAGTGGAGGATATTGCATCTTGCTGTGACTGCTCATTGTCGGGTCAGCGATGGAGCCTGACGGTCTGTCTTCGGAAAGACTTACGCTTTATTGACCAGACCGAGCAAGCAAAGCAACAAGGGTGACAAGCCAATGGTGCTGCAAATGATTGCGGCTGATAATAAGGAAGAGTTGTTCGGGTGGCTCACAAGAGCAATAGAACAGCTACTGCCGATGAGACGGAGCAGGGAGAGGAGTATGAGATATAACCATCCCTGGGTCTTGCGAAATCCATGTTTCAATCCGACAAATATCGAAACAAAGAGCACCGGCACGTAGTAGACAAGAATAACGATGTTGAGGATTTCACGGGGGCCAACAGCCATGATTGACAAAATTCCAAGGTAGAAAATCAGGAATATAGCGGAGGAATTCCTAAGAAATCGTAACTATGTGAAAGGGGACTCTGGTGAGAAGAAGTTGCTGTATGAAAGAATGTCGTAAACATAGAAATCATTGAGGCCTCAAACAGCTATTTATGTCCGATCTTGACCTTTCAATTGTTACCTACCTGGGTGACTCAGCCTCAGCATCATCCACTGGGGCTCATCATATTCAATTGTAGGATATCTACATGCACCCATTGCCTGAAAGAGAGATAAACAACGAGATCAAAGCCCACTGTTCGCAGATGTGGTTTCGTGTTATGAGCTTGACGTTGGTTAGAATTGCACACTCGGTGTAGAAGAACTTTGTGATTTGGGACTGTAATAGGTAATAAGCTAACCCGGATAGGATTCTTCGCGCGAGTTGCTCCAAACAGTAATTAGAGAGTACCATAATAGTAGTAATTACCTTCGCTGCAACACTTGAGGGTAATTACAGCCACGCCAGCCCCCACGGTCAAATGAGCTTAGCAAAAGGGTAAATCAACTAGATCTTTGGACTCCACCAACTATCATATCAAAAGCGATGTTGGAAGTACTATGTATTTTGATACCATTGATGATCGGGGTTTTCCGACTGATCATCACTGCTAAGTTAGATCGAGACAGATGTCTGAAAGAGGTATATGACCAGAGTCACGATATCCTTCAGTGATTACCTCGCATCAAACATCGTTCATCCCGCCTCCAACTTACTTGTTGCTATGCTGGATCCGAAAAGCAAGCCATGAAGACCCCGAGAGAATGCATATTTCTCATATCATTGTCACCCACAGATGATAAGATATAGCACCGCTTATGGGCTAATTGACCTGGGAGTGATAAGGGAAGTATCAGATAGCTATGCTGGAGTGAAACCTCATGATATATATGCATCCCTCAAATAATCTGTCTGAATCGTCCATCGTGATGAATGGAAAGTAGGATCTCTGAGGTGATACTCTAAATTAGGTCTTGATTCCTGTCCTCCAACATGCAACTTGATGCTTGTCGGCATATTCAATGGCACAGTGCTCCCTATGAGTAACGAAATTGCAAGCTGCACAAACCAGAGTATTAGTCATTGCCTCAGGTGAAAGCGTCGACGTTATTTCCTTTTGGTAAGACTCGACGCTGACAACAAATGAAATAACAGTGATCATTTGGTGAGACCCGGACCGTCTCTCACACCATTCTACAATGCTTGTGCTGTTCGGCGTTGGTTCTTTCCTAATTTCATTGCTGTATGTGTTGGTGATATCTCAGGGCCGCTGGAAATGACTTCACTTCGGTATCTACGACAATTGGCTTCATTCTCCTATTGAATTGCTTTCATTTACTTACCAATGTTACTTGCTCCTGCAATCTCAAGGCATGAGCCGATCTCTCACCAACAGCCGTCAACAAACAGATATTGCTGATCCACCACGCCCATCTCAAACACTTTCTCCATCACATGGACAGCTGTGCCTTCAAATGAATCAGCCTCCTCTTGCGGTACAAATAACAACGCGATATTACCGAGTAGCTCATCCGATAGAGAATGTCGACCAACAGCACTATTCAGAAAGACGATACCTTTTTCTCTGTTCGTCCAGGCACCAATCTCCCATCTGAATTCCAAGAATATCAATCTCAGATCGCGGAAGAATACAAGAAGCTCGATAAACCAACAAAGAAATCAGCGAACTACGCCGGCCCAGCAAGAGCAGTCTACGTAGCGAAGGATTTCTACAGACGACGAGCAAATATCGAAAGAAGAGAACAAAATGACCGATGGCGGAGAGAGAACACCGTCGACCTAACAGTCGAGGGCAGCGTAGGGAACCGTGTATCCCAAGACCCACGACATGATAGAGAGGCGAACGATTCCAACAAGTCAAGCAATCGTTGCGACTTGAACGAAGGACCTCCATCCGTAACGAATGTCTCCAGAACAAACACCAAGTTCAAGGTAAAGCAATCGAACCCCGGAAGCAGTCCAAGCAAAATAGTGATACTGAATGGCAAGGAGCTACATGGTAGGGATCCTAGCCATTCAAACCACGGACAAGCCTGACAATCTTTTCGCAGGGGGTATGACATTGCGGGCTAGAAATCGGAAGTGAAGAGGGTTCGACATGCAAGGAAAGACGAAATATCAGATGTCGAGATGAAAGAGCACTCCCAATCACAACATGCGTTGTGGATTTTGTGAAGCATGACACCGACACCCCTTGCGGTGACTAGTCTCGGTCTCAAAGCGTAGCCTTGATTTGGAAAAGACGTAGAGCTCAAATCGGCTGTATTGGAATCATTCCGCCTTCGCAAGAGAGGAACTATGACACATAATGATCAAACAGCTTGCTCCTGCAGAGCACCCAGTCTCAGGAATATCGTGATCAATTATTTCTACTCTCATGCCAACATACATTGTACATAGGTATGTACTACACATACCGAAATAGCAAACCCTGCCAGACCTAGTAATTCTTCCGCTTCGTAGGTAGCTACATATAGCGGCGGTCATGTCTCGATTCAAGATCGCATCATGATACACGCAGCGAGACCAATATTGTCCTCTTTATTTGTTCGTACCCGGCTGTGAAACAGATTCATTCCTTGTTGACCAAGGCCGGATTCTCCGGTCATATTAAAAGGAGCCTAGAACTCTGCCGCGCTATCCATTTCAACACGATTGTATATACGAACTTGTCAAGAAGCAGAAGAACAAGGAGAAGGCGAGAAGACTTGAGACAGAAGACCAACCCGAGGGGGTGAAACCGGCAGGCGAGAACCAGGGTGTAAACGCAGCAAAGAGTGTCGGGCAGCAGCCGGGTCAGAGTTTCGAACACAATCAGAGCTAGATGAGGGCCGAGGTCAAGTAGAAGATAAGAGCTGTGAAACGGGAGCATGGAGGGTCGTGGTAATGGATGGGCTGATACCGTTGAATTCTCGGAAGCTTGTTTCATTGTTTATCTTGGCCAAGCACATAGCATTTGCGTTTGAAAATAGCATTTACCTGGTGTTGAAATCTGCATCTCCTTGTTTCTTCGTCACTGATGGCCGCCGAGTTCTTCCGATGGTCATCAACGAAAGTCCAAACCTTGAGTGTCAAGAAACCGAGATATACCATTGCCCACTCCCTCGGGACTTGGCTTCTCTGCACAGACGTCGACTTCAAATCCCCAGGTCTTGTATAAATAATCTCGTGTCGTAGGACCTATGCTAGCGATACAATATCGAGGTCGCTTGTTCGACACCAACTGATGTATTGGTTCGACATCATCTGGAGATCGGACTGGCCATCTGTTCTGCTTTTGTCCTTCTTTGGTAAGTTTTCCTGTGGGATCAATATAACCCAAACTCAGCAACATCGCTTCACAGCCACTTGGCGAGAACACAACCACTGAGATCACAGGCAGGTCTTGTCGACGAGATATCGCTATGTTTTTTTCAAAGTCCTCAGGGAAGGACTCCATTACTCTCGTCTCATATACTACAAGCTCATCGACTCCAATCCTCTCTGTGGCAGGTAGATCCGGGGAAGTCAAGGTCTTTGGGATGATGTCGCGCCGCTGCTCACCAACAAGAAAGAGGAGCGGAGCCTTCTTGGTAGATCTGGCATTGAGAGAGTTGTAATGAGATAGTATATATTGGGCAAGATTCTCTCCATTCCCGGTATCTGCGCCGTAAATTGCCGAGGAATATGATTTTAATATGATGGACTTGGAAAGAAGGGTGTTCAGGGTGCGAGATGTCGCGGGGCCAACTGTATACAAGGGGAAGAGATCGGGTGATGCTGTCGCAACGTCAGTCAAAACTATATCACATACTGGCGCGAAAACCGACCATGTTCCTACCTGTACTGGAGAGACTGAGCGAGCTTGTCGATTGCTCAAGCTCCTCGATCACTTTGGCAAAAGCTTCTACAGCCCTTTGACTGGTGAAAATCAATCCGCCGTATCTCTTTGTGGTACCTACTAGATCTCCATTGCATATCATAGATCGAACTTCTCCCAGGTTTGGGACATTGTTCTTGTGCTCCAGGACTGGTATGAATGTGGGCGCAAATGGCGATGACGAGAAATACTCTTCATAGCTATCATTAGGTGCTGACCGGGTTTTGAGTAGAAGGACCGGAGATTTCTGCCTCGGCACCAAACCGGTCGGTTGCTGCAAGGCCATGATGCCGGTGGCGTCGACAAGGACCTGTATCAGCTAGAGGGATGGCTTGGTTACCTCATGGAGCTCGTTGTGATATACCGGCACCGCAGAATGCAGGTACAGCCCGTTGACTACATGTGCATCTAGATTAATTAGTATCCGTTATTGTCATCAAGTCTTCTTCGGGTGGACGGAGATCGTCGACCGTGGGGCAGTAAGTTCGGATACTCACGGTAGAGTCAAGTACTCACGCTATGTAATGTAATTAATCAATACATAGGTACGGTAATTACATGCCTAGGATTTACAGTAATTACTTACCCAAGTACATAGTAGTAGCTAAATTACGTCATGCCTATTACGGACTCCGACTTGCTTGTTCTGCTGCTACCGTGTAATTAATTACTCTGTATGTATTCTGTTATTACTCTGAGTAAATTCTTCGGGGTGGCTTGATTTTATCCGAAGCGTCCTCGTCGCCAATTCATTGCCCAGTTTTATGTGCCCAACCACGAACCAACCGATCTCCTGGCCAAGTTCTCATCATCCGCTGGTGTCACAGTAATTGGATGGATATTGCCGAAGAACAGGCAGTAGGAATGTGTGGGCATATCAGAGTACTTCGGGGTGGGGGGGGGGCGCATCTGCTACAGTATGTCACATTCGGACAATCCTCCAACTTAGAGTATCGTATAGGACGAGAACAAGGAAGATCAACAGGGCCATACGCTCATTTGTACAACGCTTGTTGGTCTTATCCTTACTCTAAGTACAACAGGTTTTGTGCTTTGTTTCTTCGTGATCGCCGGTTGGGTCTACCCTGTACGCGCATGTTCAGGTCGGTGAGTTGTTTGTACAGTATTTGCCTCTCGTCTTCCCATTTCCATCTCCTACAGCCACTGATTGAGCTGGCCGAAAGTACTCTGTACTCGGGTAATCACATGTGCTCCGAACTGAATTCTATTCGTTCATAATACAGTGGCAGTACAAGATTGTACGCCTTAACATCGGGTTATACAGGGTGTAGACCTACCGCACTTGTACACAATGAAGGCGTAGTCTCCCTTTCTGGAATACCTCATAATGACTTGAACCTGTCCTACTTTTACGTGTTGAGATCCATCTCGGGGGGAAACACGCCCTCAGCTCATCGACTCTACCAAGAATGTTGATATATAGTAGATAATATAGGTCATAAATCCACCGGATGTCACTTCCAAAAATTCGTTGAATTCGTTCAACCCGGTTCCACTTGCAAGTTTCCCCAAGAAAAACGTCAGAGCTCTAAACCCCAAGCTTTTCTCGAATTGTCCAAAGACGACGACTTTAAAGCGGGCAAGAAAGCTACATGCAAAGCAAAGCATTCTAAGTAATTCTATCATAACCCACAGACGCTACGACACTCTCTAGTACAATTGCGAAGACTGCCGTTATCTGCCGTTTGCTGAGATACAGGTCGCTGCGATATCTCGGTATCAACCGAGTGGGTATCATTTCCGGCGAACGAGAATATTCTCGAGCTTCAAGTTTGTCACATCGAACCACCCCTCGCTCCCAACATTGGTCTTCTTCGCCTTTCCACTCAAGGAGCAACCATCAGACCTTTCAACAAGATTCTGGCATCTTCGTTATCCGCTAGTCAACAATCTTGTCAAAAAAGCGGAGGTTGCATGTTCTGGCTATTGAAGTTGTCATCCAGTAAAGCTCCTTCCACATCGTCCGCACTTACTTTCACCTACCGGCGCTTGGCTCAAAGCACGAACACAGCTATTGGTCATTATCGGCCAGAGACAGATTTCATTCATCACAGATCCCTAACAATTCAAATCAAATTGTGACCGATTTCTCGATATCTTTACTTCTCTTCGCGTCACAGACCTCCCATTTCAGTTGTCACGATGCCTGCAGCAAGTCAATCTCCGACCCCGTCGGATTCGGGTAGGCTCCTTCTGGTGTCCAACCGTTTACCTATCACTATTAAACGTTCCGATGACGGAAAATATGACTTTTCCATGTCGTCAGGCGGATTAGTGAGTGGTTTGAGTGGACTCTCCAAGTCGACGACGTTCCAATGGTATGGTTGGCCTGGACTTGAAGTGCCTGGGAATGAGATCAAACTGGTGACAAACCGATTAAAAGACGAGTATAATGCCATTCCAGTTTTTGTCTCGGATGAGCTTGCAGATTTGCATTACAACGGCTTCTCAAGTAAGTTGTTGCGACATTGTAATCACGACAGGTGCTAACCTACATCTAGATTCGATCTTGTGGCCACTGTTCCACTACCACCCGGGTGAGATTACTTTCGATGAAGCTGCTTGGAATGGATACGTGGAGGCAAACCGTCTCTTTGCTAAAGCAATGGCTAAAGATGTACAAGATGGTGATCTGATTTGGGTGCATGATTACCATCTCATGCTTTTACCCCAAATGCTACGCGAAGAGATCGGAAACACAAAGTCGAACATCAAGATTGGATTCTTCTTGCACACACCGTTCCCAAGTAGCGAAATCTATCGTATCCTCCCGGTGCGCAATGAGATTCTTCTTGGTGTTTTGCACTGCGACCTCATCGGCTTCCACACCTACGACTATGCTAGACACTTCCTCAGCTCGTGCTCTAGGATATTAGGACTCACAACGACCCCGAACGGTGTCGAGTTCGAGGGGAAAGTGGTCACGGTAGGCGCATTCCCAATCGGTATCGATCCCGAAAAATTCACGGAAGGCTTGAAGAAGGAGAATGTCAAAAAGCGCATTGCAGTCCTGGAGCAGAAGTTTGCTGGTATGAAAATAATTGTTGGCGTTGACCGACTTGACTACATCAAAGGTGTTCCGCAGAAGTTGCATGCACTCGAAGTCTTTCTGACCGAGCATCCTGAATGGATCGGCAAAGTTGTCTTAGTTCAAGTCGCGGTACCTAGCCGTCAAGATGTCGAAGAGTACCAAAACTTGCGGGCAGTCGTCAATGAGCTGGTTGGTCGTATAAACGGAAAATTTGGTAAGTCTGGTTGTGAGATCTCATACGACACAAATTAACCAAGCTTGCAGGAACTGTTGAGTTCATGCCTATCCACTTCATGCACAAGTCGGTCAATTTTGACGAGCTTACGGCTCTCTACGCTATTTCCGATGTCTGCCTTGTGACTTCGACTCGAGACGGCATGAATCTCGTCTCCTACGAATATATCGCAACTCAAGAAAAGCGCCATGGTTCCTTGGTACTTTCAGAGTTTACCGGTGCCGCTCAGAGCTTGAATGGAAGCATTGTTGTCAATCCATGGAATACTGAGGAGCTGGCCGGTGCCTTGCAAGAAGCTGTGACAATGAGTGATGAGCTACGGGCTGCAAATTTTGCTAAGCTCTTCAAATACGTATCAAAGTATACTAGGTAAGCAAGGTCGATCATGATAATCGAGATGTTTGGCTGACAGATCGCAGTGCCTTCTGGGGTCAATCCTTCGTGGCAGAACTCACGAGAATTTCTCAGGTCGGGGAGAAGAAACTGAAGCTTCGTCGAGAGTCAGCAGCAGCGAATCTGCTAGCACAACGTAATGAACAGTCAAAGAAAGAGGAAAGTAGTGAAGGCGCAAATCAGGCTGGAGCTGATGTTGGATCGAAAGACTCATGAAAGCACGAAATGTCCTGAAACCCCGGTTGAACGATACCCTTACTAATAGATACGGCGCAAAGGCATGAGCAATTGGTGCATACGATGGCGCAGTTTTCGATGGCCCTTTTCATGGAAATGCATAACGAATTAAAAGCAATGGCGAAACTCGATCGAAGACATAGAAAAGTTCGGACGTAATTGTATAAAATAACATATCACAAAGAACGCACTTGTGTAATGCTCTCTCCTATTGAACATGAGCCTCCCGCGCTGGACGATCTTCACCCCCTGGAACGCACCCCGAAGACCGTCGTCCGGCATAGAGACACCAGCATCACGGCTCATAAATCAATGCTGTTGAAGACGAAATGACTTACGCCAATTCGTCTACTAGATATACGAAAAACTATGAGCGAATTAAGGTCGTTTCCTCCACAACGAGACGGTATGTCTTACGTTATCAATCGGCTGGAGGGGCAATACTACGCCCACATTCTGTCTTGCATAAAGGAGGGAGTCTGCCAATTGCCTAATAACACTGAGATTCGTCGGATTCTTGAAACGAGCATTCGGAGACCCAACCCGAGTGAACAACGAACAGAACGATTTATCCCAAATTTCGTGTTACCAACAAGGGCTTTACTCAAATGTGTTCTTTATCGAACTCCAAAAGACTCGCCCCAGGAAGTATGATATCTGAGACTGCGCTACCTTTCTCTTGAGACTTAACATCAAGGCATCCATCCCACTTCTCAGGTAGAGTATTAACCTTGCCGAGCCCTACATACTACCAAAAATATAATAAACCGATTCAGGCCGTTTGAAAGACATCCAAATTGTTGACCCACCTGCGAGGCAATCACGAAGAGATCGGTCTCTCGGGTTGCAAATATACTGCTAACGCCGAGACTTCATGTACAGTTAAAGCAACGTTATCTCTACGGTTGAATCCAGACGGCGGTGCTTTTCATGGGACATTCGATCTTATAAAGCATCTTGTTCAGATATGTCGATAGGAACGTCCTCCCCAAAATGCGAAAGTCATGCCTACCTTGATTCCCCCTCTCCAGGCATCAAAATGCATGATTAGCCACCTGACAAGGAGACTATCAAATGTGTTGATACTGGAGAGAATCCTGAGGTTGAGCATGAGAGCAACGATGACAGCAAGAATATAGACAATCAAGATGATGAAGATGTTGAAGACGACGACGACAATGATGATCACGAAGACGACGATGGTAATGGAGGTGATGAAAGTGATGAAGATGATGACCCATTGGAACCTTTCAAAATTGTATTGGAAGCTATTTCAACTTGAAGAAGTTCCATCTTTTGCATTAAAGGTTCGGCGTCGTTTGGCAGAATCCGAGGATAAAGCAGGAAAGCAAACATTTCAGTCAGCTGTATTCTCATCGCCACCTTTGACTGGATCATATCATGTTCTGTTGCCGATCGATTCCGATGACGGCATTCGCTAGCTACTGAAGATACCTGGGATCGGAGTTAAGAAAACCTGGAATCATGCCGCTGCAACCGGCTTGTCCTCGGAAGCTTTGGTAACGCAGCTTCTATTACGCGAGGCTATGATACCTATACCCCGAGTCCTGGAATTCAACGCCTCGTTGGAAAATTCCCTCGGTATACCGTTCATCCTTATGGAATATATCGAGGGAATCTCTCTATATGACGCCTGGTTTGATATCACCGTTTCGAAGGAAAAACTTGAGGCCAGGAGAACCCGCATACTTGAAGATATTGCTAAAGCTATGGTTCACCTTTCGAAAATTTCCTTTGAGCGTGGAGGGTCTATCATATTTGATGGACAAGGACAACCATCTGGGATCGGTTCTGCCCGTGAAGTCGATAATCACGCAATGCTTGCGCGCCTTGATGAGGAAGACGATAATGAAACCCGGATCTATGTACAGTACGGACCTTTTGAATCTACGAAATCATTCTTCCTAGAAAGGTTGAAAAACAGACCTAAACCAACTGTCGACTGGGCAAAACAGGATTTAGCTCTATTAAGGTTCTTTTTGGATTTGTTTTCCGCGCAGACTGATCATATCAAGCCTTTTGTTTTAACTCATCCGGACTTCGGTCCTCAGAATTTCAATGTTTCTCAAGATGGATATCTTAAGGCAATTATTGACTGAGATGGCGTTGCTGCTGTTCCACGGTCGATTGGTAACGAAAGGTATCCTAGTTGGTTAACTCGAGACTGGGACCCTGCTATGTATGCTTGGAAAGAGGGTGTTGAGACAGATCCCGATCCAAGGGGTTGCCGCGAAGACTTGCCGACAATATACGCGAGACTCATCCAATCCTTGAATTCAAAGGAGAACACCAGCCATAGCAAGGGGCCTGCTACTACCATTCAATCTCTCGTAGAAAACCTATTGATTGCTATTGAAGCTTCTCTATGTACCCACGGGATATTAGAGAATTTATTCACAAATGTGGTTGCAGCGGTTACTGAGGGTAGTGACGCAGAAGCTTCTGAGTACTGGAAGATCGCGAGCAGATTGGTAGAGGGTACCTTGAGTCGGGAACTCAAGGAGACACTGACGACAGGTTTTCATGCTGTCTTAGCAGGGTATGGCGGCTAGTAAACCTGTTGTACAGTATTTAAATGCAGACCTCATTCTCGAATGCCTATATTGGCTGCACTTCTCCGAGCAACTCTACAGGTAGAGGTGTCAAGTCAAGCCTGACGCTGAAGGCTCTTGTGTCCCTCATAGCAAAACTAACTACATAGTCTGATAATGATAACCTTTGTGCACGATGCCAGCTTATCGTAGTCGAATATATGAGCTACAGTACCATCAATCTGCACAGTATCCTACCTAGGTAGTGATGACTTCTCGGTCCAGAGGAAATTCTCGACATTGTTGAAAGCTTCGTAGGACTGTTTCTTGCGGAAAGGTGATTGCTATTTTACAGTAACGGAATAAGAGTAGCTCTTCAGAGTCCGGATAATCGGTGGAGGGAGTGAATTTGTCTAGTTACCTCATATTGTACGTCGATATCAGCCTTGAGACCGAATGGCACACGGTGGTTGAAGAGACCAGCAATTTTGCTGAACAACCCATTCTGATCGCATCAGAATCCATTGTTCCATCCCGAAGAATAATGTCGATCGTGATGACTACTAATTACAGAGTCACTCGGTGATAGAACACGTTATGTATGATTTACAACTGGGGCTGCTAATTATACTACATAATTAATAGTATGTATTAGCGCCGGTGCAGAAGCGGCCAAAAGCAGCGCTCGTTTCTGCTGAATTTAGCAGCTCTTGTACCCAGACGTACCAACGTGAAATCTGTCGCGGAACTTTTTTACTACTATGTAGCATTGACTTCAAGACAATCCACATCAGCATCAATCATCACTCGAGATTGTGCCGCCCATCAATCAATATGGCACCTTCAAGAGCATTATCGGTGATGCCAATGTCGAAAATTTTCGAAGAGGCCGCATCGGCTGCTTGCCGGAAGACAAATCAACCTTCCGCTGTGACTCGACGATTTTTCTGTTCTGCATACTCGTTAAGACCAACACAGACAAATTGGCCAAACGTCTCTAAATTCCCTCCGAAGCATGTTGCGCGAATTTCAACAGCCACAGAAGCTGTTTCAAAACATGAAAATGCTGCCCTGCCCGACCCCATGGGTGCTTTAAAGGATCACAGCACAACGCCTGACTCTACAAATGGATCTACTACTCGGACATCGCCAAATGCCAAACCAGACTCGCAATATCCTCTCATAGTGGGCCGAGTAACAAAAGCCGGGCTGAATCGCCATGTCGTTCAAGTTACCCGAAATATTCAAAAATATGATTCATTCTTGAAGAAACATTACAAATTCGATGATCGATACCTCGTTTTGGACCCGCATGATTCTCTGATCGAAGGCGATGTGATAGACTTTCACAAATTTGATGACGAGGAATATCGCGCCAGGATAGAGGCTGGCAAGGGGAAACAGGTCAAGCATGTCGTCAACTCTATCATTAGCCCATTTGGCAAACCGATAGACGAAAGGCCTGCGATTGTGAATAACGCGAACGAGAGGATGAAAACTTATTGGAGCAAAAAGGTGCAAGAGAAAAGAGAGCGAGACAAAGTCACAGATGTTACGGACCGTATGGTCAAGATGGGGAAGAACAAGACGGAGAAGGTCATAATCGATAAACTCGAGGCAGCAGAGGAGATACAGGGGATTCTTAATGAGCGAGGCGTTAGCGAGAAAGAAGTTGAGAGAAGAGTCAAGCAGGCCAATATCTGAAAATAACTTACCTTTTGCTCTGGACATATAGGAGATGAACCATATTGGCAAAATTCTTCCTGCTTTTTACTGCATTCCAAATCCAAGATTGACTCCTGATAGAGTGAGCTTATATCAAGATGGGGATAACCTTATGGCACCACCTTCCTATCTATACACTATGCTACTGTATATCTGTTCTGGCTTTCAACCTCATAGCCCAGCTTCAGTGGCTTTTCCATGATCGTGAGGATGCGTCCTCACGTATCGTGTTGCGCGCAGCTCAGCCCCAGACACGGATGCAGTTATTCCAAAGGACCATTTGAACAGCAGAAAGCACACACTATATATATAACCTGTACATCATTTGACACCAAAAAATGCATATCTTCTTACAACTTTCAATGTATCAACCATGTGTCAAGCTTGACATGGTATCGCTTTCCTTTCTCGTCCAAGCCAAATCCACATCTTCACCTTAACGCCACCCGTAACAACCTCACCTTGAAGCATTCAGAGTATCAGTTAGTATTGATGGAAAACGTTGTTCCATAGTAAACCCAAATCCCAATTCCCAATTCCCAACACCTCCCGGGAGCTTCAGACAAGAAAATAAACAGTCTTGACTCCCCCTCAAAAAGAAACAGAAAAGAATAAAAAAGAAAAAGTCCAAAAAGCCCAAAGCTATCTATCTATCTACTTATGCATCTCCATCCAACCTTACTGTAACTTTTAACTCTTGTCCTGTCCAATTCATGCATACCTCATTTTCGAACAAAAAACCCCCCTTCGTTCCCCCGGTTTCCCAATCCAGCGAGGCGAATTCAACCATCACCCTCCCCCCCAATGACAGAATGCTACTGTACTTCCCAACGAACAAAAAGGAGGGATCGGATTTTCTTGGATTGGAAATTTTCTCCGAGTCGTCGAGGAAAACAGTACAGCATTTACAGTAAAATTTATAACTACTTAATTACCATTTCCCTAAGTAACTACAGTATTATCAACACCATTCATTCATTATACTGTACTCGTCCCGGACGTTCTTTGGTGTTCTTCTCCCATCTCCATCTCCATCTCCACCACCGCCCATCTATCTATCTATCTATCTGATGAAGTCAGATCATGTCAGGCTATGTCATGTCATGTCGGATCAGAGTGGGAAATGGGAATGGGAATGGGAGGAATGATGGGAGAGATCATTTTTCCTACTTCCTTATTCCCCCCCCCCCCCCCCCCCCCCCCCCCCTTTTTTTTTTTTGCTTTTCTCTAGGTTGGGGATTGATTTGTTCGTTTACTGTTTACTTACTTACTTGCTTGCTTGCTGGATTCGGAATGGGTAAGTAAGGAAAGGACTTTCGCTAGGGGAAGGGGTACAGTACTTGAATGTGAAGATGATTATTTAGGTAACGTTAATTATTTTGAATAACTTGGTTATTCATGAACTAGGTATAATATATTGTGGGATATTCTTGTCGTATTCCATCGCCTATGTATCATTTCGATTTACAGGCAAGTAGCTACTGTAGCTATCCGGCAGCTTATCGATCGATATTATCAATATTCCATTGATTTGAAGAAGAAATGGTTTTTTGGGTCTTGGATGGGGGTTTGGTATTTAGTATAGTTAGTTATATAAGAAGATGAAATGGAAAAATCATTAGTGATAATTCCCTCTTTGGTCTGTCTTTTTCTTTCTCTCGTATTACCGTTCAACGGTAAGATGGAATCCAATAGACATTCATATAGAAAAAAAAGTCCAAAATAATAATAATAATCATAATCATGAAAAGAATAGAAATCATCAGAGAGAGAAGATATCGACATCAAGAGATCCAATCACATAAAAAGTAAAGATTTATTCATCGAGAGTTTAAAGTGGCTCTGAAACCTCTTTGTAAACCCGCTGACATTCAAGTCATTAGGTGAGCAAATCAAGCAGCGGCAGCAGCAACCAAAGACCAGTTGACTCTGGATCGAAGATTCCTTCTGCCGCCACCAGGACCACCCTTGTTCTGGTTTTGACTCTGTTGGCCTTGGATGGTGTTGGGTTTGCCCTGGTTTGATGAGGAAGCAGCAGTCGTGCTTGTGGCCTTGGTACTACTGCTAGAAGTCTTTGTGCTAGTAGCCAAGGTGGTTGATGTGGCCTTAGTGGTGGAAGTATTCTTAGCGGAGGTAGAAGTAGTCTTAGCAGTGGTGGAGGTAGCCTTGGCGGTCGATGAAGTCTTGGTGGAAGAAGTGCTGGAGCTCGAGCTCGAGCTAGAGCTAGAGCTGGAAGAGCTGCCAGAAGCAACGTTGCTCACAGCAGTAACGAATTGAGACCAGAGGGAACCCATAGCAGAGTAGCTGGTCGAATCCGTGACGTAGATACCAGTAATACCACCATTAGCGATCGCGTCGACAACTGAGGTCTGACCAGCGGAGTTGCCATCAAAGCTATAGACAATGAAGGCAGACTTTGAACGGTAGGTAGAGCTGACACTGCTTATTGAGCTGCTAGAGTAATCCGAGTAAGTGTCCTCATAGGCAACAATGCTGTCGGCAAGGCTGTAGTAGGAATCAGGGGCTGTAGTACCGGGGTTGAAGACGATATATGGAGATGACAGTTTAGACTTGGCGTAGGCGGTGGCATTGCTCATCCAAGTGTATGCTGATGAAGAAGAGTCATCGGTTGGTGCTTCATCAAAGAAGATACCGTCAACGTGGATATCACCAGATGAGTAAGAGGAGTAGGCGGCCCAGGCATCGATATCAGCAGTCGCATCGCTATAGGTACGAGTACCCCATGATGTGTGGACATAACCAAGGAGTTCGGTATTGGAATAACCGTTCAAGGTCTCGAGAGCCGTGATCCAGTTAGAATCAGGATAGGTGCCGGCAGAGCCACCCGGGCCAGAGTCGACATTGATAATGACTTTGAAGGTAAGAGAAGGGTTGTTAGAGATCTGTGTGTAGACGCTGTCCCAGGCAGTGGAGGAAGGGTAGATGTAAAGAGGGAGAAGAACGAAGGGGTTGACCATTTTGAGAAGGTAAAATTATGAGTTATAATAAAATTAAAAGAAAGGAAGAGAAGGTGAGGCAACTTGAACCCGTTGTGCCTTGATGTCTTCTAGACGCTTGATACCTGTAAAGTGGCCTCGAGATCACGGAGATGGGTTGTTCGTTCAAAAGTGTACATGGTGCGAGCGAGACATCTTTATATCCACCGACATTCATCGTGAGGTTGACTTTTGAAATCACATCAAGGAGCGATGATATCACATCTACTGTCCAGACTTCGTCGTAGCGTTGAAAAGGACACTAGATCTCTGATATGACAAAGAAGGTGACTTTCGATAGTGGCTTTTTCACGGGCCGGAAAAACTAGTTAGTCCGGCAAGCGTCCAAATCACCTGCATCCTCGCTTGGCGGCTACGCAAACAATCCTGCCACAGGGTCCTTGGCAAATCCGAGGCTTGACTAGATCTATTCAGAGCTTTGACAGGTTGGGGAAAAGTAAAAACCGAACTGTCATACCCGATATTGGAGGATGGTTGATAGATCCATGCCCGATTTGGGAGGACCAGCTCACAATTTCAGTAGAACCCCTGTCGATCATAAGACTGTTGTAGTCCAGAACCCAGATGATTAGGGAGGCCTAGATCCCAAATGGTCTTCTCCATGCTCTATCGTGATCATAGTTTTGTGGAAAGGGTTTGGCCAGAAAAAATGATGATGACAGTTTTGATATGTCGTAGAGAAGAGTGGAGTAACTAATGAGGTGATTGGTTGAAAGAGCTTGGAGAGCTTCGAAGCTTTTCCCAATGCGGGAAGGAGGAGAATGCTCTCGAATGAGGTCCTCCGAGAACAAATTCCGTTTGCAGCGATGCAGCTGTCACCTAGTTGTATCACCTCAATTCGGCGCCGACGTGAGAAAGGACAAATAGGGTGTTTCGAAGCAATTGCCAGAACCTGATGAAAGACCCTGATTTTCTCTCGTGGTAATCAATCCTTCTAGAAGGCAGCTAGAACGTCAGAAGAACATTTCTCTCGGCCCACAACACAGCCCTATGCGTTATCGGCACTTCCAAACCTGGAGCACCTTCTATCAGTATTATTAACAGCACTCATGAAGAAGGGTCCTCGAGATACAGCATCTTTGATCCTGTGATTAAGCTTGAACACTAGTTGAAGCCAAGCCGAAACTGATCTTTACCTCGATCGGCATTTCCTCTTGAGGAGGGGTCTTTAGTCTACTGCCACTTCTTCAACAGATTAAGCGCCACACACGCCAATGGCTGACCATTTTGTCTCGATAACAGATTGCGATGAACCACTGGCATTTAGGTTTATCCACGCACACAAATCGATATTACTCAATGCCGTCACCTCGAACAATGAAGTCCACTGGGTATATCTGCACGCGGTCTCTCTCTGTCCGTCTGCATCGTGAACGCGTAGTCGCTGACATGGTATCATCCCAGTCAGAGACCCAGTGCCGAAGACAGATCGTGATCTCTTTGTTGCTCGTGAAATCCTTCCTTTTCAGCAATTTGGTGACCTCGCCGTCTGGCATGCAGATCTCCCGGCGGAGCGATCCATGAGTGACTTTCCCTCGACTCGAGTTGACCTTCTTCCTTTTCAGTCAGAGGTATCACTCTCATTCTGTCTTTGACTTCTCCCCATCTTTCTCCTTGGCATCCTCTTCCAATATCAGTACTTCTACTTCTCTTTCACCCAGCCAATCCTTGACACCCAACATTAGATCCTCCAAGGCTGGGCCACCTTCAAGCACACCGTCCAAATCTCTTGTTTCCCCACCAGATCTATGATCTGTGACTCTTCTCTGATCAAAGTTGTATGTTCTTACTTTGTCACTTCTGTCTGATTTCCCCCCTCCCACGCTTCTCCTCAAGGCAGCCATCTCACCTTCTCTTCTTTCACGTTCTCGTTGTGCAAGTTTGGCACGTAATAATCTCCATGCTTCGGCTCGATTTGCATGTTGAGACCGTGAATCTTGCATGCTGACAATAATTCCTGATGGGATATGGGTGAGACGGATAGCGCTGCTTGTCTTGTTAACATGTTGGCCACCAGCACCACGAGCACGCATGGTCTCGCTCTTCACATCCGAAGGAGGGATGATATAATTCGGTGATGTTGGATCGTTCGGGTCCCCAGCGGAGGTATCAATTCCTCCTCCACCTTCTTGGTCGTTTGAAGGAAAAGAAGGCAACACGATAACACTGACGGCAGAGGTATGTGTTCTCCCTTTCTTCTCTGTAGCCGGCACCCTCTGCACACGATGAACCCCTGCCTCCGTCCGAAATAGATCATAAGTCCCCGGTGTAGAAACCTCCAAAATAGCATCAACGATAGCTTCCCCATGCACCGAATCATCCACTTCCTTCTTTAGAACCTGCGCAGAAAGACCCAACTGTGAACATAAAGCCTGATACATCCTCAACAACTGCGCCGCAAAAAGCGAAGCTTCCGACCCTCCCGCCCCGGAGTGCAATTCTATCAACGTCGGCAACGCAGCAAACGGATGTTTCGGGATCAACGATGTCTCCAGCCTCCTCGCCAACTGCGGCAATAAAGTCACATTGTTGTGTTCCAATTCCGCCTTCGCATCCGCCTGTAATTCCTTATATTGATATGTCGGCGATAACACAGCCTCTAATTCCAAATTCGCTTCTTGCGTCTCTCTGTATTTCTTAAACAATTCCGACACACCGGCTAATTCCCCGATGCGTTTCGCAACTTCGGTGTCATATGATTCCGCGTTTTGCGCCGAGAGCGTCGCGTGTTCTGTAGCTAAGGATTCCGCACGACGGAGAAGCGAAGGTCGGAGAGATGTCTGTGTTGTAGGACCCGTCGATCGGTTTGTCGATGTACTCTGGAATCGGATGCGATGATTCCTTCTTGTAAAAGAACTCGAAGTGGAACTGGAACTCCATGATTCATATACGCGTGAAGAGAAACATCTCGAACAGATAAATTGACTTGCACGACTCCTCATACCGTCTCACTGAAACCAGAAACCGAAAGAAACAACCCCCCAAAACCACAAAGAGTCGTTACGAGCTTTGTCAATTCGACCTTCGATTTCGTACAGTATTTCCCCCGTCGAGAAATCGTTGGAGAAAAGTGACATCTATGCTTTTCCCCTTCCCAAGAAAAAGACTTTGGAGCTTTGTTCCTGATTTTCCGAACGGTTTTTTTTTTATAATTACATATTACAGTACCCAAATGAAATGCTAATCGATAAGAAAACCTTAATTTCCTCTCATTGATACTGGAGGAGGTGGAGGATGATGATGATGGAAATAAATCTTCTCGGAAATCGATGAATATCTTAGCAATGGGATGAACCAAGTCCCCTGGTGTGATTACGGCGGCAGCTTTGAGATATGTTCTCGTATTTGACAACAATACGATCGACTGATCCCTGTTGTATGAGACAATTGAGAGCTAGTTATAGATGTTCCAACAGCTTGGATGTTCCTACGAGTGAGAATGGATACATGTTATGTTTCATGGGTGATTGAGCAAACGCTATCCATAGAGTGCATCCAATAAATTTCTTGTGCACGATATGCTGGCCAACTGCATTGATATAGCAGGGAGCACCCCTCGTGCAGAAGCGAAGGTAGATATGGAGAGGTTTCCTGAAGATGGATGTGAAAGTCAATGAAGGCTGGATGGATTCTGAAAGGAACTAGACGAGGATTTGTATAGGTATTCATGTATGCTTTGTGTTTCTTGCAGCGCCTTTCTCGGAGAGATAGTTTCAAATCAACGAGATGGCCGTACATCTGGGGTGTGCCTTTGCACCCGTGTAATAAGAAATCAAGCTTCATTTCGAGATAGGCACTTGTGCAGGGAATTGCAAGGAGAATCCCTCCAGAACATGGTCTCAGAGACCATTGAGATCGCATACAGCTAAGTCCTTGACCACGCACTCTCAAGCATACGGGAACTCGTTTGATCATCACTGTTCACGCTCCGCAACTCACTTGCGCTTCGGACAAGAGCTTCCCCATTTCGAAATCGACCCGTAAGGTCCCTCCGAGACATCAACGTCCGGATAAAGGATATGAAATAGTAATGAAACCCGTTTGATCGAGGCCGAAGTCTCCAATTCCAGCTTTCTCATTGCGCACGACCTTCCTTGTTCTTCGGAGCAGAGCTTCCCCATCTCGAAAGCAACCCGTAGAGTGCTCCGTAAGTATGATCTTCGGACCAAAGCTTCTCTATCTCGTGCGCATCCCGTTCGTCCCTCCGCAGAAGACAAACGTCGGACGCAAGGGCATAAAACCAGCAATGATGAACCGGAGACTTCGGAGACAGACTCTCCATAAGGTATTGAGGACCGTTGTATTACGTCTTTGCGAGATCTCTTCACCGGTTCAAATGACTGGATCTTGCCAATTGATCCGAATGGTCATGCAAGGCAAGGAACCTGATTGCATCTCGCGGATTCGTTACCGAACAGGTCGGGTCAGAGATCTTTTTGGGACGGGTTCCCTGACACGCATGGAAGGGGCATGTTCTGCAGCATGGGTTGTTGGCATGTTGTGATTGTGAATGTGTCCAACGTGGAGACTGGAGACAAGTCTGCTTGTCTCAAAAAAGATGCCATTTGCATTACATAGCTGTTAGAGAATCAGCCACAAGATCTGATTGCACACCTCGCAAGCTTGAAAAGAGGACCCATCTGTCCATCCCATGTATCTAGTCTAATAATTAGTATGGTCAAGTCTGTCAACCCATCCGAAGCTTCTTACAGAGTACACCTTCCTCCATCAATTCTATTTCTCATCTGATGATCTGTGGACCAGAGCTGTTGTTGTCCGCCAATTTGTAACGTCTTAACCCATTCGGCAGGTGGATGACAGAACACCTTCAACGCCCAATGCTTAGTGCTGACATTCCATTCCAAGCCATGCTCGGGCCCCGGTCCAGCCACTAACTTGGCTATCAAGTGACCGACATTATCCTACAGTATATTACTGTAATAGTATCATGAGTTTCGATCTTTGTGGAGTTTTGAAACGGAAGGTGGATGAGAACGGCCAACTACCATGCACCTAAACTTGCCCGCCGCCGCCAGCCGCTATACAGGCAGGACTAAATACTTTAGAGTAAGGTCAAGCAAGCCAGAAACCTTACTCTGAGTGGAGTGGGTGTGCTGCCATACAGAATACTCGAGTATTATTATTACCTCATACAGGATGGGTACATCGTAAGCAAATGAAGCTCTTCCTCTTCGATTCCCCATACACCATTATTGATCGCAGTCAGCACGGGGACGGACCATCTTTCACCTGCCACTTTATCGATCCTTACCGAGGGTTTGTGGCATTCTTCCTCCCCCTCCACTTCAGGGTATTTAGAGCAAGCGTGCATGCAGCACAAATCGAATGAAGGCATGCCTTCGCTTCTCTTCGGTCACAAAATGTGGGTTGGACGTGTGATGCGGGCGCTTAACCCTTTCACCCATTTGCCTAAAAGCGACTTGTTGCTTATTTTGGAAAGAGCTCGCTTTGAGTTGTATCTAACCAGTGGTGATGGGTGGTTTACTGAGGTGGTATGGATCCAGCAAGGTGGCTTTCAAGGCTTCTATTCTCATGTAGGTACGTACGTACCTTACTGGATAATAAATCCCTCTGAAAGAGAGAGAAGAGGAAGAAACACAGCAAAAAGCTAGAAAGGAAAACCCCCCGTTTCTACTCGGTATGTGGTCCATCCAAGGTGTCTGTCTGTCTCTCCGTCAAAGCTTTTGAAGCTTTAGCCTACTGTCTGAGTCAGTCTGGTGATGGAGATAGATGGTGCATTAAGGTAAGTAGGCGATGAACATTGGGAATTTGTCATCGCTTATCTACATAGCATTTGCCTAGGTAGGATCTTCATGGACATGGATAATGATTCTTAATGTTGTCATCGTCATGGGAGTCATTTCGCAAAGTGACCTTGGGTAGGTACATGCATCAAGGCAGGTTGCTAGACAGTACTATAATGCCTTAAGTTTTTCAGCTTTGGTGACGATCTTTCCATATGGGGACAATTTTGAAGGTCAGCTTTGCTGCGATGATGACAATAACAAACGCATTCTTGAGTGGATATGTTGGACTTTTCCAAGATCATAAGATTTGTTGTCATGCTGTTCTAGCATCGATTCTTCTAAGTCAGAGTATTCACAATATTGTACATGCATGTAGATGTGTCCGTCTCTTTTCTTTCCCGTACGATTACATAATCAGTACTGTGGCAAACCTCCTCCCCCAATCAAACACAAGACCTAATAGTCTTGGAAAGGGAAAGACGACAAGATAGAATGCCACGCCGGCATCTATAGGGTATCACAACTAGAGGAAATATAGAAGATAGAGAGATCATGACATCGTAAATGAATCGAAAACGCCGAGAAATGTTAAAACAGGCAGTGCAGATGCAGGACGCGAAATATCAAAATAATGGCAATGTTCCAACACTTATCCAGCAATCACCGGATATACTAAACAGTTCAAAACGCCCATCCTCTACCTCTTTTTTCTACCAATCGATATAGAACACCTTCTGCCTCGTTGATTAAACCACTGTCTCCGGTTGATAGTCTTCTGGTCCGCACAGTCTCCAAGAGACCATCAGTCCTTCCCCGAATATCGGGGTCTAAAAAGCGAAAGACTGCCGGAGAAATATTCGTCGTAGATGTGAGTGTCGCGATATAGTTTTGAGCTTCGGCAAGTGCAGTATGTGGCGGGAGAAGTGCCGGGTGAGAGCTTGTGGAACTACTGAAAGACGCTTCGGAATTGCGGCCAGCAGAGCCCGTTGACATGGAAGCGGTGGTTGATGCAGCTGAATCAAGACCGTAAGCCCAGCAAATCAGACTGCACAAGTAGATAGACCAAGTTTCGTGAGGCATATGTAGTGGTGGTTGGATATCGGACAACAGGTCTCCGAAAGACGAGATCGTACTCGGTGCCATAGAAGTAGGAGTGCCATATGATGACCTTGTCATTTCCGCCGGTGATGTAGGCACTGTACCTGTTGCCTTTCCCAATACCAGGGCAAGTAGTCTAGATGCATGCCACACAGCTTTCACAACGTCTGCTTGTTCAGAACACTCTTGTTCAGGTAACGCAGCATCGACCCATCTGCGTAATCTTCCTTTCGCTGCGCGAAATTCGGCATGATCTTCAATCTTTTTGCCATACAACCACGATTCACCTGAAACCATCAACAAATCACGCACAGGAGTGTAGTAAGCAGCCAGTAATGCATGATAGGTGAATTCAATCAATGGATTGGCCGTTTGATGATCACCATTGTAAAGCGCTAGGTTGGCTTCAAATTGTCGCAAGTCCGATTGAAACGTATGTAAATGACGATGGTGCATCAGGATTTGCGACAAAACCAGTAGTGATTGGAAAGTATCCATTGATTCCGGAAGAATGGACAAGGCGACAACTGTTGCATCACCTAGTGAACGATTCTCGTTGAGATATGTTGCAGCTAAAGTCGACCAAGATTGTCCGCTGTTACTTTCCCAGAGAGCTGAAGGACATGGGAAAGGCATGTCTCCTTGAAGATGAGGACGTAAATTAGCAGGATCCGAAAATTGTTTCAGGACCGGCTGTTGTCCGAACAGAATACTTTGCAGGCTATCGAGGATAAAACAAGCCTGAAGAATACGTCGGCGGGTTTCGTGATCAATCCAAAAATTATGAGCTTTTTTTATTTCCACAGGATTGAAGTTACCCTTCAGACTTTTGAATACGGCCAGAGGATTCGTTAGCACCCAGAGGCGCGCTTGCGCAAGCTGCTGTCTTGTTAGTGGCTTGACGGTATCAATCATTGACTTGGCATACACTCGCATAGAGAACTCGAAATCGGGCTGACGACTCTACATCAACCCTTCTAGACCCAAATTTATTCAAGGCTTCTAGGATAAAGATCGTTTGTAAATCTGCGAGCCGTGACTGTGCCGTCGTATGTTCTCGCTGTCAAAGTATTAGTACATGAGAAATCGATAAGTCGCTGTCTCCTTACCTTATTCAGAATATTCGACGAGGCATCTAAAAGGGCCATGGAAAATCTTTTCGAATTTGGAGCGGAGTCATGCTGTGAGCCAATCCCAACCATAACACCAGTCAATAACGGAGGAGGTTTTGAAGCACCAAATGTGGGTTTTGGTAAAGTTACCACCGGAAACAATGGTTCGAAATATCGCCCATATAATTCGAGGCACCTGGACAATCTTCCAGAGTCAATCAGAGCCATTCCAGTGTTGTCGGATACAACTCCGGGGCACCGTCCAAGCTCTCTCCGAAGGGTTGTCCAGTCAGCCCCGTCCAAGTCGGAGAAGGGTACTGATACTCGAGTGTCTAAAACACGATCAGTCATGACCACTCAAAACCGCACATTAGGAAAGAATACCTACTGATTGAAGCGCACTGATGTCCTCGTCCATAGTATTTGACGTGGGGATATTGGCATGGATGACTGGTGTCCAAGTTGGCAATGTAGATGCGATCATTGGGTTCACGGCTGGTGATGGATGATACATATCCATGACGGAAGAGGAAGAAGAGAGACTGTTGCGATGATAACGGGGGTAGTTGTCGGAGATCGGTGATTGACAGCTACTGTCCGGAGAGGAATAAAAGAACCCAGACTCATCCGAGGAACTGACAAGAGGCATACGAAAGATGTTTCCGGCTGGAGATCCGTAGTCGAAGGCATTGAGAGTATGGCTATATCCTTGGTGTGATTCCGGAGGATGTACCAGGGACCCAATGGTGACGGAAGTAGAATGATGAGGGTTTGTTGGTACTGAAACCATGGGTGGACTTGCCACAGATTGTGCAGGCATCGCCGGTGACATCTCCGGGGCAATAGGTTGCTGGGCAGATGTCCTCCGGCTGGAGCTTAAGGGTCGCCCACTGGCAGCTGCCTTATCTTCGCTCTCGCTGGACGAGGTAAGCAACTCGATTCATTAGGCTGGTGAAGGGTTCACTTACTGTCTCTCGATATGTCTTGCCAACAAGTCAGATCGATGAAATGACTTTGGACATTCTTGCCGCGGGCAGGGAAATGAAGCCTCTGGGTTATGATTGAGTTCGTGACGTCTTGAGACCCGTCAGCATCAGATGATGTAGAGTATGATTATCCTGACCTTCGATGTTCTGCTCGAGTAAAGATCTGATATCTTGATCAGCTTTTGCGACAGCCAGGTCCTCGACATGACATACCTTGTTGCAACCTGGATATTCACACGCATGTACTCTTTTGCCTTTCTTTGCTTTACTAATCCGGTGGGTGGTCGGCGTATATGTCACCGACTCGTCCATGGTCGAAGCTGTGAGCATACTGGACGCACTCTCGCGACGCGAAGAGCTTGCCTCCAACGAGGTGTCTCTCGGTTCTATGGTACTATTCAAGGACAGTTTAGGTCGATGGGTACGTGAGCGTTGAGTCCTTCGTGAAGAGCTTCCTGATGGGCCAGTAGAGCCTATGGATGGGGTTGATGAAGAAGAGCCTCTTCGTCGGGACGGAGTGTTGTCGTCTAAGGATGGGTCTGGAACAAGATGTCTGAGATCCATCTTAGGGCTGTCCGGTGGCTTGATATAAGAAAGAAAAGGACGGAAGGTAGAAAAAGTAGAAGAACGGCAATTGGAGAATCCGTCTAAGAATATCAACAGGAAAAGTTCAGCCCCGCAATCTAAACGATTGAGCCTCAGGACGGTGGGTTGTGATTAGTGTGGATCAAGATAAAAGCAGACTTTGAATGAGGAGGTGAAGTCAGCGGAGGTGGTATGAGCCCCAGTCGGGTACCAGGATAGCGCAACGGCTAAAGTTAGGGCAATGGGCCAGTCCCAGGGTGGTTCCTGTGCCGGAGTGGTTTTGAACGAGATGGTTGGGTCCAGGAGAAATGCGATGATGTGTGTGTAGAGAGAGTATTTACCAAAGCAAGAAAGAATTCTCGATGGGGTCTGAAAAGAAAGAAGAAGGGGGAAGGTTTGATAGAACATTAGGTGGACATACAAGATGCAGGGATGGGAAGGCCAAGGTCTTTCCGTAAATACTCACTGATATAGCGCACTAGGCTTTTGCGGTTAAAATTTGATACCATTTTAAACTGCATCTTTTTTGGTAGACTTCATAGATCCAAACATGAGTCTTACCTAAGATGGGGTTGAAGTTGCGAACCAAGCGAGCGACCCCGGTGGTGGTCTTTACTATACTAGCATGGATCGGCAAAGAGTGAGAGCAGCGCCGGAGCCAAATTAGGGTGGGTGGGCAATGACAAGGCTGTCACCAGAGAACGGGGACGATGCGGCAAGGTTTAATCCGCTGCAACCAGTCCTGTACGCTGCGTACCACTTTTTCCATTTGGACGGGAGTTACTCTCTGCAATGAGAGGTGAAAGGGGGGTGTGAATAGTGGAGGTGGGCATTTGGCGAAGGACAAGGTACCTGAGGAACAGCAAGGAAGGGGAGGAGGTAGGGGGGTCGAGGGAACAACAAGGTGTGGTGACCATGGAACCAAGGACCATCGTTCAATCTGGAGCCATGTCGTCGGGAGGATGATCAGCGGAGGCAGACAAAAACACCACAAAGTCAGCAATGCGAAGAAGGTTTTCCCAAGCGAGAGAGGGAGCGAGACGGACAGACCACATAGGGAAAAAGAGAGGCATGCCCAGAGGTGTATCCCGATTAGGGTTGGTGGCAGAAAGTGCCTGCCTGTGGTCCTTGCTCCATTCTGACTCAATGGACTTCGGGGTTTGAATTGTTCCAAAGAGGAAAGACTCCCAAACGCTCGAGACATGGTGACAGTTCCTTGCCCAGTTCGGTCATACCGTTTGCGCATAATCATATGGCATTATCGTTGTTGTGATGATAGCACAATGAAACCGTGGCACAGAGGTCAGGCAACTGGGGATTCTTTGGCGACAGGCTCTAGCATTCCCCATGGCTTCGCATGTAGGTGGTGGCTGTTCCCTTGATTTGCCAGTTCCTTCCACCATGCGCTGGAAATAGCCCATGAGGCACAGTACATAGGTAATTTTAGTCGCGAGAAGGAGCAATAGGCGCAGCGACCAACAGTCAAACCAATTCAACGCACAACTCCACACCCCATGAAGTGGACATGTGGACTCGCCGTTTCAACCGCCAGGCAGGCACATGTTGTCTGCTGATGGGCCATTCATCACAAGGCGCAGTGGGATTGGTACAGTATGTAGCAGAAAGCATGTTGGTGGAGATATACACCCAGAAGAGATGGCAATAACATCCAACACAGTACAGTACGGTACAGTACAAGGCACCTCACAGCCGAAGATTTTCTCGCAGAAGATGCTGTTGAAGGTGGTCAAATCGGGATCTTCTGGGTATGACCTTAGTATGGTAATGACAGAGTTCTCACCTGTAACGACTAAGCAACCAGGGCTCCCTCCACCACGAAACTAGAGGGAATCCTTCCCCCCGAACGAACGAGTCACAAACGACCTTTAGCGCCGACCGTCCGTGCTGGTGGAGTGAGAGGAGCCCAGAGAGGGGGAACGAGGCGTGGGGATGGACTGTTCCACCGGTCTATCAGAGAGAGTCCCTACAAAAAGTACACATATTAGTACAAGGTAGGTAGGGACGGAGTACCTAGGTAGTCCCTATTTCTAAGCTTAGAAATGGAACTTGCCCTTTGCCTTGGCTGTTTTACATACTATGCAGTATACCCATTTCGGACCTGGTCCAGAGCGATACTCCAATAATACTTTACGGTACTAACGGAACGTAGTAAATGACAGCGAAGACGATTTGCGACGAAAACACCATACCGTTTGGACTGAAGGGCCTACTCCTTAATAAGAGGTGTGTATGTATTCTTAATCATGGCCTGCTACAGAGTACTATGTATGTACAATACACAGTGCCTCTTAGCTACTGACCTTTACTTAGTAGCACATACAGCATTGAGTAAGCAGGGGGGCTACCTTATACCAAAGATATGTATGTTGCTGACACGTACTCACACACCCACACCCTGCCTATACTTGTACAGCCCATGCTGTAATTAGCATCTATCGCAGGAATCGAAACAGAGAAAGAAGCAAACATGAGACAGCATGAGGAAGAAAACCAAGTGCAAGGTGCACGGTTTGATCATGGCCACACATCCGGCCCGTCTATCCATTCGTCTCGGCGTTGGTTTTAGCCTTTCGTTTTGATAGCTGCTTCTTCTTGCTCGTCGGGGTACCACTCCCGACAAATGAACAAACGGAAATGCATTTCACTCTTTGATACAATCCTGTACAGTGTTTTCTGAGCACTCTCTGTATGAGATGACGGTTAATGGTATCAGAAAGATGGTCATGTATTGTACATACGCATCCCATACTCTGAGTAATTAGACATTTGTAAATTACAGGATGTCAAATACGACCCTTAGGGCGGGGACTTATTTGCGGGGAACTCTTCGAAGAACCTTCAACATGATTGGTCTGCTCGCACACCCTTCTCGCTCTTTTGTCCAAACGAGATACCCTGCCATCTTCTTCTGCCTTTTTGCGCTGAAGTACATACTCTTTAGTAGCATCACCCTCCTAAAACAAATCCACTCCCAGGAAACTGGTCCCGGACAGGTGCGAAGCGCGAAGATCAACCCGACAGAGCCGTGTCTGCCTGCAGAGCAAGAGAACCCAAAATTCAAACCCTGGTCAAGGCAGATTAACGGAGCAGAAGCGGCGTCGACCACCCTGGTGAATCTCGCTCCATTCCTTGCCATTACCCAATCCAGTCAATGATCGTTATTGGGCAAGATTGACCAGGTCGTTGAATAATCGAGAGCGACCTCAGCTTGACAATATGACTCGCCAAAAACGTCACTATGTTGCGAGGATGACAGCATGCCATGACTTACTTTGCACTCGCTCATATCATGCGACACTCTAAAGCCAAACGATGACTGGTCATCGCTGACAACAATCGCAATTTACTACTCGGAGTAGCAAATCACCCGCTAGGTGGGAAAGCAATGACACATTGCCTACCACAGTCGTCTCTCCAGATTTTAGGTTTCACACTCTTCAGCAAATGAAACCCTGAGCGCATCTACACTATTACACCCGGTAGATAAGAATCTTTATTGTCATCTGAGCTCGTGTCAGCCTGGACCCTTCAGGTTACTTCAGCTCTCTTCGCTTGGCCATGTGTTGCGGAGATCTGCAGGGATCACGGGCCATTCAATGCTTGAGGCGATAGGAAGTGCGGCAAAGTGAATGCGCCATTTTTTTGTGCCACACCACAATGTTGCCGGTATTGGCTGGTCTGCGTACCTTACGCCATTCGTTGGCAGGATGCTGGTGACCCGTTGCCGGTAACCCATTCGACTTCCCAGAAAGATTCCTATCACCTTTGTGCAGAATACAGTACTTTGGACGAAGCCCAGCATACTGCGGTCAATACTCGTGAACTGCGACATCAATGCCAGTAACTTTCTGTGACACAGGACATTTATTCCATTGAACGGGATGAACGAGAAGATCTATGGTATTTCCCAATACGGTAACGACTCCTCACAGGGATTAGCGTCGCAGCAGGATACCTGGGCGCTTATTTGCATCACTCCATTACTGCACCTGTCCGTCCTCATGGAGATTACCAGCACATCCAGTCAATTTGGACTTATGATTTTGGGGTACAACAAACCCGATTCTGTCAGACCAGCCCTCTGTTTTAGACTTATTCATCCGCCAGGCATCTAGCGAAAAGATGCCTGTGACATTTACCCTAGTATGTTCTTTGATTACCGGCCGGGGCCACACTTATCATGCTGCTGACTGGGCCATTTTCTACAATCATAAGATTGGGAACAGGAAACCTTGCAACTTAGAGGTTACGCTTGGCTGGGTACGGATCGCTTGGTCGGCGAATCAAAAATTTCCCAACGCGAGATCGTGATACCCCTTCCTGCACGATTGAAACTACTCGAAGTGGATGGCGCATGCAACTCTTGAAGGCTTGCACAGTGGGTGGGTCAGGGATATCCAAGAAAACCATGCCAGACGGTGACGCCAACGCCCATTGATGTTGCCTGGTCTGGCCGTTCAAAGCTTCTCTTATCAAGCTTGCCGCTCGCGATGGGTAAAAGCTCAGCATTTGACGCTGAAATCTCCATTCTAGACCCTGTTTTCCATGTTTCTCCTCTCGGTTCCTTCTGCGGAATTCCCGACGGATAATTTGGGTCTCGGCTAGAGGAATAATTACGCGATCGTAGATGGTTGCCATACTCATGACTGACCTGGGTAGAACAAAGTGTCGTCGGAATCAGAACCTATTTCCTCCTGCCGCCACAAGGGTGATGTGGTCATTCGCAGATTCCAATGAGGTAAGAGACTTGGGAACCTGGTCAGTCGTGTGATCAGGTGCTTGTTTTCAAGAAAAATGGGTTTCGAGTTGACTTACGACACCTTCAGGTCAAGGCATCTTCCGCATCCCTATCATAATTAGTTGTAGCACATCTACAAGGATCTGCACCACTGGACATCTTCTACTGTTAGGACCATAATACCGTCTCTGACAGATTACCATTTCGAGCACGGATCTACGGACAAGCGGACGAATTTCATATTGAGTGCGCCTCCAGAACAAATTACTACTCCGAGTATCTCATGGACCTTCACTAGTTTAATCATGACCCCTGCATCAATCCATCATCAAACAGGAAAGACTAGACTAATCTCCCAAACAGGTAATGAATGCGACTACGATAATCGGTACGAAGGGACCAACCGGGGTCATGGCCGGTGACTTCACTGTTCCATCACATGCAACGCGGTAGAACGTGTTGTGAAACGAAAGAATTTTGACGGATCGATGTAAAGCAATCTTCTCATCGAGGTCTTCAGGGGTACAATGTGCATTGCAATCAATGTCAATTAGACTTTCCAATCATCTCCGTCGACCCATGGACTTGCAGAATGTCAAACCATCACACTGGATTGCTGCCATGGTTGAGATGTGTAAATCAAGCTAATCATTGCGTTCATGGCATAGTCCTCGAGGAGACTGGACAGGGAAGTAATCCATCACTGTGCAGGTTGTATGTATTCTTGACAGCTGTAAGGCACAAAATCGAACATCAAGTGCAGATCCCTCGATGGTGTTCCTCGCCGTTGTACTATGTACACCACAGGGGCATTTCGTCTTTCCAGTCTGACGGGTATATCGCTACCCTCACTTCCACCATCTTTGAAATCCGACCACAACATCCTCTCTACACCTGCGACCGTAGACGAACAGTTGTTGAATGTCAATCTAGATTACAGATCAAAGTTCCGCATCGGATCATAGTACATAACTTCAAAGCGTTGAGGTAGAGGTCCGACCATCAAACTATAATTGATACATCGTAGGAATATTCTACCCACATGTATGTATGTACCAATGAACAAGGAACCAGTATCCGACAGAAAGCAGACCGTCGTCGCTTAAACGTCGCGTACAATTGAACCCAGCCAACCAGCCTGTTAGGCCAATGTCCTTACGACCCGTCCATCCGTCAACTGCGATTTATATTTATTTATTTACAATAAGATCCCCATTTCTCGATCGAATCTCGCCCGGTTCCAGAATCAAATGATTACCGAATTTAGAAGTCATTGGACAAAACTCCCATTCAAATCCAAAACATCGCATTGACCCGATCGATCTCAAAGTCATTGACTTGACAGCTGAACAGGTAGACAAACAAACAAACAAAAATGCCAAATCTTCAGCTCTTTTAACGATCAGAGGAAAAACTAACTGGTTGCCTGCCTACCCGACCTGCCGATTTAGTTTCAGTCTTCCTTGCCATAATAATCATTGGATGATTGGAAACACAAGATGTTGAGAAAATTACCCTTTTCTGGAACATATTGTAACCACACTTATACTGAGTACTTAGAGATCCCACACATAATTACAATATACTAGGTAGGTAGGCAGGTAGGTAGTATCGCCAACTATTTCCTTTCCTTTCCTTTCCTTCCCTTTCTTTTCTTTTCTCTCTTTCTTACACTTCACATGCCAAACGCCCTGTAGACATCGATCGAAGTTTTCCCGCCTTGACAGCAAGGCAAGACAAGACAAGGCAAAAGCATTTGAAATCTATCTGCCGATGTAGGATTCGAATCGAATCGATTTGATTTCCATCACCATCACTTTCTCTCTCTCTCTCTCTCTCTCTCTCTCTCTCTCTCTCTCTCTTTCTGATGAAGATGATGAAGATGATAATGATTTTCGTGGTTCTTCCTTTACGTCGAGGGTTTGAGGATAGGGTAGGAAGTAGAGAAAGAGATAGAAGAGAGTGTTTATGTGTGAGAGAGAAAGCAATGTTAGGGAGAGAGAGAGAGAGGGATAGTGGAGCGATGGACATGGTAGGACGAGTGGATACTATGATAGGGAAAGCTGCTTGCTAGATTGAGATATGAGAGAGCTTCGTGGAGAGGAACGAAAGGACCTATAGGCGTAGCAGATGAAGGAAGGAAGGAGGTGAGAGAATGGGAAAATGTGCAGATTGACAGACAGGTGGATAGATGGTGGTTAAAAAGACAGACAAAGACAGAATGTAAAGGATCATGTACATCACCCCCTTTCCATATACGTGACTCCAGATCAAACAAGAAGATCCAACCAGCAATACGATCAATATGCCTATTTGTCTACCTAGGTGATATCTTGTCCCATCCACCCTTCCGTCCATCTATCAATTGACATCCCAATAAGTAGTCAAGATTCCCCTTCAAGCCAATTCACCATCCATCTGTCAATCTATGCATATGTAAGACCCATATTTCCAGACATAGCTATGTATACTATATTCTCAACGCCCATGATGAAAAGACGATAATGCATCAATATCCATCGAAGTAGTTTCGTGGATCGGAAGAAGAAAAAAATGGCAGCCGGTGACGACGTTGCAAAGTATGACAAACACCGGTTCAAGCTCAACATCCTGAGGAGTCATGACTTGTCCTGTTTAATGCGTTAATATGATTAGAAGGATCCGTCGAAGAGACCAAATCCTTTCGATGTTTTTTGCCTTTGTTCGTTTTGTATCTGATGGATCAGGATCTTCGGCTTTTGTTGCTAATCGTAAGGGCGATCTAAGAGATCAAATTGAAGATCATTATGGTCGATTTTGGATCCATCAGATTGCCTTTGGGAAAGTTCACGAATGTTGATCCTCAGAAGAAGTGGTAATAGGGGTGGTGAAAAGTGGAGGAAGTTTGCGCTCGAATGATGGAAATCCAGAAATCCCAATATCGAAGAGAGAAATGCCACCGATCTTACGTCGTAAAATGTATGTTCGTCATAATCATCAACCTCATCTCAATGTGTCTCGCCTTCCTCTTCACCTTCTCCAGGAACAACTCTCCAACACCATCCACACCAACTTCTTTCTCTCCCTTCCATTTCTCTCAAAAGGTATTTCCCCGTCTCTTTCTCGTCGTCAAATTCTACAACGGTAGCACCGACTCTCACTCTCTTCTTAACTTTCTTCTTGACCACACCACCTATACCTTCAATCTCTTGTCGGAAGTATCCGGGTTCTTGTTCGTAACTGACTTTGCGTTCCAAAAGGGAGTAAGCAAAATGGGGTCCCGGAGTAAGAGAGGAAGACGAAACGGAAGATGAAGATATATCCGAAGCGTGGGACATTCGTCTTGATGAGGAGCCGAAGGAATCAGTGCTGAGATCTTCATTGGAACCAGGAGAACAGTCGATTTCAACTTCATGGTCCTTCGCGGCGAGACATGATCCTCCTCGGCCACATTTCTGACCTTGATTTCCCTCTCCCATGCCGGTGCCTAAACCCCCAATATGTGTACTATATCGACTTCGCCATGTCCAAACCCGCTTATAGGTAATATCAGAGGCTCGGAGACCTTGACCACATGGTTGACACAACCAGACTCCACGAGTAGCACATTGGCATGGATCACGGGAGAAAGCAGGTAGTGTGAAAGGATCTTCGGTATCGGACTGTTCTTGAAGCTGTGATGAGGAGCTAGATGGAGAGGGAGAGTATGAAGATGCTGGAGAAGGATGAGAGCCGTTATAGCTGTAGAGACTGCTATTACTGCTGCGCCGACGATGAGAGTATTCCGAATCATGCGAAGTGCTCCTGGAATGAGACTGGGGGATGGTGTGCATTTTCAAAGGGGAGTGTTGACAAGTTGCGCAAAGCCTTCTGAAACGATCGCGAAGCATTGGGTCTGCCGGTGGTTTGACAGTGCAATTTCTGCAGACTACCCTTCCACATCTTCTGCACTCCCCAACCAAATCTCTGGCGCATTTCCCAACCTTTGGTGCTAGGAGAATAGGCTGATGATTTGGTTGAGCAGTCAATTGTAATATTTCTCCCAACGGTCTCCTAGGACGACCATCGCTATCGAAGGCTTCCGACAGAAGAGGACGTGGGTCGTTCTGACATCGTAGGGTTTGTTTGACGATTTGAGATCGGAATTGTAGCAGATTTGCGCGAAATTGACGACAGGTAAGGGAAAGCGAGAAAAGCGAGTTCAGGTCGAGCCACTGAACGAGGGACTTCACGACACTACAGATAGCCGTTAGTCGTGGGTCTATACTAACATACATCGTGTGGTCGATAGAAGGTTTACTTACGGGTAGCAGCCCAATGCTATGGAAAACGCAGTGCTTTCTCCGTCCATCATCTCGACTCCCGACACGTCGGAACCGACATACGCTTCACTTCTGGGTGCTGAATTGGTAGAGCGCTTTTCAGCAACACGAGAAGAGGTAGGAGATGATGTCGCGTGGTTATCTTTGGATGATCCCGAACCACTCCTCGAATGACGCCTCATAAAACGATTCTCATCGAAAGTATTCCAATTGAAGGACTGCATATTATCCAGCAGGTATGGCTGATGATATGGTTGTCCATCTTGACCAACCAGCCCCTCATCATCCAAATCGACAAAGACTACCATTCTCCATACAAGCAAAGTGACGATCCGCCTAGAGGGCTGACACGGCGCCGATACTCGGGTAAAATGAGACGACTGCGCAAAACGGGGATCAACAATAGAGATTGTTCAAACAAGCAACGAGAAATCAGATGAGCAAGTATGAGCCATTTCTTCCCAAAAACCCTCCGGCGGTCGGGGAAAGAGGAGCAGAGAGAAAAGGTTGACGTTATCAATCAAATCAACTGGGCATACTGGCGGCGGATAAGGGGGGTCGGGGTATCGTGAACTATGTGCATAGTAATGTGGTCTCAATCAATCCATGCGTAAGTAGGTTTTGCAAGTAGCAGGCTTTGGACTATGAGACTAATTATTATGGAGGAGGACCCAAACCAAGCGTGATTTGACCCCTCTGTGGCGTTGGCGTGGGCGTTATGTGGGGACTTGAGACCTAGAAAAGGTGCTGCCCCGCCGGAATTCTGCCTTCGCACCCTGAAACCCCTCAAAGTGCCTCAAAGTGCCTCAAAGTGCCTCAAAGTGCCTCCAAGGGCAGGCAAAATCCGAGAACTTGTAAGGGACATTCGACAGTACTGTACATACATTCCTCCTATATACCGGTTCTCGAACGACATCGACGAAATTGCAGCAGTAGAGCGTGTTTCTGGCAGTATCACAAGCAGATCAAGGCAACAAAGCCTCATGTCAGTGATTGTTTCCTGTCAACAGAGACGACGGTCTCCAAGTTCAATGGACCCTTGACATGTACTGCTATCCAGAACCAAAGTTGAGGAGAGCCACCAAGCCTCGTGGCAATAGAAACTTTACAATGAAGCTACTGAGGCGTACCATCATCTAGGGTCTGCAATCGATGTAACCAGCCCATCCGCCAGAAAGGAACCAAGAAATTCCATGATGGAAATTCTTCCCTCGGTTCCCCCTTGGTCCTTCAGCCCCCATCACAGGTATAACAAAGAGGAAAAGAAAGAAACTTCCTAACGGGATCAACAAGCCGATAAAAATACGCGGTACGAAACCTTGACCAAAGATTTTCTTGAAAGATCCACGAACCTCCGATTTTCGATCTACGGTTGGCTTTTTCTTTTTCTTTTTCTTTATTGTTCTCATTAATTAGTTTATAGCGTCATGATCTGGCTTACTCGGCTGGGCTGGCTGGCCGGCTCCTCCGAAGGCTCCTCAATTGCTTTTCCCATCGGAGGGAGTTTCCTGTCAAGTGTTTAGGGAGTAGATGTCCTTAGCTGAAGATCAAGCGGATACTGCTGTCCATCTGTTAAGTAAGTGAATGGGGAGGTTCCGTGTTTTCTTTATTAAGATGTTGTTTAGATGCATATCAATTCTAACCACGGACTCGAGTCAGAGGGGTTGATTGTGACTCCGGAGAAAAGAACCGGGGTTTCGAGAGTTATTCATATACCTCAACTCAATAGATCTTCCAAGAGTGTCTTGAACCTTGTCTATCATTGTACAGTGCAAAGGTCAGGGTTGAAAGACTGCAATCCGAACCTCCCCTCAGCGCGACACCACAAAACGAAAAACCAGCCATATATGTCCATTCCATTCACAAAATATCAAACCCCGTGGTCAACTATTGATATAGTCGTCTCTTCTAGCATTCTCTCTCCCACCATGTCCTGGTCCAGAAGTAGGGGTGTTATATATGTACATCGTAACATTTCACCACCGAATCAAGTTCTCAAACTCACTCACCTTCCTTCCTTCCTTCCTTCCTTCCTTCCTTCACTACTAAGTCTCTTTCGAATAGACCACGAGAACACAAAATTTATACTATAAGTATTGTTCGAAGAACGACAATCTACATGCTGTATCCATATACATATGACTTGGCCTCTCCCCACTTTATTCCCCTCATCCTCGTAAATCTCTTAGAATCTCACGTTCTGCATTATATTATATTATATTACATTATACATCAAATCAGATCAGATCAGATCCAATCCGTTTCAGTCTGGTTTGGTTTAGTTTGTTTTGGTTTGGGCTTCCAATTGAATATGTAGTAGTGAAAGACCCAAGTTAGATTCCGATTCCGCTCCGAAATACGGAGGAGGAGGAGGGGGAGGAGGGGTATTATGGATATAACTATATGGGATTGGAGTCCGGTAAAAGAAGGAAATCAAGTCCAAGTACAAATTACGTACAGTACGTTATAGAAATTGATGGTTTTGGTTTTGGTTTTGAGTTGGAAACTGAGGAATAGAATATGATCACCTAGATGGGATATGGGATAGTATACTATGTTATGAATTAATGAACTGGAAACTGTGATGTATATTG
>LCWF01000056.1:144764-330297 GCA_001006345.1 Phaeomoniella chlamydospora | reverse complement strand
TCCAATTAATTTAAATGTTCCTTTTTTTGGCCATTTCTTCAAAACGAAGAAGAAAAAGGGAAGTAGTTAACAGGATATTTAAAATAGAGAAATTTTAACAGAAAAAAAAACAAAGAAAATGTGCCTTTTTTCTTTTTTTCTTTTTTCTTTCCCCCTCCCTCTATTTCTTGATTTATCTAATACCTCCCTAGGTATTTACCTATTCACTGATCTAGGGTAAGTAAGTACGTGTGATGTAGACATATATATCTCAAAACCAATTTGGCACTTGACAATCTCTTATTATCTTTTGATTCGAATTCCTTCCTCCTGTATTAATATTAATATTATTATTATGATCAGGATCATCAGGATTAATGACAAGAATCCTCTCAGAACCAAAATAATAATGATAACAACAGGAAGAAAAAGAAGAAGTAGATTTCTGGATTNNNAGTTGGAGACGATTTCGATTTCGATGTTTGGCTGTAGATTTAGCTTTTGGGGTTCTTTTTAGAATGTTGTTGGATAGTATCCATTGGTCTTGTGCTTGGTCTTGCCAATCTTGTTCTGAGGATGGAAATATTGGGAATGTGAGATTCGATTTCGATTTCGATTTCGGAATTGAGTATGTCGAGGATATGGTGAGATCGGGAATGATAAAGGGTTTGGATCCAGTGGGTTATTTGGAGGTTTGCGGTGTGTTTGAGGCTTTGTAGAACACAAGGGGTTTGGGTGGGGGTTTGGGGTTTTGCTTTGGTTGGTAAAGGTGGTGGTAGTGGCGGTGGTGAAGATAGGGTGTTTGAGGTGTGAGGATCTTGGGTTTGTGAAGAAGAGTCTTTGTCTTCTTCGTTGGTGTTGTCGGTGTTGTCGTTGGGCGGGATTATGTCTATGTCTATGTCCATGGCTGAGTATGAGTTGATGTTAGAATCGTTGTCAACGTCGAGTTCAGGATTGGAATTTGTATCGGTATTCGCTTCTGGGTCGTCTGGTTCGAAATCAAGATCTAATTCTCCGTTTAGGTAGGATAGCCATGCTTGTTTTGGATCGATGTCGGTGGATTGTTGTGAAGAGGATAGAACGATTGTTGTGGAATCTTGTCCAGCAGTTTTCTGAAATCCATTCGTGGTTCGAGAAGCGAGTTTCCTTCCTGCCACAAGAAGAGCTAGGACTTGAGTTCGAAAACACACATTCCCATGTCCTCGTTCTTGTTGCAAGTCTTCATCATCAGGAGGCCAATAACACCATTCACCCCAGAACCCACGATCCTTCAATTCTTGAATCAGTTCTTTGATTTCTTCGGTTTCTCCTAAGCTTTCTACATCTCTTATAATCACTTCGTCTAATTCCAGATATTCTGCGGTATTCGTCTGAAAAGGTAATATGAAGCCATATTCTGCGAACAAGAAATCTTGAGGATGAGGTCCGTAAGATGTGTAGATTTCGCGAGAAGAAAGGAGGCCAGTGGAGGGAGAGGATAGAATGTAGGAGCTGGGAGTGAAAGTTGAGGGACAGGGGCGGGAGGCAATGGATGAGGATGATGTTGCGAGAGGGGTGCTGGTGTGGTTGAAAAGGTCGAGGTAGGGTAGTAATGCGAGGTTGTCATCGGGGCCGGGGAAGGGGGATGAGAGGGTCGCGTTGGGAGATGAATCGGACGGCGAGGTCTTGGAAGTGAATGGCGGAGGAAGCGGTGGAGTATAGTAAAAACACCGGGTATTTACTATTACCCAACAGTACGTAAAACGAGCTTTGGGTTCGAGCGGTATTAATGATGTGATAGAGGGTGCGAGTTCTGGCGAGTCAATTGTGGAGGCAGCGGTGGTGGTGGCCTGTGATCGTTCATGCTGTTGTTGTTGTTGATATAAGGCCAATTCCTCTTCCCATTCCCGCACAATCCCACTCTCAACCACATCCTTCCAATCCTTTTCGATTTTTCTCCGCTGCTTCATCACCAATTTCATTACCGTATGAGGTAGTAATTTGACCACCTCCTTCCTCTCATGTCCCTGTTCACAATAGGCAATACCCCCATGATCCTTCGTTGTCGGTCTTTCAACAAATTTGCGACATTGAGAACAATACCCATCACGACCGATGTTACCCCAAAGCATAGGCAATGATTCCCAAAATTCTGATGGAGTAGGCCACGTTGCTGGCCAAGGATGAAGTGATGTCCGGTGGATAGATATCGGAGAAGATGGGTGGAAGGCGAGGTAAGCAGAGATTATACCGTGAACTGTAGCAGGAGATTGAGGGGATATTGGGAGAGGTGAGGCGGTGGTCTCATTATGTTTCTTGGATGCAATCTTGGATAAGAGATCGAGATGTGATGCATTGAATCTTGAACGGAAATCCCGGGGTATAGAGGCGATGGATAGGATTGAAGAGGTGGGTACTTCGACGAGGATTTCGTCTGGCTATCGACGAGGAGAAAAAGCGATGTTAGATGGCTTTGTGAACGCTAAACATGACATCCTGACAGATAGGGAAAGGATGTGAGACGTCTATTCTCATTTATAGACTGTTCCAGACAGGAATTGGGACAGGGAATCTTTCAACGGAAAGAAAACATAAGAAGTACTACCGCCCGAGATAAAAGGAGAGACGAAGATCTTTATAAAAGAGAACAGAACCAAACAACAACTAGGACAAATCCAACAGGAATAAAACATGCATACATTGAACCCATCGATATAGAAATATCAACATGAAACAAGAAAACATTCCAATACCTACCTCAACATCCTTTTCCGTTGCCAATCCAATTCCTCTCCCTGGAAATCTCTTCGAAACCACCGCGTCATTGATCTTGATCCCTTGACTTCGAGCCCATTGCGCAATCTCTATATGGGGATCCGTCATTTCGCGAAGCCCCTTGATCTATTTGCGAAGAAAATCGTTCGTCTTGCCCTCGTTTTGGCCATGCCGGTGGTGGTGATTGATTTGGTTTGTCGGAAAAGGGAAATATATTCGAGGGGGCGGGTTACATAGTAGTACTACTGTCCCAATCGGGGTTTTGCGAAGAAGAAAAAAAAAAACCAAAAGAATACACAACGTAAATGTTTCAACGTCAGCGACTACAGCAGCGAGAAGATTCAGGAGTACAAGATTGCATATGTATGTGTATTTTCAATATCGACAGTATCTCTGTTGGCTGGCCTGCTTTACAAAGCATGCCTTCGATAGCTTTACACTGAAATTTAAAATATTTGTTTGATAGCCCCAGTCCGTCCTGGAAAAAGCGAGTGTAATAGCCCATATAGAGAAGAGACTTCGTCCAAATAATGATTGTGAGTAAAAACTTTTTCAGAACGCCGCCGCTATGTAGGGGTATGATCAGACATGACGAAAAACCAATGTGAACTTATCGCTTGCTGGCCAAATCATGATGACGATGATGAATGATGGGATGGTTCACATGAACCACATTCCACAACACACTTTGTATTCCTCCCCCGTTGCATTCCATACAAACAACCACAGAACCAAATATCCACTCTCTGGAGATTCCCCGATATATGTTCATTTCCCAGTAGAGGTTTTTTTTCTTGTCTTCCTTCTGTACTGTTGATCCTGTGTTTTCCAATTCATGGCTTCTTATCGCGAAACCTAAGCTCGAAGCTGTTTCGATCATAACCAACCGAGCACATCAAGATACATCTTAGCTTCATTCATGGGCAAACCTGCAACGCCCAAAGCTCGAACTTGCGAGCCTCGTCTCAGACGTTGTAATCCAATGGCGACCTTCCACCCTTCGCTTTGATCGATGACAAAGACATACTTTTTTCCTTCCTGATCACGAATGCTTGCGCGAAGGACGTGCATACCTTTCATCTCGGCAGACTGTACAGAGAAAGAATTAGAATGTAGTTCAGACTTTTGTGAGGGGCATTTGAAAAGTAGACGATCAGCGTGGCTCGAGGCTATGGTCCCAACGTTCGAGACCAAATCATCTGGACGAATAACTTCAGAGATTGACACTCTCCGGATCCTGGCAGATGATGCTGTCTTGCTCGAAGCTGGCCTGGGGAAGCCGGTCCCAGCCCATCCCATCCCAAGGATTTGGGCCACAAGATTTCTTGCAGTTGCCCTCAAGAAAGGTCAAGAAGTTCTCGGATCCAGCATTCAAGTATGTCTGATGGGTTGGAGCCGGAGAGAAAAGAGAAATACCAGATCTACGGGAAAAGGGGTCTATGGAAAGGAAAGAGCAAAAATGCGTGGCTTTAAGAAAAGGGGGACACCATACCTCTGCAAGCTTCAAGGTCCAAGCTTTTACGTCCCATTCTCGCTGGGGGACGCCTCGAACATCATCGTCGATGAAAAGTCCTTCAGTTGTGATTCGAAGAATAAGCCCGTCCGTCACATTGCCTTCCGCAGCAATGAGCTGAGCAATTGGTCGCTGCATGAACGCATTGTTGAAAGAATATACGGCCTTGATAATGATCTTGTCTGGGTCATTTGTGGTATACGGACCACGATGAGATGGTGGAGGTGTCGTTCGAGCGGTCGTCTGCGATGCTGCATAGGAGGACTCGGAGTACATGGATGCGGACGAATTGGCTTTATACGGCCTTTTTGGTCGATCATATGGCCGAAAAGAGTATGCATCGTCTTCGGCCTCTGTCCTGGCAGTTGGATGTGGTGGCTTTTTGGGAAATGATCTCGGTACCTCCTTTGGTGGCTCCCTCTTTGGTATTTCCTTCTTCGCAGCTTCTTCTTTCTCCTTTCTCTCTCGTTCTTCTCTTTCCTTTGCATCCTTTTCTCTCTGTTCCTGTCTCCGTTTCTCCATCTCCTCGCGCCTCTTTTTCAATTCCTCTGCTTTGCGCATCTCCTCTTGTTTCTTTTTTGTTTCTTCCCTAGCCTTCTCCCAATTACTTCTCGCCGAACCCGTTGCTGCTGGCTTAGGACTTGCGCCAGTATTCGTCGATGTGTTAGGTCTCTGCCAACTCGACTTTGGCGTACTACCAGCGTTGGGCTGCGCACCCGCAGCTCCTGCGCTGGCTGAAGCATTTGGCGCAGGTCCTGGCCGTGGTGGAGGAGCAGTACCCGCACCACCCGTCGGCGCAGGACCAGCTCCTGAAGCCGGGCCGCCTGGTCCAAACCCTGGTCCAGAGGCGCCTGGATCGGGGGGAGGAGCAGTGCCGTGACCTGGAGCATTAGCTTCACCTTGCGTCTTGCCAAGTGCCCAGAAGCCGACACCAACGGCAGCCATGAGCATCATCACGCCAGGGCCGCCGCCTTTGAACTGCTCTTTGAACCATTGGGTCGCCACTGGAATGACTATCGACCATATCACGAACGCCAACGTTGTACATGCGACTCCTGCGAGGAAACTGTTTCGCTGGGTGTGGAGCGAAGGCAGATAGAGAAAGCCTGAGCCCGCGGAGTGTGGTGGTACAATGAAGATGTCATATTGGCCTTTGGGCAGGTCGCTTGCTTTCGAGTAGGAATTGGTACCATGAGGGGGAGGAGGGGGCGGCGGCGGAGCAGACATAGCACTGCGACGTCACCACAGCCGCTCGAGTGGGCGGTAAGCGGACGTCTATGAGCGATATGGGAGGTAGTTATGTCGCGAACAGCAAGAAAGCAGAGCTTTCTTCATATTGTGTGTTTGCGACGATCCTCTACAGCGAACGCGCCGAGTTGTTTCTTGAAATTGTCAAAGGTGTGACCATGCAGTCGAGTCTGTCACACCAGTGGATGCGAGTCGAATACCCGGGGGAAAAAAATTGTCGGGACGGTCGTACACTCGTGGGGCTCTGGCGGCTGACTTCTGATGTTGATCGAGAGACCGAGTAGGAGATCAAGTTGAGGTGATTCGTCGGGAGTTCGTAGAGGTGTTGCAATGTGCTATTATTATGTGACTGTAAAAGAGGTCATGAAAGTGAGGTAGAAGGTTGTCAATCGATTTGTTTGTATAGCAGGAGGAAAGATGTGATGTGCCTATTCTGGAGTACTGATTCACACCGTACCAAGGTACTGTACCGTAGATACCTATAACCTATACCGTGATACCGTGATACGGGCGTTGGATACACAGTACCATGGTAGTACATGTACCGTAGTGCCCCAGCGTTGTCTTCAAAATGGCTTGGAACTTACGTCTTTTACCATAGCACACCCGCTAATTCAATCACCACTTGGCGCTAAGGTGACAGAACCACAAGCCACCAGAACTGGGCAAAGAAGGTCTGGGATCCAATCAATGCTGCTGTCACATTCTAGTTACAGTAATATACTTGGTCCATCTTTCTACCGATACGGTCATCAGGGGGGTCATCCTGGTCCTTTGGCTCGCTGTATGGGAAGACTGGTGGTTGGGAACGAGCAAACAAACGATTACTCGGAGCGGCCAGGATTGATCGAGTCCCTCGGCTGATTGGCGGGCATGACAATCAATCAAATCAAATCAATCAATCAATCCTCGACACCCATCTGAATTGGCCTCTTCTCCCAGATTGATTGATAGATAGCCATTCTGATTCATACTCCTATCTCTCAAATTCGCTTAATAGCCTTTGGTTAACGTGTCATCACTCTTCTGGTATCTTCTGCCCCTGAAATTCAGAATCACATTTGAAATGATGTACTACTATGTATGTATTAGTTCTGGTCAATGCTCATCATCACTGACGTGTTAGTCGACCCAGCAAGCCGATCTCGCTCTTCCCAGCAGCCTCTTTCTCTGGTCCTTTCTTGCCCGCTCCAAAACAACAAGACGTAAAAGGAGAGAGACAAACTTCCTAAATTTTTTTTTTGCACAATGGTAAAGTACCCGTCCAGTCCACCGCCAACCGCTTTAGTCCCTATCTCAGCCCATGATACTGCGCGACCATGCACAATTCGACCGAATCCCCATCCGCCACGTAGTCAAACAAACCAAACAGCTTTAGTTCAGTGGCATCACCGACGAAGTAGTTCTTCATCTTCAAAGACTCCTGCTGTAACTAAACCAATCACCTTCAGTACTTACCTATGACGCGCCCTCTTTCTCTTTTCTTGGTTTATACCTGTTGGTTGGAAAAACAGGGTGGTGGGGCCACTCGTTCACCAAAAGGAAAACAGAAAACCAAAACAAACTCGTATGGACCATACCTAAGGTAGTAAGTACCTAGGTAATCAGTCTGCTAATCGATTGTTATGAATAATAAAAGAGGGGAAATTGGTTGGCGTTGGTCTAAGTGGTTGGGGGGACAACCGGGGGGAGAGGAAAGACGGAAACTACTGCATGCTACAGTAATTACATAGCACTATGGTACCTGTTGGCGGTTAGGACTGAAATGCCCGATATTTGAACCTGTTATTACAGTACCAAATATGAGATACCTAATCCGGCATGGTACAATAATTACTCATTGATGCATGCGACACGGGTAGGAGGGTAATTATGGAATGGCCCGTTCCTTCCGGATTCCCCTTGCTCGTCCGTCCTTGCATGAGATTAGGTATGTTGATAACGCATCGATCACGAGGTCTGGTAAGCGCCGAGGAGGTAGATGTCATCAACATATGCGGAATTCAGCTGCCATCATGTTGTTAGGGTGCATCGTGCTTTGTAGTTCGGCCCGTGAGAAATGCTCTGTACAACAAGACGAGATAGGCATTGAAATATAGCTATACGATTTCGGCAAGTTCGCTTTCCAAACCCAATGCTCCGGGGTCCGAATTTGCAACAAATAGAGGACAAAGACTTCACATTCAATTTCGACTGGCAAGTTGACTTTTGATCGCCTCACAGGTGTCCTTGGCATCTCCAAACAACATACGGGTATTCGGCATATAGAACATCGGATTCGGCACATCAGCATACCCGCTAGCCATTCCACGTTTCATGACAACCACCTGTTTGGCTTTGTAGGCTTCAATGATCGGCATGCCGGCGATTGGACTGTCCTTTTCAAGGGCGATCGGATTGACGGTGTCATTCGCTCCAATGACTAGAGCGAGGTCGGTGTCGGGGAAGTCTTCGTTGATCTCGTCCATCTCGAGGACAACTATAGATGTAGTTCAGCAAGTATTCTGTCGAATGGAACGTAGAGAAAACAAACCATCATAAGGTACTGAAGCTTCCGCAAGTAAGACGTTGCACTGCCCAGGCATACGTCCGGCCACAGGATGAATGGCAAACCGCACGTTGACTCCTTTCGCTCGGAGGGCTCGGACGATTTCTGATATTGCATATTGAGCTTTGGCAACTGCCATGCCGTATCCAACCACGATGATCACGCTCTCAGCATTGGCTAATGCGTCAACGGTCTCGTCAACTGTAGTCTTGGTGATTGCTCCTTCGATTTTGTAGTCTGTTTGTGCAATCGGTGCTATACCTCCGAACAGAACATTGGCCAACGAGCGATTCATTCCAACGCACTACAGTAATGGTAAGCTGAGGCTCAGGGAGAGGGTTCGTACGACAAACCATGATATAAGACAAGATGGAGCCGCTGACGCCGATCAATGAGCCCACAGTCGTGAGTAAAGGATTGTCCAACATGAATCCTTCCGCCACCAAGGCGAACCCAGAATATGCATTCAGAACAGTGATAACCACCGCTGTGTTCCCAATCAGTTGGTGCACCATTCCCCAAGGTTGAGACCAAGACTTACGCATATCTGCTCCTCCTATGGCAGCAGTGGTGGTGTATCCCTTGACGAATGACAATGCAGTATTGGCTGCCAGACAAGCCCCAGCTATAAAAGGAGCCCCTGGTGCCATTGTTGCGAAAGCTGCCCCAGTGGCAACATTTGCCCCCAAGAGCGAAGAGTTGATCAAATGACGGCCTGGAAAATTTAAAGGCCTGGAAGACATCTTGCCAGCCAGTTTTAGAAATGCAACGATCGAGCCGGTGAAAGTCACACCACCTATCTCGAGGTCAGCATATCTTCAAAATGCGATGTTCTCTGAACATGTTCTCACCGATCAATACGCCAAGATATGCAGTGATGAGATGCGACGTTGAGATGTCAGAGATATGTGCAAGAACAATGCCAATGCTAGTCATAACAGCAGCAAGACCAACCACGGAATGCAAAGCTATGATGTCAGCCCGATGCCGGGGAGTTGAACAAGTCTACTTACCTGCAACAGCTTGTGGAAGTCCAGTAGGGGTTATTCGACGACCAATAAGAGCGCCAGCGAGCCCACCGATACCTGCCACCGCAGTGAATTGTGCCAAGACCTCTGGAGAAAACCCAGCTGCAACCAGAGATGCCAAAATCCCAGAAGCAACACCAAGAATGCCAAGAATGTTCCCCCGTCTTGCTGTTGCTTGAGAAGCTAGTCCCTGAATGGAGCTTATGCATAAGATGGATGACACAAGATACCCGGCAGTGACTAATCCAGATACCCCTGTAGTTGCGGATGCTATGAAGCCTCCTCCAAAGACGATAGCTGGTACGGTATAGAGCCATGGATATTCTGGCGGGTCCGTGGGTCTTTTGAACATGTCAAGCATCCTTTTGGTAACCACAAAGCCACCGGATACGTTGACAAATGCTAACAGTACAGATAATGCACCGAGCACCTGGGGAAAGGTCTGTGGTAGCAGACCTCCACCCATCAAAAAGAATCCTCCAACGCCAACCAACCCTGTAATCATAATTAGTGAGTGAGAACGTGCTTATGAAGAATAATGTACATACCGGATATCGCATTCGTCACACTCATCAGTGGAGAGTGCAAGGCGGGCTGTACACCCCAAACTGCCCTGTAGCCTACCAGACCAGCGAGAGAGAATGTGAAGATATTGCTCATAAAGAGAGGTCCGGTAGCCTTTCCCAAGGCAAGTGCTGTGCCCATTCCAGCCGTGACAGTTGTTACATCTCTGGTTACCTTCTGCCAAGGTGTCATAGCTACCGCTTCAGTTTTCCTTGTATCTGCTTTCGGCTTGGGAGGAGCTGCCGGAGGCGCCGGCCGCGGTGCCACAGGTATAATATCCCCCCTGAATGTAACTATGGATCCTCGTACAACCTCATCTTCCAGATCAATACCAAATTGTTTCTCCTTTGGCGACATTGAGAGCAAGAATTTTGTGACATTATTGGAGTATAGGGTTGATGACTGCGTCGGTAGTCGCGATGGCAAGTCGGTGTATCCAATAATGGTCACATCATCCTGAACGACGAGTTCTCCAGCCTTGGTCAACGCACAATTACCCCCGGCCTCGGCTGCTAGATCGACAATAACAGATCCGGGTTTCATTGCTTTGACCATCTCGTGAGTGATAAGCTTCGGGGCAGGCCTACCAGGAATCAAAGCAGTCGTGAGGATGATGTCAACGTCTCTGCATTGCTCTAGGAACAGCTTCATCTCGGCTTCGATGAACTCTTTTGACATTTCTTTTGCGTAGCCCCCACCGCCTTCTCCAGATTCCTCGATGTCCACTTTGATAGGCTCCGCACCCAGTGATTGGACCTGCTCGAGAGCTTGCTCACGGGTATCGAAGCCGCGGACGATTGCACCCATGCGCCTTGCTGTAGCAATTGCACTTAGTCCGGCGACTCCAGCTCCGATGACAAGAACTTTGCATGGAGGTATTTTGCCTGCAGCAGTGACTTGACCCGTAAGGAATCGTCCGAAATGATTGGAAGCTTCGAGAACAGCTTTGTACCCGGCAATATTGGCCATCGAGGACAAAGCGTCAAACACTTGGGCGCGAGAGATACGAGGTATCATATCCATGGCGAATGCTGTTGCTCCATGGGCAGCCAATGTCTCAACGAGAGACTTATTTTGGGCAGGGTATAGGAACGAGATTACGGTTGCGTTTTTGCGCAAGGCAGGGACCTCTGTCTCAGCATTTGGTGCCCGAACTTTGAGAACAATATTGCTTTCTGCCCAGACCGCATTGCGGTCAACTATAGAAGCTCCTGCTTGTGAATACGCTTGATCGGTGAAATTCGACTCTAGTCCTGCCCCCTTTTCCACCAGCACACGATGAAAGCCTTTTTTGAGTAAAAGCGCCACATTTTGCGGTGTAATGGCAACGCGGCGCTCATTTGGATATGTTTCACGAGGGACTCCAATGGTGAGATGGTTGAGGGGTGTCACTGGGCTTTCCTCAACTACTTCTGTTTTTGTTGGTTTTATGGTCGAGATTTGCCGATAACTGACTCTCCAAGTCTTTGGTGAAATGTGAATCGGCGGTGGAACATGTTGAACATTCTCAATGCCCCTTGTGTGTGACAGAACCGACGTGGCTGCGGTGGCGTTAGCGTCATGAGATAGCTGTACCAGACATTCTACTTACAAAGAGCAGAGACAGCGACGCGTGAAGAAGTTCTGACGTTCTTCAGAAAGCCGCCTGAGCAAGGCGGCAGGAACGTCCTCATCTTTGGCGAATACGACACATAGAACTGCAGAATGCAAGCAGGACAGCCGGGGGAATTGGCGCAAGGACTCCAAAGAGTCAAAATCTGGGGTAGAATCGTGATCACTGGTTGAAACCTACCTTTACCTCCTCCATGTGCGGCTCGAAACCCCCACGACGACCTGTGGCTTGAATAGTTCCGCCTCTTGGCACGTGTCTCTACCTCGATTTGTCATTCTACAGTACCTTGTACAGCCTGGAGCTGCTTTATATCATTCATGTACATGTACAGTACAGTAACACAGGTAGGATAGTAGAGTAAATTGCCGGGGGGTGACGGCCGATGATTTACCGTGTCGAGGCGGATCATGAGACACCAGCACGGCCCCTCCCCCGCAAGGAGGTAACAGTACAGTAGTACAGTAGCATGATTTTCTGCCCAAGCTCCACTTATAGCTTCAACACGCCCCGCCTGGCCCCTTTCCACAACACCTTAGGCGTGGCCAGGACGTACTATGTAATTAGGTGTTATGGCTGTTCTTGTTACTGTATCTGATACTCTCTGTTATACTATGTAAGAGTAGTAAATTGTGATATTGATAATTATCATTCTCTCACAGAGGGTCACCCTCATCATTTTCAAATAGCAGTTGTGACTAGCATCCCACCAATGTTATATCAGAACTTCCGACTGGTAGCTTATCTATTGGTCGACAACGCTCCATGGTACATGTAAGTGGAAACTTCTGCTGCAAATTAGAATGAACATGTCGTTTTTGACGCAACTTGGCTTCACACGGGGACCTATCTGTCTCCAATATCATGCGCCCTTGTGTCCCCAACGTCTACCATGGACATAACATAGGTTCAACCACCAGACTCCTATCACCTGGTCTACTCAGACAAAATTGAGGATCCATGCTGCTCTAGCACGATACATCGGGACCGGACGAACAGCTACATGAAATACCTCTTAGTTGTCGGAGATGCAAATTGGGTTGATCAGGCTTTCGAGACGTAGAAATGGCTGCAGAGACGTGTGAAAGCTGGTACTAACCAGAGCTTAGAAAGAGCTCAAGTGTACCGTTAGGTAACGATATTCTATGACCAGACCTCCCTTACAATATCCGGCTAGCGTCAATGCGTTTGCCGACTAGTACCTTCTCAAGGCCGCGCACAACTATCAACCTCATCTGGTCGTCGAGTCCCTGAAATGTTTATATCCGTTTTCGGCAGCGCAGGAGAACAGGAAATATGCAGCATGGCCACTCCCCGTGTTGTTGAAGCAACTACGTTGTGTGGATTCGTCACGATATCGTCAGTCTTGTGATCTGAACAAGTACCCGGCGGTATTCTCTAAGCTGTGGTGCTCATTTCTTCCGTTTGGTATATTTGAAAATAGCCCTATGTGCGAACAGCCAGTTAACATTCGTGTCGTGAACCCACTCGTAAGGATCCAGGTTGCGAAAGACATGTCAAGCTCGTGGTGTACTCGGTGGACAACGACAACCGCCATGATGCTATCAGAAAATATACGAGTCGACCGTCAGTTTATTAATTGCCTTGTCGCAGCGCAGCTCATCCAAGTAGCGATGACCTCCAAGATGAGAATGGACCTGATACCACCAACTATCTTTGCCCCATCGCATCATCGTAGTAAAATCCCAGTATTCAGGACACCAACCCGCAGATTCCCAGTCCAAGATTCCCGACAAGCTGCCTTCTTTGTCGATCAGGATGTTATGCGCCAGGAGATCTCCATGTGTGAACACGATTCGATGTTTCAAATCATTAATCTGCTTGGCAATTATTAAGGTCTGTTCGAACTCTTCTCTGGATTTGAAAGCGTGATCTGAGCGCGTGGAGAGTAGATACTCGTGAAGTTCTTCCTCATTCTCGAAAGGTCCCATGAGGTGTCGCGGAACCCGCGCGCTTTTGATCGAAGAATCTTTCACTGAATAGACACGATGATCCCCAAACGGACTCTTCCAGGACCTCATTGTGTCCAAACAATCCTTCAATTGTCCCAACCATGGTTCTTCTGCCTCCAGATCCAACGTCTCATCAGAGTTGTTGAGCGGCCAGCCCGGTAGTCGTGTCATTAAAATTGAGAATTTGCGGAGAGGATCATATGGGTGGTCACCACAGCTGAGGACTCTCGGAACAGGCATGCCAGCTTTTCGAGCCATCCCCATGGCGAGGGCTTCCTCAAGGCGTGTCCGATCGGTCCATTTCAGGACTAAACCGAAAGGAAGTTGTATGACGTTGTAGTCCATCTCAAGGCTAAACCATCGAGCATAGTATTCGGCAAGCCATCTTAGACCTCTGTGTACGTATCCCCATATTCGGCGAGAGATCCGACTCGGGACTGAAGGAGTTGGAGGCGTCGACCTAGAGATTACTGGAGAGACCGGACATGGCCAGGTGAAGTCCGGAAGCAGGATGAATGGCGTGAAAATATAGGGCATTGTCAGCGAATAAACCAGACAAACAGCCAACTTGGATCATATCTGGGACCTCTATGTAGTAATCTGTTGTCGAAGTGAAGGCCTGTCATTTTACTGAAAGCAATTTTACATCAGTCACTTCGGTCATCGTGCTCCAGGCAGCATCACCGCTTGACCCTAACGGAGTGAGTTTGGGTGGATCCCGTATGCCTTTGAACGTACGTGCTATCACTTTAATGTTGATTGAAGCAAAGTCGAATTGTGCATCTAGCGCTTGAATGCAAGGTAATTAGGAGAGATACCATAGTACAGTTTTGTGATTAACTAGGCAATTGTTAGAGTAGATACATAGTACATAGTACACAGTACCATAATACTCCGTACTGGGGTTGGTATAGGCACCTTTGTTTGGAGATGCCATGCTGTAAGAAATTAGTAAACTGCCGCATAGTTGCCCAAGGCGACTCTATCGGACTAAGAATCAATCAATCAATCAACTCCGTACTCAGAGTACTGGGGAGTACGACTTGTGTAGAGAGTACACGAGGAGCAGCGGGGCTGTCGATAGGCAAGGTACTCTGTAATATGGTTTCTGATGATAAGGGACAGAAACTTTCCTTGACCACGCTATTCTGTGCAGTGCTGGCCCTGACTTCTTCCGAAGCAAGACACAATACTTCTGAGTTGTCTAGATGTGAGTATCGGGGATATTAAGCGCGGCTTCTGATCTCCTTTGCACTCGCACTACAGAGTCAAGCACACGTCAAGGATCCTCTGAAGTCAACGGAGATAGAGATAGACCCGTTTGGTTGACCTCGATATTCCCGTTAGATTACTACTGTATCACGGAAAGCCCAGACACACACTCAGAAGAGTACAGTCTTGGCGCTGCAACACCGCCCTGGCTCGCACGAATATCTACATTTTTGTCTACTAACCCATGAGATGGGTTTGTGAGTCGCTAACAATCAGCTTGCTACTCGTAAGCAAAGCGACATATATCGTCCGTTTCTCTCATGATCTGTCATTCATTTTTGGAAGTGACACAGCGTACGGTGCCTGTCGTCCTTCCTCATACAGATTACTGATTTAGGCATGCAACTACCGAGTCTCCCGACTTCGTGGTTCACGACGTCGCATCAACGTCTACTGCATCCGCGTCCGCGTCCGCGTTTAGATCTACACATGCTTACGCCTAAACCACAAATCAAGATAAGGCATCCTTGTGTGCAATCACTGCTGCTCTTTGAAGATCGTGGATCACTAGCTTCGTTGACGTTATTTGCCAGCTATCACGTCATTTCTTGATGGTATCATCATTGAAAACAGCTCCCACGATCCCCTGAACCGATCCACCGGCTCTGCCTCTCTCGCCTTAGGCCACTCAGAAATCAAGTCTAATATGACACTTTAACAGGCTCTTATTGTCCCAAACTTCCAATGGCCTGTCCACTGATCCGTCGTCGGGATTATAAACGCTAAAAGCCTTGCGTGATTGGAGCTTTTCATATTCAACGTATTCGGTACTCGCGACGGGAAAATGATCTGGGTCGAGGAAGCCAGCTAAGAAAGCAAAAATGACCAAATTCCGAAAAGCCTACTTCTGTACTGTGTAAGGACTATACATATATATGCCCAGCGTTGGACTTCGTGTTGCTTCGTGTCCCTCCCCAAAATTTCCTAGAATTTGATTTTGTTTGCCTTTCCGGATATAAAAAAGGTCATAGGTATGGCTGACACAGTCGTGGCAGTCCCATTGCCACAGGTAAGTCGTGCTCTCTATTTAATTTCGCCTCTTTTTTGTGGACACTATGAAATTGACTGACGCCCTCCTTGCCAGGGCGCTGGTTATGGCGTCGTTGTTGGTCTTGGGGCTCTATTCGCCTTAGGAATGAATGCAATCTCTGAGGTTATGAAAAGACGAGGTAACGTTGAAAACGCCGAGGAGTTTACAGGTAAGTAGTCTTTTGTCCGAACTGGATGAACGTTTTACTAATCATTCATCTAATCTTCCTATGCAGTTGCCAAAAGATCTCTTGGAACCGGGTTGACCGCTGCTGGTGTCATATCTTCCTGGACGTGGAGTACGACACTCCTCTCGTCTGTCACTGTTGCCTATGAATATGGTGTTGCCGGTTCGTTCTTTTACGCTGCCTGTAACAGTACCCAAATTATGGTTTTCAGTAACTTGGCCATTGTAAGCTTTACCGCCTCAACTATAGTCTTGTTCAAGAGACACTGATCATTCAAAGCAATCTAAGAGAAAGGCCCCAAATGCCCAAACATTTCTTGAGATCATCCGCGTTCGATATGGAACCGCCGCCCATTTCTCCTTCATGTTCTTCAGTTTGGCTTCAAACATCTTAGTGGTTTCCTCCATCTTAATTGGTGGAGCCGCGGCTATCACTTCACTTACTGGTATGAGTGTTTATGCAAGTGTTTGGTTGCTTCCTCTCAGCGTCGCTGCATACACTTTGCGGGGTGGTCTGAGAGCTACCATTCTGACAGACTATGTGAGTTCCATTCTTCCTTCCAATGCAAAATTATGTTGTCTAAACTGGCATAGCTTCACACAGCCATCATCCTCATCATCATTTTGATCTTTTGGTTTAAAGTCTATGCCACTGGGTCCCAAATTGGGTCTCCAGGGAAGATGTGGGATCTCCTTATCGAAGCCGCCAGGCGCAACGACTACTCAGCACCTACCAAGAACGGAAGTTACCTCACGATTCGATCTCTTGATGCCCTCAAATTTGCCATCCTCAGTCTTCTTGAATACACTGGGGTCGTCTTTCTGGACAACTCTTTCCACCAAAAAGGTATAGCTGCCGATCCTGCTGCTGCTGTCCCGGGTTATGTCCTCGGCGGTCTGTCTTGGTATGCTATGCCTTTTACCTTGGCAACCACGATGGGTATTCTGGCTATTGCACTTGAAAATACTCCCGCTTTTCCCACGTACCCAAGAAGAATGACCTCGGCGGAGGTAAGCGCTGGGCTGGCTTTGCCCTATGCCGCTCAAACGATTGATGGTAAAGGTGGTGCTGGTGCAGGTAGGTCAACTAAATCACCCTTGATCTATTCAAAAGGAGCCATACTAATCTCACGACTCGACTTGTAACATGCAGTCCTCATACTTATGTTCATGAGTTGTACTAGTGCTATCTCCAGCCAACTCATTGGCGTGTCCACTGTCCTCTCCTACGACGTTTATAAGACTTGTAAGTCCTCTCTATATGTAATTTACCAAGCATGGCCCACATTTCCTGACATGAGTGCGCCTTAGACATCAACCCCAAAGCTACCGATGCTCAAGTCCTCCGCGCTGGGCATTGGTGCGTTGCAGGTTTTGCAGCATTCATGGCTGCATTTGCCTCCATGCTCCACGGCATCAACATTGATTTGAGTTTCATCTACGTAAGTTTCCGTGCCAAACAAGAACAATGGGAATGGGACACTCACAGCCTCTCTCGCGTAGAACATGACGGGTATATTTACGGGCTCGGCACTCCCAGCCCTCGTCGCGACCTTCTTCTCATCACGACAAGGCGCTCTGGCAGCTACCACATCCGTCTGGATCGGATTCTTCAGCGCCGTGATCACATGGGTAGGTCATCATGTTTCTTTCCCTCTCCAAACCAAGCAAGCACGAACTAATTTCTCCCTCTCCTGGCAGTTGACCCTTGCGCAACGCTTTTCCGGAACCGTCAGTATCGCCTCCGTTGGGGCAACCGATCCCTGCCTATACGGTTGTATTGCGGGCATCGGCGCCGCTGCCGTTGTTGCTATTAGCATCTCCATCTTTCAAAATGCTCACTACGGATGGGAAACACTTGGTGCGATTCGCTTAACCGATGAAGCAGGAAATGAAAAAGATGTCGCGTACGGCGATCCAACCTACAATCCTGAACGCCTGAAAAAGGCTGCTTACATCGCTCGAGGCATTACGCTCTTCTTATTCTTGGCTTTATTCATTATTTGGCCTTTGACGTACGTACTTCCTTTTTCCTTTCTGTGACTCCGTCGCAAGAACTACAGTTTTATCTCTATTTAAGTTTGGGGAGAGACAAGAAGAGACAATATGGAGATCCTAACTGGACAAATAGTTTATACGGCACGGGCTATGAGTTCTCCAAGAAATTCTTTACCGGTTGGGTCATCGTATCCTTACTCTGGGCTTTCTTCTCCTTCTTTAGCGTTACAATCTTCCCTATCATCGAAGGACGACATCTCCTCCTGTCATGGGCGAGAGATCTTTTAGGCAAGGGTAAAAGAGTGGAACATACAGATGAATTCGATCACCACCAACATGGACAACGGTATGACGAATCGCCTCTGGAGATTGACGAGAAAGATAACGTGAATGGGAAGACGGGGCTCGTTAATGTAGAAGGGGAGAAAGGTGCTTAGTGGCTATAGGTGGCTTGGCAATATATTCTTTTCGGCTCACTTTTAACAACTCTCGATTTATCAAGATGAAGTTTTGTTGGATAGAAGCTACATACTAGATACACCTTAGATATACTAGCAACGTCCTGAAATATCAACTTCCCCTTTCCTCGACCTGCCCACCCGAGATCTGCGACCAAGTGTATCGCTATTTCTTCACGATGCCGAAAGACCGATATCGTTGCGAATCTCTGGATTGACCTCATGTTTCTCCCGTTCGAGGGCAGAGACACGTTGACCCAAGACTTAAACCTTAACGGCATGATCCCTCAGCCATTCGTGACGGAACGGATTAATGTCTCCGCTGAAAGGGATCACCATTGAGCTCGTTTACCCCCCCTTTGCAAGACGTTCCGCTTCCTGAACATGCAGCCAGTAAGAGAGCAACGTTTGCATATGCACAGGCATCGTGGGAGTTCCTCGTGTCAAGTTTACTACCTTCGATCTCTTGCTTTGGAGAAATCTCTGTTGGTGAAGTTGACAAAAGGTTGACATTGACCCATAAAGAGCTCATAGACGGTCTGGTAGAACCTCTTAGTCGAGTGCGGGGCTCACAGGAGGTATCATTTGATCTTGAGGCAGATACTGGAACCTTGAGCAATGTACAGGAAGTAATGATATCAAAGCTGGATACAACCTCGCGGCAGCTACATTCTTCTTGTCATTCAAGGCTGCAGGTGAGTCTGCTTGGCTGAAGCATGATGTATTCACTGCGGAGATGTTCTTTCACATCGGCCTGAATCATTGGTACGAGGTGGATCGTGTGCTCGACCGGCACAATGTAAATAGGGCCACTCCACGTGCACTCGAAGTTCGAGATATCTTCAATGAACTATACGTCTCTGAAAGCATATGCATGCTTTCAAAATTTCAGTACGGTGCAGAAATCTTCAATCACAGTTGCAGACCCGACAACTGTCCCCGAGATAGCGCTGGAACTGATCATGTCGTTACTGAAACATGGGGCATTGGATTTCCCAGGCATTGCCTGACCGGCAACGATTGCTATTGCAGCATTGTCACGGAAGGGTGCTCGAGATCAAAGGAGACTGGAGTGTGATGATGCATTGGCGTATTACAAAGACGCAGCTGCCAGAGACTACCGCGCAACGCAGTTGGATTCGCCACAGGAAGCATCACAATAGCTCTTGAACGAGTTGAGTGTCAAATAGGCAAGCAGATAACCCATGAAGATGCCAGATTTCGGATATTGAACCAGCCGGGATGCCCCGATGAGAATTTTCAATGGTAAGGCAGTGAGGATTAGATAAGAAGTTGGGACCTGAATGCTATTTTCAACTTGCTTCCGGTGTTAGTTTGAGACCCGAAGAAGGAAGAGTAGAGGAGTTGAATGATCGTAGGTTGCCAGACGAAGAACCGTGGGTCGAAGGCTATTTCGATTCCGATGAAGAAGAGGTTGCACAGCGTACTCTGATGAGAGTAGAGCGGAAGGGAAGAAAGGAGTCTGCGCCTGTTTACTTGAAATAATTATCAAACATTCACACATTCAACTGGCTTGGATGTCGCCGTTCACGACTCATTCCCTTGAGACCGGCTTCGCTCGGGGAACAAATAGAAGCTAGATTACTCCATCTAAGACTTGTGCGGTACCTGATCATGATAGATAGGGCTCAACGAGTGCGAATAGTTGATCTCTGAGACAGCAGCTGTCAAGGGGCTTGCTTGAAAGGCAGAGGAGCGCCGTATAAGACCATCGACCTCGCCGCAGGAGGTTAGATTGACGTGTGGATTTAATTAGATAAATGAAGCATGACATTCCAAAATACCGCTCTCGGTATGAACTTAAATCCATCGCGCTAAAGGAAGAGATGGACATCAATCTGTAACACAAGCATTGATGATCAGTGGGACAAGGAAAGCAAGGAGGACATCTCTTTGGCTTTGTTCATCGCCACTGTCAGCGTGCAGAGAGTACAATGTTTTAGCCCTTCCCTGAAATAGCCGAATCAGCAATGATCTCGCAAACCGTTCCCTGTCAGTGTTGCCGTAATCCATGTCGGCGCTCACTTCTTCCGCAGCTGGACACTTAATATAAGAAAAATGTTAAAGGGCCACATTTCGCAACCAGACATGTGGCTTAATGTACACACGATCCTCTCTTTCTTTCTGTGATGGTATTTTTTATGTTTCCCAATCCTTCTTCTACGATTCCTATGCCTCTTTCTACCACAAAATGAAGTTGCCATCCTCTGTGACCGAGAGGAAACGCTCATTGCCTACCTCAAGTATATGAAGAGGCCGTGCCCAGAGAATTCGTCATTCCCCCCACCTAATCGAGATCCCACCCGGACATTACCACTTGAACCATGTTAGCGGTACGAGGCTTCCGACGATACATTTTAGCTGTGCTCCTGGCCATTGTCATCACAACCTTTTATTTCTCGCCATCCTTTGAGGAACTGAGAGGAGAAGCGACATCACTCTACAGGCCTGCGAAGGAGGCGCCCGTCAATCACGATGTCGCATCTACAGAGAATAGCACTGCTTTGGCGTGGAGACCGGCACCTGTTCCCTCGAAGACGCTAGTGGTCGCCTCAACAGCAGAGGAAGACACGAGCTGGATCATCACAAATTTCGACGACGAAATCGCTTCGAAATCCTTGAAGCTTGCAATCTACAATGTCGATGATCGGAATGCATATTACGCTGTACCCATGAATAAGGGCCACGAATCCATGGTCTATTTGACCTACATTATCGATCACTATGACAATCTATCCGATGTGACACTGTTCATGCACAGTCATCAAATTACCTGGCATAACAACGACCTGTTGCTGAGCGATTCAGTCTCTACCATCAAGATGTTGAGAAGCGAAAGGGTACTTCGTCATGGCTATATGAATCTGAGATGTCACCATGACCCTGGGTAAGTTTCCACAAAGCATGTGCAGAATAAGCCGAAAGTTGACAGCAACCACTACACAGTTGTCCTGCTCATATTAAACTCGGTACCACGGAAAATGATGTCAACATCCCCGAGGCCGTAATCATGAAGGATACGTGGACAGAAATATTTCCCAACATCTCTATCCCCGAAGTTCTATCACAACCATGTTGTGCTCAGTTCGCAGTCAGCGCCGACCGTATTCGAACAATCCCTCTGGAACAATATATGTATTACCGGGGCTGGTTAATGCGTACTGGCCTTGATGACCGCCTCTCCGGACGGGTCTTCGAATATTTGTGGCAATTCCTTTTCGCAGGAGTCGAAGAGTATTGTCCAGAAGAACATGTTTGTTATTGCGATGGCTATGGCATGTGCATGGGCGGCAAGGCCGAATTCGACGATTGGTTTGAAACGCGGCAGAAACTGAGAAATGTGGAAGCTAAGCTTTCTGGCACGCTTGCAGATGACAGCCAAGTAGAGTTGATGGGAGACTGGTCCATCGAAAAGCAGAAGGAAATGAAGGAAAAGGCAAAAGAGACGAGGGCTGAATTGGAACAACGCAGAAAGGCAGCGATAGAACGTGGGTCTCAAGAGACAGAACGTCAAAAAGAACTGGGCGAACAGCATAGCAGATGATGCTGCGGACTCACAGTTGGATGCTAGACTTCCGGCAATTCATTGCAAGCTAGGCGTTTTGGGGTTAAACACGGTTATTGACACAGATAAAGAAGCATAGCGATGGCACACCTGGCATGGTCTTTGGACCTTTGTATAACAAATGATACATCATATAGATATTGAAGATTTTGCACTAAAGTTATCCTTTGCGATCAAAGCTCGTGTTCGGTACTTGATGCAATGAATGCCTCGGTCAGACCTAATGCCCCTATCAGTTGCCAGACTTAATTGTAAATCCTCTCTGATAGGTATCGTTCGCTTTCTGCGCTATTTGTGTCGTAAGCATATTAGAAACATCCATCTAATCTCGACTTCATATTGCAAGGTTCATGTTGGGAACAATGGTCAGGGCAACACTCGTTGCTATGGTATACTCAGAGTAAGAAGTTTTAGGTGAATCTTAACGGACGGGAGACTCCTTAAGCGAGTGGCTCCAGCCTAAAAGGAGGTCACGACGTCACTGGAGCGATATTCAAGGATAATACTGTACTGTAATCAACTTACATAGTACTGTACATAGTACGTAGAGATCGACCGCTTCCGACCCTCACAACCAAGTTAAAGTGGGATCTTCGGGTATCGAACCTGAAAAGCACACGAAACCCCCAGTGCACGTGTTTTCGATATGTCACTCGTGTATTGTTCTGTTGGTACATTATTTTCTGTCTTACGAGTTCTTTATGATGATGGAAGATTTTCGGTGTCATTTGAAGTTGAGATTGTGAATGATGTACGATGATTCATTGAGTTTACTGGCGTGTCACTGAGTTACCTAGTACGAAGCCAAAGATATATTGATGTCAGCGATTCAAGACCTCGCATACAAAAGCTCAATATAAAATGGGCTAATTACAGAAGCTGAACATGAACAAACTGTGGTACGAGCCTAGTGGACATTAAGAGGAACCGGCTCTTTCTCGAAGCCATGGTGGGCTTACAGCCAGATGACAAACCGCGCGATGATGGGACACTGCCGCGGAGGAGGAGTTCCGGAAGACCAGTGATGCAGGGCAAAGCCCCAAAGAGTCTTCGAGACAAAATCCCAATTGGGCCTATTGCGAGGACATTGCCGACTTATGCTGGACCATATTCGGTGAGTAACTCACTGTTGTCCGCTAAGTCTGTCCGAGAGCAAGACCAAGCAAAGGACAAGGAAAAATGAAAACAATATTGACTGACAACCTTTGTAGGTTGGTATCATGGAAATCGAAGTTCCAGTGGAAAGCTCCCGCTCTTTCGCTTGCGAGTCGGACGCCTATCGAGATTTCTTACAACTCGAGACAGTCCTCATGTGCGTTTTCTACCCGTCAGCTTTAGGAACTGGCGTCGGTGACGATGGATCCGGACAAAAAGGTTGGTCACGCCAAACATGGCTGCCACGTCCGAGACGAGAGATAGCGGCTGGGTATGCCAAATTCGCAAGCGTACCAGAATGGCTTGGTGAGCTATGGTTTGCAGCTACAGCCATGCCAACGAAACTCCCAGCATTCAGAAACGCTCCGCTAGCGGAGCACTGGCCTCCCGATATTACGGCAAGAGAAGCTGGTTCGAAGGTGAAGAATCAGAAAGGTAAACCACCACCTGGTTTCGCCGAGAATGAACTGCCAAAATTTCCTCTTATGATATTCAGTCATGGATTGGGTGGAACCAGGACGGCGTATAGTCACGTCTGTGGGGAGTTTGCAAGCTTTGGGTTTATCGTATGTGCATTGGAGCATCGAGATGGAAGCGCTCCACGGACGTTTATTCATCGACAGCCTGATGACCGTGAGGGGGACAGTGAATTGGATGACAAGAAGGAAGCGAAGGAGCAGTCACCCAGACATATCGACTACATCTTCCCCAAAGGTAAGCTTCCCCCTTTATCCAGCAAGTCGAACAGTCATACATGATTTCAGTCATGCAGTTATCAATACTCACTACGGTCGATTGAACCAAGCTAACTAATCCCTAGACAACCCTTTCGACACTTCCCCCACTAACGATAAAGGCATAGACCGCCACCTCCGTGATTCCCAATTGCAAATGAGAAAAGCCGAAGTCTACGAGGCATATCACGTGATGACCATGATTCAACAAGGAAAAGGCGACATTATCGCGAAACAGAACCTTCGAAGAAAAGGATACATTGGATCCAGTAGCCGTGGTTTAGATGGCATCGATTGGCCAAAGTGGAAAGATCGGTTCCATCTTCAACAGGTGACCATGGTGGGACATTCGTTCGGAGCTGCTACCACAGTGGAAGTTTTGAGAGAGAGGGAGAGAGACTTTAAGTTCGTCACGCAAGGCATCATCTATGATATCTGGGGGTAAGTGAAACTGTTATTGTTTATCACAAAGGAGACACCTAAGTCTCAATGAATCTTCCCCCCAACGTCTACAGCATTAACAACCTCCTGAGTAAGCTAACAATTTCATTCCTATCCAGCGGACCCATTCGCCCACCCGTCAATCCCCAATCTCGAATCACCTGTCCTCTACTAGGCATCAACTCCGAAGCCTTCATGTACTGGGAAACCAATTTCTCCAAAGCCATGAGCCTCGTCCGAGAATCCGCATGGGGGCAAACCTCTCTAACCCACCCATCAACCTCCTCCTCCTCCTGCTGCATCCCCGACGATTCCGCCACCACCCTCTCTCCGACCTTCCCCTCCTCCGCCGCCCAAACCCCCACCCACATAACCTACCTCCTAACCGTCAAAGGCACCGTACACATCTCACAATCCGACTTCCCCCTCCTCTACCCGCACTTGATCCCCTCTCTCCTCCACACAACCATATCCCCACACCTCGCCATCGAACTTAACATCCGCGCCTCGCTCGAATTCCTCCAACTCGTTCTCCCCTCCCGCATCTCCGCCGTCGAACAAGCATCCAAATCCGCCGGTCTCTTAGACCATTCCGACGACATCGAACTCCTGGTCCCAAAGGACTTCGCCGATCTGAAGGGGAAACCGAGGAAGAAAGAACATCTGGCTGTCACCTTACATAAGGGTGGATTCTGGGAGAATTGGAGAAGGAAAGGAAGACGGTGTTTGGGGAAATCCTGGTCCTGGAAGGCCATGGGTCATAAGAGACGTAGAAGAAGTACATTGGATGTCGGAAAGGGGCATGTTTGGATGCATTTTGCGCCGGGGAGAGAGAATAGAAAAGATGATGATGATGATGATGATGATCATGGAGATGGAGATGATGGGGTAGAAGTAGAAGAAGAAGAAGAAGTACAAGAAAAAGAACAGAAAGGGGACGAACAAATGAAAACACAATAAAAAGGTTGGAGTTGAAGCAGGTATACAACGAGACAGACCGACAGACAGAAATAAATCCTAGGTAGGAACATACATACATAAGACATACAAACATACAGACAATTGAGACAGATGAGACAGACTAGTCTACAATAATACTGTTGCACTTATTCTACTCACTTCTTCATATATAACCGAGACAAACAATTGAATGTTGAAAAGAGATATTTCCCTATCAAGGCGGTGCAATGCAATGTATTCATCATGGGTACGAAATGATAATATATGATATAAGCCAAACGAATCCGATTCAATTGAAGCCAAACTCAATAGCCCCTTCCCTGCGAGCAAGCAAGCAAGCGAGCAACCAACCCAACTCCATCACCATCATCATGAAGAAACAACGACCCAAAGTCCACGAATTCATATGCTCGTTCATAAGTTTGTCAAGCCATCCATTGTCGTGGTGGCGACTCGTCGTAGACTCGTTCGTACTCAGAAGATGGTAGGTAGATAGGTAAAGACCTATGTAGGAGAACAGGTTGCACCATACACGTTTAAGCGAATGTCGTGAAGCAAAGCTCAACACGGGAAACAGAATAAGAAAAATCAAATATACAAGTGGTTGATCAGGCTTTGCTGGTTTAGTCATGAGTAATAATATATCTAGCTTGAATAAGGAAGTCAAAAAGGTGGAGGACCGTTTGATGCACTATCACTGGCCTTTATGTTATGCGTAACAATTGTGCGATTTAGAGCTTCCACTACAATGTAGAAGCCATTGTGGGATGAGAGGCGAGGTAGATGTCTGCGTTGGAGAGAGTGAAAAATATCCCATTTAGTAGATGGATTCCCGTCTTCCAGTTCGACCTCCGTGGATGTTATCTTGGTATTTTGAACCAGGGTAAGCATCTCTGTCTTTCAAATCGGAAGTCGCACGACGTGTTTGATACTTCACGTCGGCATTGACATGGGCATAATTCACTTTCTCGGGCTTGAAACGATATCCATCATCTTTCTCAGGGTAGAAGTGACGACCGGAATCAGTACGAGTCGAAGTTGGTGAATCACGAGGGACTGAAGTTCTCGATGTCTCAGTACGAAACACGGGGCGACCGGAAAGCTGTTCAGGTGACATTGTGTATGGAGTCGAGCGGGGAGTCTTAAACGACTCGCTGGTATTCAAAGAAGGACGTTCCGGACGTCCTTTCCGGTCACGGTCATCCTTCTTATCCCTGGACTTATTCCGGTCTCGGTCCCTCTCGCGATCACGATCACGCTCCCGAGAGGAACTTCTAGCCCGATGCCGGTAGTCATCGGCAGGAACGGTCCGAGATGCTCCACGGGTATATTCAGGGTCTTCGGGGACAATGAAGTACCTCGTTTTACTGCTTTTGGGTGGACTTGTACCAAAGTGCTCAGGAGTCGCAGGTCCAGAGCTTCCATAACCCGAGTCATGTGTCTCACTGTGTTTCAACTTCGAACCCTTGCTCGTGGTATCTTTACGAGACGAGGTAGGATTTACAGGCATAGTGTGAGATCTGTTCATTGCTGGAATGGGTCGTTTATGTTCCGATGGATAGTCCCCAGTGGCTGAGCGTTGTGGTCGGGGACCATCTCCAGCCATACCCTTGACAACAGATGGAGATGTTTTAGAGGTCGGCATGGGAGGTGGTGCCTTTCTTGACTGAGGTGTACGGCGTGGAGTCTCGACCTCGGCAGGTCGAGATTTGGAGGAACGTTTTTCTTCACGTCTCTCATCCTTGTCACTGCCACTCTTCGTATTTGACGACCGCTCCTTACGACCTGTGTAATACTGAGCTGAGTCTGTTCGAAGGACTCCTGGTCGACCAGGTACTGATCGCTCGGAGATGTAGTTCCGTGCATCATTATGTCTGCGTTCCCACTCATCTCTGGAATCATAATCCTCTTCTGAATCACTGGAGCTGTCGTCTCTGGCATATCGTCGGCTCGTTTCTTTTCTCTTTGGGGGAGGAGCGGCCTCTTTTCGACCTCTCGGGCGGTCGTCATAGGTAGTCTTCTTCTTAGGTGTTGGGGCTTTTCTAGAAGCGTAAACGGGGTCCGAGTCATCGCTTGAGTCGTCGGCCACGTATGCTCTCTGGCGAGAAGAAAACTTCTCTTCCACATCTCGCTTTCTATCTCTGTCCCTGCTTCTCGCAGATTCAGTATGCGCCGCCCGTTCTCTAGCTGCTCGTGCTTTCTCCTGAAGCTTTCTTTCGATGAAATCTGTAAGACCTGAGGTCGACTTCTCCGAAGATTTCTTCTTCTTCTCTTCCGGATATACGGTAGAAGGCTTGCGTTCATATACAGGGGCTTTGCGATTGAAGGTTCGGGAAGCCTCTCGTGGCGATTCAGGGTATCGATCGTCTTCTTCAGAATACCTGGGTCGCCGCTCCTCATACATCCTTCCATCTCGGTAATCGTAAGTGGTCGATGACTGCGTTCTTTGAGGAGCTGATGGATGTGCAGTAGGATATGACGTGGATCGAGTGGGCCCCCCGCGCTCCAATGCTTCCTTCTTCAAGGCTGCCAGCCTCACCTGGTCATCATATCTGAGTCGCCTCTTGTCGTCGGACAAAAGTTCGTAAGCTTGCTGAGCTTTAGTGAATTCTTCAGTACCTCTCTTGCGTTCGGTCTCGTCTTTGATGCGATCGGGGTGATATTTCAGAACGAGCTTACGGTGAGCGGATCGAATTGCTGAAATATCTGCATTACGAGAAACGCCGAGGACTTCGTAAGGATCTAAAGGTAGTGGCGAGGACATTGTGAGCAACTGCGATAACTAACAAATAACAAATGTGGTTCTGATCGTGCGAGAAACGTTGTGTAGGTGGTCACTGGTGAGGGACCGCTGTCAACAAGCAGCGGTCGCGCTTGAGGTCATCTGCAAAGAAAGAAGTGCACCTGACGACTGAAATGGGATGTGATTGTGATAGAGATGACTTTCGACCCTCCAAGTCGATGGTTTTGCCGCCGAATGTGGTGTTGTAGTGGTTGGATGGTGGTAGTAAATCCTGGGGCCGAAGACAGCCGCGGGCTCTTGTGAATAAAAGGGTTGTACAAGGAAGATTCGTACTAGGTTTTCAGGGTGGTGATAATGAGTGAATTATGGTGGACTGAGGAAAGCGACGTCGTTGGCTGGCTTGTTGTCTACCCGTGCAAGGCAAACCTGGCTTAGGCAACGTACGGCGAATGAATATCGACGTGGCTTTGCTTTTGGCGGACAGAGGCGGAAAAAGCGTGGCGGATCTGGCCGTGATGTCGATTGCTGTGGTGAGGGTTCAGAGCAGAATTAGACCCTCTTGTCCTTTTGGGGGAAAAAGGGTAGCAGTTATGGGAATGAAGGAAAGTGTCGATGGAAGGGCACTGGGGGCGATGGCGAAGAGAAGCGTGTGCTACGCTATGAGAGTGAGCTTGTGCTGATTGGTATGTGTTTTCTTGATTTAGTTCATCTGCTGGTTGGGTTTCTGGGTGATGAAGACTGAAGATGGTGAGTGGAGGAATGATATGATTGAATGAAGGAGCGGTAGGTACAGTACAAGTACCAGAAGTTGGAAATACGTGTACAAAGAGCTACTCGGGGCGATATGTGGGTATTGAATCTTGTCTTCAACTATGTAACCGATTTAACTCTTAGAGGTAATTATCTGCTCCGTAGTGATGGGTGGTTGGAGGGGGCGCAGAGAGGCACCATCTTGCTTAGAAGGGGCAAACGTCTTCAATGCGTTACAGCGGGTAAAGGTAGGTACCTACCTAGGTATGTAGGTACATGTACTGTACCGTAGGTACTTGTTTCCGTATGACTTCAGAGTACCACTTAACCTACGGCTTCTAGAAAGAATGATGAAGGTTCGAGCAGATCATCACTTTTCATTGATATATCTGAGTACAGCATATCCTGGAGAAAACGTTTTCCAGGGAAACAGAACTTCTTCTCGTTCTACGCTTTACGTTGTTCTACTACCAATGCCAGAGAGAGACAGGGACGATGATTTGACCCGACCGACTCTCGTCCATGATGACGATAGATTGTGATGATATTCTGTGATACAGGTACAGTAGCTTTCATCATACATAGTACTGTCAATCTCTGTATTAATGACAATACGGCACTCGACAAACAATCTCATAACCTCTCACAACCCTTTCAGTTAGCACGTCCCCTCCAACAAGAGTCACGTTGACCCCAATCGAAAGAAAGAGACTCCAGCGACAATCCACCCCACGAGGGCCAATACCTGCTGGACAAAGGTACAGTACAGTTCGATGGCTGCTAATGGGGCACGATGGGCCGTCCAGTTACCGCCTACCCGCTAAAAGTTTAATAGGCAAATACAGCCAACACTAGGAATGGCTTCTCCGGCCTGGGGAGTTTTGGACAAGAGGTCAATCGATCTGGTGGTCACTTCATTGCTCAAGCTGAGGTGTTGATTTCAGAAACAGATTACAATGAAATCGAGACAAGGTAACACAGCACTCGTATTAGCAATTAAGGAGACAAGAAACAATTCTGCGTCTTTCCCCTGATCCATGTCTCGTTGCAATCAAAATGAATTGAATTATTACAGTACTTCCTTTTCTTTCCATGTGTGACCACCGCCGTGCAAGGTACATAGTACACCCGAGAGGAACAGTGAGCTGTACACGTAGTGGCGTGGTCAATCATTATTGTTACATCCCAGCAGTCTCCGGATCACCCTCCTGACTAAGACTATCAGCATCAGCATAGAGCAAGGCATTCCCACCGATATTGCCGGGAAATTCTCTTCTCACTCTCTATTACCAATACCAAGCATCCTGCCAATTACAGCATCGAAACAGCTCTTTCTTCTTTTCCACTCTATGTTAATACCAAACCTCCTTTGGAGTGCATCCCACGTCCAAAGTCGTAGAACGAACGAGTCATCTGTGCAAGTGGAATGAGGCATTAATTTAGTGTGAAGTGCCACAAGAAGTGAGTGTATTTGTGATACACATACTGTACGTTGTGGTGTCAATCGACCATCTCAAAACACCTGCGCTATCGTCATACAGTACTTCTCTGTTCCGCCTTCAGGACCACGACATATGTAACGGTCATGCTTTTAAGAAATGCATGCTCTGTCATTGTCCGAAAAGCCACATACTTCATAGAGATCCCCCTTCCATCGGTTTGTACCAGGTACCACATCGCCTACGTCAGTTGCTCATCGACACGCTCTCGGCTTTCTGGAGGATATCGTATTCGCCTAGGGTCGTCGCAAAGAGGGTCGGTCGATTATTGACGATATCAAGGTCCCCCCTCGTTACCCTGCCGCTGTTATCTAATGACTCTTTCAGTTTTGTGTTGAGACCTCCAACCAGCACCAGTTCAGACCTCAGACCCGCAATAGAATACGCGGCGAGTTCGCTTCATGCTTCAACTTATCACGGCAACTGGAGTCGCCGGCCGGTAGCATAGCCCAGCACTGACTCCAGTAGAGCAGTTGAGGGGTATTTGGCGGTGTACTGCGAATGCACACATGAGACCTTGGACTACTTGGCCTAGGATAGGCCCAGAATCAATCTTGGACCAGAGGGCCAATGCTTTTGCGGGATCGATATCGACTTGTGTCCACTTGGTTTACCGACCTGCTCCACAAATCCTTCTTTTCCCAAACTTCGACAATACACCCTGCGTTAGACCGTCCGCAAAGATAATCGCCATCCGTCTCCGGTCTGCCTAGATATACGTTGCACTTGGTGTTTGATTGAGCGGTCTGTCTCGGAATGTGTTCAGTTGACCGAGAGATGGTACGCCTACTCCGATGAGATATGGACCATCGATGGAACATGATCGCACATTGGAGACGTGAGGCCGCGGGATCGGAAACGAGCGGTCAGGTACAGGAGACGATCTTCTAAACTTCCCGCTGTCACTGGATGGCTACTTAAAACATGGGGAAATGTTCAGTTGTGGTACTCTGTCACGACTCAAGTCACATTCAGGATGGTCATTAACCAATGACTTGATGTATTACCTTTTGTTGATCCATTCCCCAGGTGATACAGCTATTGGAGTACGCCTTGACGATGTACAATGATCCAATCTGGCAGATACCTTCTGTACATCATTCTCCATACACTGATGTATAATGTCGTAATGCGTGAAACAATGAGATTGGGTTATGCTGTGTCAATGACTAACGTCGGGCACAAAGGCACCCAAGTCAAACTAGAGAAGATAGAATCACGCAAAAATCAGGAGGATGTTGATGCCTTTTCGCAGGCTCGTCAATTCGCCAGTCTAGCATACTAACCTCTCGGGTCGAAGATCGTGTCTTCCGTCGGCATGAGCAGTAGGCGACGCCAATCGTGCACTTGAATATCACACTCAAGTTGCGTTTGGTCTTCCTCTAGCAAAGCCCGTAGTCACCGATTCGCCCTTCGAACAAAAAGATGTACCTAGCAGACTGTTGGTTCTCACATTCATTGATGCTCTTCTGTTCTGAGGTGCAGTAGACTATGCATCTAAAATCTGGTCGGGTCTGAAGATTGGACGAGGAGTCGAATTCGTTGATCCCTTGGCCCAATGCATATGCAAGTAACCAATCCCACAGCACTGGTCCTTCTGTCCACATTCCACTATTCGAACATGGGTGTGCCAGTCTCGTGTAAGCATTCCGATACGATCCTTGATTTCCATACGAGTCAAATGCAGGTTCGCCTTCTTCGTAAAACCTTTCCTTTTGGGAAGGCGGCCCTACAATGCTGTAATATACCTGCGTAAGAGAGCCTATCACGGCGCGAGACAGAAGTTCTTCCATTGAATCCGTCACATTCCAGAGAGTGTAGGTCGAGCAAGTGACAAGGGCAAAATGGGGTGAGGGATCTTACATATGAAGAAGCAGTTGCAGATGACCACACCATCAGATGTTCTTGGCCTCTATCATATTGGATGGAAGGGGAGGTATGGTATATGATAAACTCTCTTACCGAGCGCTTCTGTGGCGGGAAACCGTTTTCGAGTCAATGGTCTCTTCTATCACCTCGATATCGTCTACACCATAACATTTCATGAGTTCCTGGGAGAAGACACGACTCTGGGGTGGTGTGTGCAGAACAATCCTTGCAGCCCCGCGGTCGGGATTTGGTGGGCGGTTGTTTCCATCCCATCAAGCGAGAGTCGGCCACATGGCACGGCCCAATTCCAATTGTTGGTTGTTTGTGAGCTTTGCTGATTGTCCAGATGATCAACAGGTCAGCGGCTACAACAGATCAACGAGTCCAAGCACATCACCCGTTTCACATCATCACCTGGTTTGGAGCAGACCGTTGACAGACGATAACCATTCCGATGCTGACATGGGTGAAGTTACCGGGGTCAAATCTGCGCTGCGGCAAATCATGGTGATTTCTGAATCAGACAAACCTGGGTAATCATCTGCATGTCTCATTGGGTAGTATTGAACAGATTCCACCACCAATGCCTAAAGACCGTTGTATGCTACCGAGGCTATCATATGAACTGGCTCATTTTTATTCGTAACTTCATATGGTATTAACAAGACGTTTGACCCCCATCGTTTGATGTATTGATGTTCTTCAGTAAGGATCAGCACAGCCCTTCTCTGACTATCATGAGCCCTGTCAACGGTGGCTCGAATGAACGGATACAGCTCGGCCTCTGGTCAAGAGAGTTGATGAGTGATTGTTCTGGAGCAAATCCGATAAAGCACATAATAGCAGCAGAACATCTATTACGCTAGCAACCTTCATATGTACGCAGCATGCTTGTCTGGGATCATGAACACAATTGGTCTACAACGACCGGCAATACTTTGCTGAGTTTCCATCTTTGACACTGAGGTATCAACCACCCATGCTTTACGAATATCAGAACGTTACGCGCTGATTCTGTGGGATGGACGCCATTGATTCTAGCTCATGCCGACTTTATGCATGAACTGCCTTCAACGCCATCTCTCTTCTCTATGCTTCGACAGAGTGGTCAGTACCTATTGACATTACCATAAACAGGTGGTCTACTCCAGATCCCGTAGCAAATTGATTTATTACTTCTACACCGGACCGGCAACGTCAGTATTGGGAGAATTCAGCCAATGACGAGTTTGTTTGCCGAATTTCTAGACTTCCTCCTCTGCAACTGCAGATCTAGGACGAACCATCTAGAGATTGCATTGAAACCAAAAAGACAGATCTTGGTAGAAACGGGCCAAATGGGGCTATCTATTCAGATGCAGAAAGGTGTTGCTTGAGACACCTAAGGCATTCTTCCTATTTCATTTGTATGTCCAACAGGGGCTCTCAGGAGTGCTTTTGAGAACAATAACATAGTCGACGACCTATATAGCATTGAAAGTTCTACATTTGGAGGCACGTTCAACGGAGCCTGGCGGGAGGACTTGAGTGGACAACCACATAGGTTCAGGTTGGTTGACATATACTGAGCGAGAACTTCTGGATTTGGACATGCGTCCAACAAAGTCGCTCGTGGGGGGTCCGGTATAGCACCCATGTGGTCGACATGTGGTGAACGGGACTTCTGTGTTCGGAAGTATGTTCAACGGAGCCTGGCTGGAGGGCTCGGGAGCGCAACCAGTTGAACGATATACGCCGGGATGAGACTTCCGGCTTTGGAAGTGCATCGAACGGAGTTCCTTGGGAGGCCTTGAGAAACATAGCGACGACTTGGTCGATATATGCTGAGATGACATTTCCCTTTTCAGAGGCGCATCCAACGGAGCGTGATGGGAGGACTCGAGACAGCAACGACATGGGTCGAGATCAATCAACACACTGAGTTGAAACTTCCCTTTTTGGAAGTGCGTCCAACAGAGTCTCTCAGGAGGGCTTGAGAGATAACGACATATGTCGAGGTTGTTCTTTTTGTGTTTCTACTTTTTCTCTGTTCCAACTTAGATGAGGTGAAGATCAAGGAAGACGTGGATCTGGATGACCTGCTGGCATCGATTCCAACCAGCAAATCGGTTCAATCAGCCAAGAAAGACACAGATGCCGTTGGTTTTCACTACGAGTCCAACCCATTCAATGACGATGATGAGCTGTACTCGGACAGTAACAATATGCTCTCATCGAGTTCACTACCAAAACGACGCAAACTACACTTCACTGATATAACTCAAGCTCCAGTCGAAACTACACAAGAGCAAAGAGATACACACTTAGGCGTCTCTTCAAACTACCAAAAGAAATCCAATCCGCACCAAAAGAAAACTAATGGGAGGCAAGGCTTGAGTCAAGCAAAAACTTTCGGAATTTGGGGGGGGGGGGGATATTGTCACGGTGGCGCACCTGCCTGATTAGTACCTGATGATTAGTATTAGTTGCTGTTTAAGTTGGAACAGAAAAGAACAACCTCAGATAGCACAATCCAAATAGTTAAACCCTTTGCTGCCAACAGTACCTATACACCCAATGGCTGGCAAACTGTTGATCATCGAAGTCACGAACTGCTGCACGTGAAAACAGAACTTATTCTCATTTCCCATCATCGTATAGCACTCTAAATAATAGATCATCTTCCGACATTGAATTGCAAATCATGAATGAGCCCAAAAGTTGCAACCAAGAGTGAATTTTGATTCGGACCTTTCGGAGCATTTGAAGCTACTGGAATCAGATAACTCCAGGAACAGTGTTCCAACATCCAAATCAAACACATTGCAGAATACGACATAAACGAGTGAATCATGTATCAGAGTCCCTTTCGAAAGAATCGTCTCCGTTCAGAAAGTAGAAAATCTTCCACCACTGCAGGAAGCTTTCCAGTAAATATTTAGAAACGGAGAGTGAAGCTCAATTCCGAAGATATCCGGAAGGATACTTTCTCGGGGGTCCGTCGTTGAACCGATATCATCAAGCCGCTGTACTCTTCGTTACGTTCTCGAGGTCATAGCAAACATGAAATAGTGATTCGAAATATAGTGTTCATTTTGCGTCAGGATCCATGGTGTTCGAGAGGTTTAGGTAGTTCTTATTCTCTCGTTCGTCCTTGACGCCATAGGCATTCATGGCGTCCACACTTCAGGGCAAAGTTATCATAATCACTGGCGCGGCAAGTGGTATAGGGTGAGAAACTCTCTGCAAAATCATATATGCAAGATTCACCAGTCGATGAGCTGATATTGATTACCAGACGTGCGACGGCCATTAAACTCGCCTCGCAAGGAGCGATCATAGCAGCGTGTGATATCAACAACGAAGGACTTGATGAAGTACTCAAGGACCTGGATTCAGAGAACCACCAACTGTACACATTCGATGTTGGCTCTAGCAGCGAGGTCCAACATGGTATCACTGATGTCATCTCTCATTTCGGCAAAATAGACTACATCTTCAATTGTGCTGGCATCAACCCAACTCGGTATGCACTTGAGTCGACCACAGACGAGTACTGGGATACACTAGTCAACACCAACCTTCGTGGCACATATAATGTTACACGTGCATGTATCCCACATCTTGCAGTAGGTTCGGCATTCGTGAACGTTTCTTCGACTGCAGGACTTCGCGCGACGGCCGGATATGCCATTTACAACGCCACAAAGTTCGGAATCATAGGCTTTTCGAAAGCCATGGCCTTAGAACTGGGACCGAGGGGAATTAGAGTCAATGTGGTGGCTCCAGGTCCGATCAACACGCCAACAAATGCTGCCGTACTAGAAGGAGAAGAGGCTATCAAAAAGTGGGAGGGAAGCGTTGCGTTGGGAAGACTCGGCAATCCGGAAGAGGTCGCGGAGGTAGTGGCGTTTTTGTTCAGCGGTGCAAGCAGCTATATGAATGGAAGCGTGGTGGAGGTTCATGGCGGCATGTAGAAGGCTGTCATGACCTTGACTAGAAAGCAGTGGATTGAGGCTTGCTCCTCATCCCATATCTGTCCCTGTAGCGGCATTTTTATCGTTCTTGTAGCTTGGGAGAAGAATGTCGACAACTATGGGCTTATTGATCTTCTTGCCCCCTTTATGAGGGTAATTTGAGCCAACGATAGCAGCATTGACCACACAGGTCTCGATTCTATCCATTCTACCACCTAAGGCAGCTTTGTTAAAGCTGCCAGATTCCTCTCTCCCACCTTGTCCAAATGTCCCCTGCGAGAATGAAGGCATTTCTTGCACCTCGGCAGAGATAGGGTTGCCCCCTTTTTCATGGTCAGGAAATGGCTGAAACGAAGTCATGTTGGCTGGTCTGGCCAACACATGTTAGCGTCCGGTTCGGCGACCATTCTGTTTTCTGGCCAATACTTACAATTTTCGAACGGCAAACTGAGTCCGAGAAGACCTCTTTAGAGAATCCTCATCTTCCTCGGTAGTCCCACTTACGTTCACTTTGAACAGCTTCTTTGTTCCTTGAGTAGAATCCTCCCAATGGATTGTGGCTTTCTCCTTATACTTTGTGTTGGGCGTTGTGAGATCCCATTTGACAGTCTCGGCACCTCTGCCCTCATGTACATGACCACAAACCTGAAGGCAAGGACGTACCCGCCATAAGGCTCTCCTCAAGTCTTCACAGCCAGCCGACCCCCGCTGGGAATGTTCGTCACAGTGGTATTTCGGTGGCGTATGAGTGACCACAATATCTGAGTTCAACGGGATCTGGCTCCATAGCCCTTCAGCTTCCTCTGGGCTGTAACCAAACGCCCATAATCCGCGGCTGGGAGAGTAAGGAGAACCAAACACCCTGAAGCTTACTTCATTTCCATCGGGAACTTCCAGAATCACCGTGGCGGCTTCGTGGTCTAAATAGAGAATGGAAGATTTTTTAAAAAGCCGTCTACATTGGTCAGGGTCCTGTGGCGCTTGGTTGTGAAAATAGGAGCCGTATTGGGTGTAGAACGGCTTATCCAAGGTGATATCGTGGTTACCGGCGACTACAATTTTTGCTTGGAAGTCAAGTCCCTCGATCCATTCCAAGGCTTTTCTCAACTCTGACAGACCTCCTTGGTTGGTTAAGTCGCCAGCATGGATGAGCACGTCTCCGGAGGGCAAATTTGGCGTAAGGTTGTGGGTATCAGAAATGCAGACGAACCGGATTCGATCGAGGCTTGTAGAGGACATGGGAAATGAAGACACAATGGCAAATAGGGATACAGAGATAGCTGCATAAGTTATGTTGGAGTCAAGGTGGTTGGGATAGCAATGCTAGAGATCAGAATTCTGTTGTCTGGATGACCGAAAGTTAGCCAGCCCCAAGGGGAGTTGGCGATCGCTCCTGGCTTAACAGGAATCGACTTTATAGAAGCAAATAATTGACACAACCTTCTCATACGAACCTTTATCCCATGAAGGCATTCCTGGACGAACTGTCCTTTTCCTTGGCGATAGTGCAACTTGATAGATGTTCGCGCAGGCACTTTCAACGATGCAATATTGCTCCAGGCCTTCAGACCAGAGACATCCGATTTTGAGAATTTGGACTGTGGAAAGAGAATAGTTCCACTAACCCCGGAATTCCAGGAAGATGGATTGAATCGCCAAGTAAAGCATATCGAGTGGTAGAGAGAAGAAACAATGAGTAGCAGGCCTGACCAAAATACCTGCTGTCGCCCATTTCGACGAAATGTGGGGAAGGACAACTTTCGGCGAATTCTGTGTTGATTGTTTCCTTGGCTACTTTCTGCCGCTGTGTAGGTTGACGCTTGCTTGATTCTCACTTCACTCCTCTTTCGCATCCTGCCAACCTTATGAGGGTTGATCACGGCAACGTCGGTATGTCGCAAAAGGTGGTCCCAACCTCACCTCGTTTACTTAAATCAGCTGAAAGTGCTTGCATCAAATGGAGGTTGCCCGCCACGACCCAGAATGTGACGGATTAGTCAAACTCAAGCAAGGGAGATCTTCCCCTAAAATTGCCGTTCCTGAATTCGCCAATGGCCAAACGCAGCTGAGGTTTGCTCATCTAGTGCTCCACCATAGCTTTTTAACTCCTTGCAGACGAATTTCCCTACAAACCCACGACAGCCGGCATCAATCCTTCAGCTGGCGATATCTGCATTGCACCTGGCGCCGTTGGAAGTAGTGGTAGGTGACCATGTTATCTGGCGAAAGCAAGGACCGACGGAAACCACATGGGCACGGGAAATCAGTGACCCCACCACCTTTGACTCAAGGGATGGATACTCTGAGTATACGCCCGTGATCTATGCAAATCATGTAGATTGCCTGTCGTGAGGTATACACAAGGGGTTCTTGATGTCTTGAATCTATAAGTTCTTGTCTTATCCCTCTCGTCCCTCGTTGGTGACCGTTGTCGATCTAACTTTCTCCCATGGCTTCTTACTCGTTGCCTTCCAATAACTCTACATCATGGCGACAATCCAACATTCCAGACCCTATCCGTCTTTCTCACAGCCTTTCTACTCAAGGCCGAATGCGGCAGAAATGGCCACTCCTCCGGCGTCACCTCACCAGGACTCAATCTCCATGAAGAATTCAACCTCAATGTTTCGACTTCCAAAAATCCTAAAAAGAAGTCAATCAAATCGAAGACCCTCGATTCTGTCATCTCGAAGTATAAGCGTGGACGAAGGTCTCCCTGTTTTCCCAAAGAACGACGATATTCCACCAATTCCCAGAAGGGTGTCTTCACCGTTTCGGGCTGTTTCTCACATGAAAGAGCCATTTCAACTGGTCCTGCCTGCCGCACCACCATCACCACCTAGCTCACCAATTGAGAACCGGCCAAGGCTCTCTAAGAGACCTCTGATGATACGTCAGCATTCAGCTGACGACACAGTTCACACAATCTCGCGCAAACAGGATTTCGAAGGTCAATCCAAGACTGAGCCAGTACGGATGCTGAAAATGACTCCGTTGAGCTTTCCGGATCTCAAAGCTTCGGCTTCCACAACACATCTGCAAGTGTGCAAGCATGCACCCAGCTTACTGCCAAGTCCAGATTTCAATGACTCGACTATCGTTGCGACTTCAAACAAGTCTCACTTCAGTTTCCATGACCCGAGAACAGCACCAGGAAATGGACTTAGCCCGTACGAGTCTCATAGCATCGTCTCAAGCTACTGTGAGACCGCTGAGGGCCAAGATCATGTTTCAGCTCAAGCTACGGGCGGCTTAGATTTCGACCAGGACGAGAGACAAATTCATTCAGATACCGAGCTTGATGTACCTCGAACCGGCAAAGCGATAGTCAAGTTTGAGAAGCCTGGCCACCGAAAGCGCTCTAGTACCTTCTCAAGTGAAGGCGACTGGCTCAAGGGCACGATGAGATACTGTGAGGACTGGTTACGAGGCGTTGATGCGGATCCTAGACGTTGCCAGATCGTCCAAGACCCTGACTCCGAAGTCAACTCTATTGTCGGAGACCAGAGTACACCGGTGGTAAGCTTGCATTCTTATACCTGCATCCAGATTCACTGACAAGGTCCACAGAAGTATGTTACAGTCATACAAACGACAAAGCCTAAGCTTGTGACAATTTCACGTCCCTCTTCAATGTGGACGATCCCTCCCGGAGACGTGGTGCCGGAAGAGCCCCCACGGCCACAAACGCCGCAATCAGCTTGTCGTGAGGTTTCTGCTTTTAGCCCGTGGGATTCTCCCAAGAGAGACTCTGTCACCACCTCACGCACAATAACAGGTGTTGGTCACTCACCGACAACTCAAACCCCCGGAACTTCGCCTCGACGTGAATCAATGTCTCGTATACCACTACCAAGCTCCATTGCGCCTCTTAGGTTCACCCACATTCGTCGTTCATCTTCAAGATATTCCCCTAGCTCACAAGTATCTACCCCATCACCAAAAGAATCGGAATTCTCTCTTGCCTCTAGTCACACTACAGCGACTTCAATTTTGCCATCCGCCAATCTCATTCAATCCATATCACACTACAAAGTAGAGGAACAACAACCAGTCATCTCCTCTCATTCTTCCACCTTCGAACGCGATCTTTGCGACGAGAACAACGACCTGGAATGGCTTCTTTCTCATCTTTCAAACGAAATTGATGCCTATCCAACTTCAATCCTCCATCTAGACTCTCCCCTCATTCTCCAAATGCGTCCCGCTAACTCTCTCGACGAAATCTTGATTTCCGTCCTACGGAAAATCTTCCCTCAAACTGCACCATTGTTCCTTTCAGCACTCGCAGCTGCGATAATTGCCCACTGTTATATCCTCAATATCGCAAATCCCCCGCTGGCAACCTTACCCATCCCACCTCCACCGGTTCCTCCGATTTCTGTGGCGCGTTCCCGAAAACCGAAATCACCTGATGCCGCTTCTGCGAACTCCTCCTTCGCCCAACGTGTTGCCAACTTTTCCACCTCTTCTTCTGCATCGTCGCTATCAACTCCCTCTATGATAATTAATACACATCAGTCAGCTCATACCCAAGTTTCCAACCTTGAGGACATTCCTGCGAAAGCCCGTGCAACACTTGGCCTTAACAATGACCATGACCTCATATCACATAAAAATAACATGTCCCTCGCAACCTCAAACCCAATCGCCATTTCTTCTCCATCACCTGCTCTGTGTCACCGCACGTCCCTCCAAAACAGAGCGGAAATTCTAGGTATCGAGCTCGATCTGATTGTCAACGATCTCTTGAGATCCATATGCGGTAGAGGGAACGATGCTGTCTTGAAAACAAGCCTGAGAGTTCTGATCGGAGTTGTTGAAAGTAGTGAGGATACAGGAGGAGGCTTGGGGACGGGGTTCCTGTGATAGTCGGTCAGAAAAAGAACAAAGCTTCCCAAAGTTCCCTCCAATTGTTGGATCTTGATCATTTTCACCTTGGATCTCGGGAATAGCTTGACCTTGCTGATCTAACATCCTACCCACCTACTTTTCCCTTATAATATCCAAGACGGGCCACACCAATCACGAAAAATAGGAGACTCGCCAAAACACATTAGAAGCAGAAGTGCGAAAGGGAAGGGGGAAGCAAGCGATGGTTATCGTTATTGTGTTTCTGTCTGATTTCTATCTCGTCACAATTATGATACCTACCCCCCGTTGTGTTTGAGTCTTTATACCCTGTTTTATTATTACTCCACTATACCTACTGTACCTTATGATAATGAACAACTTCATACAGTAATTATTCCTTCGTATTCCATTCCTACACCAATTACTTATTATATGTACTTCTTCGCTTCATTGAGTAAGTACCCAATACATCTCCTACGTAATCCTTCCAAAACACTTACGTACATGTACATCTCACTTACTTTCCATTCCTTGTTCATGCTTCTACAGTATCTCTATCAAGTACTGTTAACGATTTGCGATCAGACCGATTGAATGACCTGCTCCCACGGAGACATGCCGGACCACATCCCTCAACATGCCAAACCAGTGCTCTCTCGAAGTTTCTAGATTGATTAGAGTGCTGATTCGATTCGAATATGTCTCGTGAACTAAATGATCCGGTGAATCGACTTCCCATATCGGTCTCATTTCATCCCCCGTTTTCGCATCGGGGACATGTAATCCGAGTCCCTGCGCTTTCTTGACGGAGAGCTTCGGCGTAACCAGGAGCGCTCGGCTTTGAATTGAGTCATCAGAGATAACCCTCGTGGCGATGTCGACTACGCCTTGGACTTCGGCGAGGGCTGCCCCTGACATTAAAATCTTACCGGATATGCCCAAAATAGGGGTGTAGATGAAATATGGACATAACATAGCGAGTCAATCAAGAGAATATGGGAATCAGGGACTTTGCCGTGTTGATCTTTGCTTGTGGAGAGATATGAGGCGGCGATGTGGACGGTCTACATCGCCCCGGTAAAGTTGATATCAATTGTCTTTTGCGGAGGAGGAGAGGAGGTCGATCAAGTGGTCCAGAAGTACCGTCTGGGGGCTTGAGATATGTGCGATGTTCATGCATTAAATTAACCCCAGCATTGACGACGACACTGTTGATAACACCACCGCTCAATTTGGCGGCTTCACGGAAGAATATTTAATTACATACAACACTAATCTGATCAATTCCAAATGTATGATACCCAGCGGGAAATTGTGACGCCAGCAATCTCTACCATCCGATTCTATCAAATAATGGAAATGACGCAGAAATTAATCTATGAAAGCTGATTTCCCCTTCTCCGTCACCCTCCATTTGTGATTCCTGGAGAAATGAGGGGCCATATTCTCCGTCCATATACTGTACTACGTATTGTCGTAGTTGTCTCCGGGTAATGTCCGAGAAACACCTGGGGTAAAAACAAAGATGTTAGTTTGTTGCCGATATAAATAGAGCCCTAGTTCCGGTCTGTAACTCGAAAGAAATCTATTCATGATCTGGGTGAGGCAAAGAAAGAGGGCTTCTCGATTTTTGAGGTATACTTGACTGGGAAAAGGGTCAGGTCACGGCATATGACTTTCAGTGAACCGGAGAGAGTCCCGTCGGCAATTGAACGAGCAAAGGTTCCTCGATATTTGGGCTTGAAGAATATAAAACTTCAACGAGGCCTCGAGAAAGAATCTCCATAAATTTTGAATACAACATCTCGAAGTCGTAGAAGAAAGTTTCAGAGGGAACGCACGAACAGACAAGATGGCTCCCCTCAACGTCCTGATGGTTGGCTCCGGTAAATCCCTCCATTCACCTTCCCGGCTTTGTTCCCCTAGGATCTAACACCCAATCCTTCCAGGCGAGTATACCACCGGTATGGTCAACGACTCGGCCTCGACGTCGGACAAGAAAATCGGAGTCGTCGCCCTCACGATGTTCGACCTTCGACGTCGAGGCAAAGTCGGTCAATGCAGCATCGTCGGTGTCTCCGGCACACGATTCCCCGGAATTCGGAAACATTTCCAAAAGAACATCAGCGAAGCGTATAACAACTTGGATGTGACGTTCCAGTCATTTCCCGCAGATGACAAGCGAGATCCCGATGCGTATAAAACGGCGATCGACGCTCTGGAAAAAGGAAGCGCCATCACGATCTTCACTCCGGACTCGACGCATTTCCCAATTGCTTTGTACGCTATCGAAAGGGGCCATCATGTTCTGATCACAAAGCCGGCCACGCAATTGTTGAGTCATCATTTGCAGTTGTTGGAGGCGGCGAAGACGCATGGGGTTTTTGTGTTCGTGGAACATCATAAGCGATTCGATCCGGCCTATGCTGATGCCCGGCACAAAGCAAATACCCAGCTGGGGGATTTCAATTACTTTTATAGCTATATGTCGCAGCCAAAGAGCCAGTTGGAAACGTTCAAGGCTTGGGCAGGTAAGGACAGCGATATCAGTTACTATTTGAACAGTCACCATATCGATATTTGTGAGAGCATGGTGGCGAGTCAAGGATGGGTGCCCGTCAAGGTAACAGCGAGCGGAGCAAAGGGGATCGCGGAGGACCTGGGATGTGTAGGGGGCACGGAGGACACAATTACCCTGTTGGTGGATTGGAGGAAGGGTTCCAAAGTGGCGACTGGGGTCTACACGTCGAGTTGGACAGCACCGCAAAAGGCCGGCGTTCATAGCAATCAATATTTCCACTGTAAGCCATCGCTATTGATTTAGTATTGTCATCCTGACAAGGTTATGCCGTCTTGCTTTGGTTTTCCTCAATCGTGTGATACCTGATGGCTGATCGTTCACAGATATGGCTTCCAAGGGTGAAGTCCGCATAAACCAGGCGAAACGAGGCTATGACGTCGCTTCCGATGAGTCTTTCTCCTGGCTCAACCCCTTCTACATGAAATATGCGCCTGATGAAGAAGGAAACTTTAACGGTCAAACCGGCTATGGCTACATATCCTTCGAGAAGTTCGTCGATGCAGTCAACGCCTTGAAAGACGGGAAAGTGACACTGGAGGAATTGGACAAGCGGCCATTGCCCACCCTGGCGAATACTGTATTGACCACCGCAATTCTCGAAGCGGGGCGAAGAAGTTTGGACGAGGGGAGAAGCATCGAGATTGTGAACACGGATGGAAAATGGAATTTGAAGTAGGAATTTGGACTCAAACGGGGTATATAACAAGAACCTTCCCAAAATCTTTGCCGAGGAGACTTTGCAATCGATACACATCCTTAAGGGTTGCCAACCCGGCTTCATACGTTCATTTCCCATAAATCGTCGGGCGCCTGAATATGTGAACACAAACACGACCAATGAACCTGTTGGCCGAATTTCTAGACGACTAGCTTGTAGTCTATGCGGTTTCGAGTGGACTTCATCTATCTCTAATGCCCTCCCTCAAACTTATCAATCTGACCTTGAATTCAGGTCCTGTCGTATCCCAAGGGCTGTGATAAACGCCATTTTACCACCGAGGAGCTGGATTCGTGTTATGGTTGGTAGAAAGGAGAACTTATAGATTAAGTTGCTGGTTGCTTTGGTTTGGATCTCCTCTTTCTAGTTCGTGGAGTCTCGGTGGGGGTGTCGATCGGAGACTCATCTACAGCAGCAGGCGCTGGTGTCGAGGGCGCCTTGATAGCCTTGGGCTTCTTGGCCTTGGAATGCTTTGGTTTGGCTAAAGCTGGCTTTGCAAAGCCGAGACCAGAGAAGAAGCTGATTCGGGTCAATAATCCGCAATAGACAAAACCAATGTTTCCTGCATCGATGGCATTCCAGTTCATGACATCGTAGTAGATCCTCAGGCCGAGGGGATAGCAACTAAAAAGATGCCCAAAATCCGCGATCAATAGACCCAGCAGTAAGAAACGCCAGACGCGAAGATCATCTGTGACACGGAGAACGACAGCCTCATTAAATGCGAAGCACATGTACAAGTTCCCTAGCTGGCGCAAAGCAATCTGGGTTGCCAATGGCAATCCGAGGATTCCCGGTGCTGATGATGCATCGGTCAATTGCAGGTAGTAGGATGGCTGAAACCATGCATAAAAGGCGCCGACCAATGTTGCAAATGGTTCAATGTACAGGAAAAATGCCCGATACACCCAGGGAATCGCCATGGTCACTTATTGTGTGCCGCTTGCTTTGCGCGAGATATTGTCGGAGGCGCTTGGTGGCGCTGTTGAAGTTTGCTTGCTTGCTTGTTTGCACGCGACGTGAAGCGCGCGCGCTCTGAAACAAACAGAGCGGGTTATCCCTTGAATTTGTGTTGGAAGTGAACCCTAGAGCAAATTGCTGGTAGGGCGATATTTGCAAAGTCTGGATCACTGGAAAGCCTTGTTGAAGATTCCCAAATAAGTGTACACCTTATCGCGTGATGCACGAAGAAAGTCAATGTTGACAGTCCGTTATCGTGGGGATGAAAGGAAAAAGAGGATAAAGTCAAGATAGTGATGGATGGTCAAGCACTAACGGGGACGTTGTTAATGCTCCTGTACGCACTAAATGGTCCCTACAGTACCTAGGTACAGAGTACTTAGTGTGTTGACCAAAAATGATCCACTGACAAGGCCGTTGTGTTCTTCCTCCCCATCGGACTAGCTGACACGTGAGGCAATATGCCCTTTGTTGTTTGGGTACCTAAGGTATATTAGAGGATCGTGGCGTATTTTTCAAACGCACCATGAGTTGGTGTGCCACAGCAAGGGGAGCGAAGGCGTTCATACGATATGGTGATTCTACAGCATGAATGTTCAGATGTTCCCATGTACTCAGTATCATGTTACCTACAGAGTCTTGTTTGTAAAATAATGGACACTTCTGATCATACAGTACCAGGGAACCGTGGTTCAAGCAATACTTCCCCAGACTCCTGAGTACCCTTGCCTTAGGTAGTCCAAGTTGTTGGTAGTGTGAACCAGCGTCCTCCCGAAGCAACCAGTACGCCGGTGGACTCTTTCAGATTAGAGTAGCACCCGGAGCGTGCTAGGTACAATAACTACCTACTATGTATATACAGTACCTTAGGTATGTACGAAAGTGCGCAAGAGGTGTTTAGCATATCACCTAGGTAGGCAAGTCCGATGTCCCATATCTGGACCTACATGTACCTATGTAGGCATGTATGTCGTGCGACAAGAGTGAATACTATGTAGTAACAGGTGATTCCAGGGCCGATGATTCGCCTCGAGTACTCGGAAGAGGCAAGGCAACTCACGTACAACACACAGTAAGGTAAGGTAATTAAACACTTGAAGGATTCGAAGTACTGTACCAAAGATGAGCGAATCAGCAAGCGAACCATATGCTTAAAGAGGCGCAGATCGCCACCGCTGTGCCGTACCAGACCCGCCCCTAACAGTAAATCTACGGGTCCCCTTCAAAGAAAGTGATGGCGCTGAGGCACTCGAACTACTTTAGACCGACCCCTTGGCTATGGAGGCGCAACAACAACAACAACAACAGGAAACCTTTGAAATTTTGCCGCCCTCGATCTTCCCCCAACATCATCAACCCCCCTAGAGCCACGACTTCGTCCAAAGTTGTGCTTATATTTGTACAGTATATTTGCTTCTCTTTCCTTGTTCTATACTCATCCACTCGTTCACTGGCTAGCTGAGATAAATCTCATTCATCCCTTGTAGAGTCGCCTATTGCCCTCACAAATCGACTCATCCGCTCCTTTTGCGACCCTAATACCCTAATCACGCGGCGGTTCATGCAGCGTCCATCCACAGGTTGTCATTATTTCTAGGAACACTGCAGACCCCGTGAAGCCTAGCATCAAGAATCATTCCTGAGTCGACGAAAGAACTGCACAACGCAAAGTCGAAAAACAACATTGCACAGAATCAGCGGGTTGCTCGCAATGGCGGCGCATGACTCGTCGGTGTTTCTTCCCCCGGGGAGGCGTACATCATTACTCTCAAGGCCTCGTCCCATGACTGCTTGTGGTCTTGGAGTGACCCCTGATCCTTCCTCTTCCAGTTTTCATAGTGAATATGGCCAGACAACCACAAGATTAGACTGGAAATCTAGAGATTCCATGGCAATTATGAACGATTTTACGACTCCCACTCCTGGCCGAATACTGTCAGCCACCGAGCCACTATGTGACAACCAGCTGGGCACGAGAAGACCGCTTCGACGCTCAGCCAGCAAGAGCATTTCATCTTTCCGCTCCGGTGCGCATGAAATCGGCTCCTTAGTTCGAAGAATGTCATTGTCGCTACGATCCAAAGGCAACAAGAACAAGCATGACTCACCGAACGCATCAAATGCTACTATGTATATGCCGGAACCACTCGCACAGCTTGAGGCATCTGCAGGCAGACCCAAGCCCTCCTCATGGTTCCGCACTCAGCGCCCTCACCGACGTCCATCGCTGCCCCTGCTTAATAATCGTCCATCTTTGCCCATCCTTACACAGGATTCAGAAGTTCCATTCTCCTCGCGCAGACCTAGCATCACAGCGCTTGTTCCTGGTACCGGGCCTTTACCACCAATAGTCCCCAACAATCTGAATAATGGCGCGGCGGCAAGGGCCGCGGCGGCGGCGCAGAATGAGGCGATCGCAGAAAGTAATAAAACGAATGCGACTGCTCAGAGGTCAACAGATCTTCGGCCATTGGACCGCGTATCTGATTTGAAACTCACTCGAGATTCAGAAAGTGGCATTGGCATTGATATGCGAGACCAGTCAGAGATGCCTGCGTTCGATGAGAATCTAGTGAGACGGGATCCAGCACATATCCTGCCCACCGAGATCATGGAACAGATTCTTTCCTATTTGGACCCGGTCACGTTAATAAGCGCCGAATCTGCGTCCTCGGCCTGGCATGGCTTAGCTAGATCGCGGCACGTCTGGCGTCATACCTTCCATCAGGTCTACGACAAATGCAACATCTTGGGATTTATGTATCCAGGCGCCGTTCGGCGACCTGCAGCAGGGTTGGGAAAGAGAGGACAGGATCAGGATTGGAAGAAGATGTACCGTGTGAGGAGAGCTCTGGAACAGCGTTGGGACGACGGTCAAGCGGCTGCTATCTATCTTAACGGTCATAAAGACAGTGTCTACTGCGTGCAGTTCGATGAGCATAAGATTATCACCGGTTCAAGAGATCAGACTATTCGCGTCTGGGATGCGCGCACATACCAATGTTTGAAGGTCATTGGGGAACCAATATCCCACAGTCAGCACCATGTTCCATCCCATTGGTCGCCACCTCGCTCCCCTCACGGTCTTGTGCCGATGTTTTCAATCAACACGACGGGACGAGATCCCACTAGCCGTAGGGGCAGCGTCGAACCTGCTGACTGTCACAAAGCTTCCATTCTTTGTCTGCAATTTGACAATGATATCATGGTGACTGGCTCATCTGACTCGACCTGCATAGTTTGGTCTATCACAAAGGACTATACACCAACGCATCGTTTACGTGGACACTCTGCTGGGGTCCTCGACGTCTGTTTTGATAGCCGATACATCATCACCTGCTCGAAGGATACAACCATCTGCGTTTGGGATCGACACACCGGAGATCTCATAAAGCGATTGAGTGGTCACCGTGGACCGGTCAATGCCGTGCAATTGAAAGGGGATCTAGTTGTGAGCGCATCAGGCGACGGGATCGCAAAGTTGTGGAATTTGACTAGTGGCCTTTGCATTAAAGAATTTCCGTCTCGGGACCGCGGTTTGGCATGCGTTGAATTCTCCGATGACGGCAAGACCATTCTCGCAGGTGGAAATGACCAAGTCATCTATCAATTCGATGCAAACACGGCGGAATTGGTAAGGGAGTTGAAAGGTCATAAAGGTCTGGTACGCTCACTACATTTGGACAACATCAACAACCGTATCATCAGCGGCAGCTACGACATGTCAATCAAGGTTTGGGACGTCGAGAAGCAAAGCGATGTTGTCGATGGCGGCGTGAAGCTTGATTTCCAAGGATGGACAACTAGCTGGATCCTGGCGGCCAAGAGCGACTATCGTAGAGTCGTGGCTACAAGTCAAGATGGGCGAGCGGTCATTCTCGATTTCGGTTACGGACTTGATGGCATAGAACTGCTTGAGGGATAGGTGGCAAGACTCGATTGCCATGCACTACGATTGTTCTATGGCTCCAAAATGATGATTCGAATTTATTGGGCGATTGTTTCTGGTGTTCATTCGTCTACATTCTAGCGCAGGAGTCCCAATGGTCGATAGAGGGCTCCAGAGCATCAGCTTTTCTTTTCCTTTCTGGAGCACACTTGAGGGTTGTACGAAATATACAGTATTGGCCATGAGTCGCGGCCTCTGGCACCGTGATACGTTGCATGACATTAACGTTAATATCGGATATTGATGTACATTAGAAGCAAGACAGGAACATTACTAGAGATGGATGTACGCTCGTACTCTCAGTACCTTATCATACACGTGACTGAACTCGACCAATAGCAAAGGTGAGTATATACCTCACCCGACGATTACGGGGGATCAGTGAAGACAGCGGTTGAAAGAAGACGAAGACTTTAGGATGGAAAAGGTGAAATACTATGTAAGACGGAGTACCTATTCAGATTCTGGGAACTGCAATGGATCGAGAGTTGATGATCAGCATCCTGGTAAGCACAGGAACTTGATTCATCATCAGCGTTAGTACTGAGTAGATATATATTACCTATTACTAGGGCGTAATGAGGTGTACCATACAGTACGATTTCGTCTGTTTGGGTGTCGTCACTTTGTTGACCACCCTCACTTCGAACCAATCAGCGACTGGGTTAATAGAGTGGATGACCGATGCTCTTTGTTGCTTTATTTGCGCTCTACTTCTGCCACACAAAAAACCCTCGAATATAGCGTATTGTACGGTATGATGCGTAAGGCAATGTACCACATTGATCAGATAAAGTGCGCGCAGAAAAGGAAAAATCCAAGTTGGTAGGTGAGAACGGAATCAAGAAAACCGTGGAGGCGGGAGGGTGTATGGTACTGTACGTGCTAAATGCAGCATACCATACATTACACATACGCACGCACGCACGCACGCACGCAATGGAGGGCTGGACCGAAAGGGATCTTTATCTTGAATTGTAAACATCCCGATTTTTTTCTATCCATTGAATGGGAAAATCCTCTCTTGTGTGATTATTCTGTACAGGGGAAATATCCTTGCTTGGGAATCGACAAACAGAAGCACATCATTATGGCGATTTGATGGTACCTCCAGTTATGTAATTAATGAACGATTGGCCTGAGCCTCCACAAATAGTCGATCTCCATCCGTTTACACCTTGCGGCAGAAACTTCGATTGCCAAACGCGTTGATAAGTACAAATCCTAGTTTACGCGAGCGAGTGCAAAAGAACGTCAACCCCAATCCGAACATTCCTAAGCCAACTTAGCCCGCGACATTTGCTCTTCTCGTACCTTGCAACGATATCATCGACACCGCTCATCGATTTTCATTCCCGTCCGCATCGAATCTGCGCACGCTGTGTTTATCGAGTCCACATGTCCACTTGCCGCATTTTCTGGTCATCATCGGCAACCCTTGAAGAATCCTTCGACGTTTGGCCTTGTTAAGTGTACGTTGTTTGCAATCCTATGAAGGCAAACATCAAGGGATTGTCTTCTTGCCTGCCCTGCGTTTCGTGTGACGGCCTCTTGCTATGTTTATCCTGACGTGGTACAAAGTGCATCCTCATTTTCTAAGCTGATTTGTGAACAGCAGCTTTGACCAGCGCCTTCTTAGTTTCTTGCATTGCAGACATGCCTTCCTCAAAACGAAAGACCCGCAGAAAGGAGGTTGATGTTGAGTACGACAACGAATTCCCTGATTCCTCGCCCAGTAAACCGTCGGCGACAAAGAGACGCAAGGTCAGATCTAACAGACAGAATACCCACCCCCAGGAGACTTACACTGCCTAGGTGAATGGAGCACAACCATCCCCTGCCCGACGAGCAGTACCATCAGGGCCGCTTCCTGAACAACCAGACGTCGACGATGACTCGACCGAGGAAGACAGTGAGATGGTCGCCAACAACGAACTGATAGAGTCAGTAATTTCGTACTTGGGGGTATCCAAGGACCCGGTTGCGGCTCAGACACAGCATGCGAATGTTAAGACGAGTCAGAATGCGCAAAAAGTAAACGCTTACGCAAAGATCGCCGGCCGAGATTGGACGTACTTCGTGCTAGAGCAAAATATAAACATTGGAAGACCACCGGACAAAGATGCCAGCAGCTCCATAGTCTCGAGCCCTGCCGGAGATTTGAAGGAGCTATCTCCCGTTCATATCGATCTCGGTCCTAACAAAGTCGTGTCCCGGCATCATGCCTCCATATTTTACGATGGAGATTATCCAGAAGGGGGAGGCTGGCACGTCCGCGTGAATGGCAGGAATGGCGTGCGTTTAAACACTGTACTATTGAAGAGAGGAGCGACGAGTCAAATAAAGTGCGGTGACGTTATGGAAATTGCAGGCTCACAAATGATGTTTGTCACACCCGGCGACAAGGCGGTGATACATCCATTGTTCATCGAGAGAGCAACGCAATTAGCAGACGGCAATGACCCTGCCCTGAACTCCCACACTCATCTTCAAGGACCGCTAAAACCTATGTTAAACGCCGGAGACCTGTATCCCACGACGGGGAGCCAACAGCCTCTGGCCCCAGCGCCGCCGTATTTTAAGCGCACAACAACACCCCCACCTAGAAGCGAAACCGATTCATCTATCAAGCAGTCACCAATGTATAATCGTGGAATGATGATGGAGAGTACTCAGGAGATTGATTACAGCAAGGATTCCGCGAAAGATCTCAAGCCTCCCTACAGCTATGCTGCAATGATTGCGCAGGCTATCTTCTCAAGCGAAGAGGAGAAACTAACGTTGAGCAACATTTATTCCTGGATACAGGACAAGTATTCATTTTATCGACATTCGGCCAGCGGCTGGCAGGTATGTACTAACCTTCAATCTTTTTTGTTACGCATCTCTAATGCCAAGTAAGAACTCGATTCGTCATAATCTCTCTCTGAACAAGGCTTTTCAAAAAGTCCCTCGGCGTACAGATGAGCCTGGTAAGGGCATGAAATGGCAGGTCGCTCCAGAGTTCCGCAACGAGTATCTCAAGAAACAAGGTAGGAAGGGTAACACTTCATCCTCCGCACCAACCTCACCGGCTGCTCCTGGGAAAGAGGCAGTGAATCCCAACTTTCGTGGAGCCAATGGCCAGAATCTTGGCTATGACTCTAGTTACGTTGGTTCCTTTTCGGCTCGCATGGAACCTGCTTCTCCTGCATACAAAAGCTACGGGACACAGCAAGCTAGAGAAGCATTCACTCCTGAAAGAGGGGGCGGTGGCGGTGGTCGCCGGAGAGGTGACACCGTTACAACCGCTCCAGAACCTGATCTCGACGACTCCCCTCTGCCGTCCAATGCTCGAGCACAACAAAATCCGGCCTTTGGTGGCTTTTCTGCACAAGGCGCCGCACACTCCCCTCCTACATTATCATCTTCCTACCTCGATACGCCTTTTGCATCCCAACACATGATCACACCAGCACCACGAAGACAGAATGTCAAGTTGGCCCCACCTTCTACTCTTGTGGCACCTTCCAAGTTCATGCCCGAATCAAGTCCAGCCGTACCCGGGACAAGTTTATTTTGGAAAGGGTTGATGGGTTCCACTCCAGCTGGTCCAAGACTTCCAGATATCAGTCCTCTGAAACGAGATGATGACGGTGATGACGGTATAATGCCTAGCAGTAGCCCACCGCCAATGATTGGCGAGAGTGGGAGTCCTACAAAGAGGCATCCACCACCGCTAAGGCGCAACCCTCTTCTGACCAGGAATGATGCTGGAGAAGGCCAAGGCTCCAATGGTGTCAAACCAGAGGATGACGACGAAGGGGCAGGTGGGTTCGATCTCGCAAGGTAAGCCATCTGTACCGTTCATCAAAGCTTCTATCCCGAGAGTAGTCGCTGACGTATCGACAGAGGTTTTCAGCCAATTGGATCATTTCATTCTCATTCTTCTCAGCAAAGCACCAAGCAGTCTGCCGCTGCCAAATGATTCGATTAACGCGCAGAATGCGTGCACACATGCTGTATTACTGTTTGCTTAGACGAGATTTAGAAGTCTCCGATGACCACTTCATGGCGTCTGTCGCAAGTTATGCGTATCTGTGTGGGGACTCGGTATATCAACAGCAGTCAAACCGCTATCCAAGCGACAGCAGAATGTCTGACTGGCTTCTGCCTGGTGCACCACAGAATTGACTGTACAGCTTTTTTGAGATTAGCATCCTCAGGGGCTTTGCAGCAGACAAGAAGGCCCTCTCACCAGCAATCTGTTCCAGCCCAGTTCTCATTCTCGAACATTTGCTCCATGGCAATGATATCGACAACCCGAGTTGGGTTTCTGATTACATGCGAAGCGCCCGCGCCCTGGTACAGCGTCAACCAGCGATCTCGTAGGAATACTACGTCCCACAAGCTCGACGTAATTTCTGTGAGAAGAGATGACGGACACCTAGTTACACTATAATGACGGCCTGCTATGGGTTTCATGAGCGCATTGTAGAATATAAGCATATAGTGGGAGACATTGGGATCAGTGTCACTGAACATGGACCTTGACAGACACTTCCCACGTACAAGACTGACTTGGTTCTGGCAAAATGTTTCGGAGTACGGCGCAAGATTCCTCACTCACACGCTACTATATACTTTTCTTGATACCGGACGACGTCTTATGCGTGGAACTCTGCATCTAGGTACTATAGATTGATCAGCTATCACGTTTTCTAATTTCACACGACAGTCCCATTATTTCCTCCCTTGATATAGCTTTGTGTATAGTTTTCGTGTTGGGAGAGGCAAAAGCGGCGGAAACGTCGCCAAAGCTTGCTTTTTCTTTGATGTTCCTTCTCACGAAGTGTTGTTTTTGTTTTACCTTGAACCACGCCGGCCAGTCGATCGATCTGATTGGTTGATTCGGAAGCACCTTGGAACCGAACATCAATTTCCTCCCCAAAGTCGATGTCCCCTCGTCCTCGTCCTCGATCGGCCCAACCCCCATTTCCTGGATCTTGACTGTCGCAACGTTCACCAATGAACGTGTCGCACATGCTGGCACTCATGACGTTGACTCGTCAGTTGTGCTGGAGATGAGCATTCTTGATCTGCATCAAGGAACGCTGGACTAAGCTTATCATCTTGCGCCATGAGACCCTTTTTCGATCTTCATCTTGTCTAATAATGCAGCCTCCTCTGCAGCAGTCTTCTGATTAGCAGCCTAGATCACAAGATTAAGTATTTCCTTTCGTCCAATGAATGCATCTTGTATTGTTCATGATCTCTGCACGTGTCTTCTAGGGGACGCAAGATTCATCGTCTTCTATTTTTTGGCCAAGCTGTTGACATGCTACGTTTGCAATTGCCTATCTCAAGCTTGATAGGGCCGTTGTTTGACACCGTGCCCCTCGTCGCATGCCATATCTTGAGCAGCCCCTCCATCCCACTCCTATTTTCTTTCTGTTGATCTTGTCTTTTTTACAAGCTCTTATCGAATTCTCTGATGAAGCAGACCGTCATCCTGCCATCTCGTCAACATGGACATTCTCTCCAGACCATTCAGCCTCATGCCGGACGACTTCGACATCATGGATGTTCTTGTCGTGGTGGCCGGTTTCCTTACCCTTGCCGTCCTGGTACAGATCGTTGTGTTGGTTCTGAACACAGATACCTTCAAGCAGAGTGTCTTGTATTCGTATACCAAGTTCTGTTATGCCAGCTTTCTGAAACCACATGCAAATACAAGTGAAGAAGGAGGCCAACAGTCAGCCCTCGAATCGTTTTATGCAACGCAGGTGCGGAAACTCCCAGCTTGTGACAGGCATGATACTCAATGGATGCAGGCAGCTGTTTATGATGCGACTCGACAAAGACTCTTGTGTGGCCGGAAGGAACTGCTTGGCCTTATGGCAGCCCAGTTGAAGTACCGTATGCACCACGGAGCTTTTGCGACGCAAAAGCCAGTGTGGGTTGATGTAAGCATCGACGACCGACATACGGCCGTATTGAATGGGCCTGACTAACATTCTGGCAGATTGGTGGCGGTACCGGGTGTGTAGCCTGAACAAAGACAAATAAAACGCAATATTGACGTGTTCGAAGATATAACATCGAGCAGATGAAAGAATTCTTTGACCCCACGCAATTCTTCGAACACATCTACCTAGTAGACCTTTCGCCTTCTTTATGTCAGGTAGCTCGTTCTAGGTTTCAGCGTCTGGGATGGAAGAATGTCTCCGTTGTGTGTGAGGATGCACGAACTTTCAGTCTTCCAAGACCCGGAACATTTGCAGAAGATACCGGGACAGGTTCGAGATATACGGCAGACATTGTAACTATGAGCTACAGTCTTTCCATGATTCCAGGTTGGTCGCACCGCTTAAGAAATATTCCAGCGACTAACGCATGTGGAAGACTACTACAGCGTCATTGACTCTATCTCATCATTACTCGATCCTAAAGGCATAATCGCTGTTGTCGATTTTTATGGTAGGTGCTTCCACCGGTTTATGCCTCAGACGTCAAACTCGAGCCTTCTGGAGACTGACAAGACCTTAGTACAAAGCATCGTTGATGTCTCAACACGCAATTACATCGGTGGAGCATTTAACAGACATGTCAATTGGCTTGGTCGTGTCTTTTGGAGAGCTTGGTTTGATTGTGATCGAGTGTCACTAGAAGGAGCAAGGTTTGCTAATCATGGAGGGGATATGTCTTACTGCGACTGACGTCTTCCAGGAGAGACTTCTTGGAATACAGGTTCGGAACAATTACTTCTGTTAGCCAGCGAAACTATTTGATGGGCGGAATTCCCTACTATCTTTTTGTCGGCTGCCACAAACATTCCACCGCCAGACCACAAAACGAACTCGAAAAGGTCAATGCCTCTCTCACCGAGTCACCTTACTTATCGGCTATTGAGCATCGGAAAAATGAAGCTAGGCAAGAAGCAATATCCGCTTCCATATTGTCTAAAGCGTGTGAAGCCGCGGTCGTCAACTTATCGTCCAACCTCCCATTACCGTCCACATTTTATCAAAACCATCATTGGCGCATTTACTATAACGACTTGCTCCAGAAGCATACCCAGTTCCAAGATGAGTATATATATGCGTTCAATTGGGAAGATCCTCGAGCCGACATCAGACTCTTGAACATAAATTCGTCCGACGTTCTTTTGACCATTACCTCTGCAGGTGACAACATCCTAGACTACCTGCTTGAATCCCCTCGGCGAGTACATGCTGTGGATCTGAACCCAAATCAAAATCATCTTCTAGAACTCAAAGTTGCAGCCTTCACGGCTCTACCTCATTCGGATGTTTGGCAACTCTTCGGTCTCGGTCGTCATCCTGACTTCCGCAACCTTCTGATACAGAAACTCAGCCCCCATCTATCCTCTCAAGCTCTCCAGTACTGGCTAGAACATACTTCAGCATTTACTTCAAAACATGGTCTCTACGAAACTGGTGGCTCCCGTCACGCTGTCCGTCTAGTCCGCTGGCTCGTCAATCTCTTCAAACTCAATGAGTCCGTCCGTCAACTTCTCAACGCCGGAACGCTCAACGAGCAACGAGAAGCGTGGCCTCGAATTCGTAAGATCCTCCTTTCGTGGCCATTGCACTCTCTGGTGGTTGGGACAGAATGGTTTGCATGGAAAGCATTCGGCGTTCCAGCTGCCCAAAGACAATTGATCCAAAGAGATTTCATTGAAAAAAGGGGAGGAAAGAAAAATGCAAAGCAGGACGTTGGGCATTATTCAAGTGTTTCAGGAGAGGCCATGTGGGGGTTTGTCGTCGACACTTTAGATCCAGTTGCTGAGAATTCGATGCTCAGTACCGAGAATTACTTTTACGCTTTATGCTTGAGAGGGAAATATACCGAAAGGCAAGACGTCTTCCTTTGCTTCTGATATATCGAGTCTTCTGACCTGCATATACAGGTGTCATCCACGATATCTTTCCCCAAAATCCCATGCGAAACTCTCCCGGCCTAACGCTTTCGACGGACTCCGCATCCACACAGACTCTATCAACGAGGTTGTCGCTCGTATCGCACCAGCTACCCTAACCATCGCAGTGGTAAATCGTCCCTCTCTGCCCCCTTTCTCCCTTCCTTCGAACCCAACTAACATATCCCAAGATCATGGATTCCATGGACTGGTTCCCCCATCCCTCATCCAAGAACACCTTGTCCAAATCCACCAATTCTCCAACAGCCGCCGAAATCCAAGTCACGGCTCTGAACCGCGTCCTTCGTCTCAAAACAGGAAGAGTATTCCTTCGTTCAGCGGGTTTACGACCTTGGTATATCGATGTTTTCGAACAATTGGGTTTCAGTTGTAAATGTGTCGCTAGAAGGGATAGTGGGAAATGCATTGATCGGTATGTAATCTCTCGATTGTCATCATATCCATCCTTTTTTTTTCCTTTTCTTCTTTTTTTTATATTAATTTTTAATTTTTAATTTCATTTCTCCCCCTCCCCTCCCCTCTCCTCTCCCTGTTCTCCAAATCCCTCACCCAAAACAGAGAGAGAGACAAAAAAAAGACTAACCCAACACCCCGCAGCGTAAACATGTACGCCTCAACATGGATCTGCACCAAAATCCGTCCCATCACCACATCCCCCACCACACCATCGCCATCCACTTCTGAAAACCTTCTCACCGACTCATCGAGATCCCAACCTCTAAATAACACGCCATCAACACTAACTTCAACGCAATACCCTGGAGATGCGAGTCAGGGACTGCGCGATTTGAGTCTAGGTGAACCGGCTGTTGAGTGAGAGGTGAGGAAGGTTAATGTTAAGTTGGGAAGAATGGACAAAAAGGGGGTAAGGAAGGGCGGGGAAGGGGGGAGGAGGAGGATGGAGGTTTATGGAATGAGGGGAATGGGGAGGAATTGGGAGAGGTCTTACAGTAATACTGACTGACAGACTGATAGGTAGAAATATGAAAAAGAAAATAATTATCAAGTTGATTTGATGTGAAACATGCATGTATTTGCTGAGGAGTTAAGTATTCATAAAGATTTTATTCATTGTATGTATCCTTCATTCATTGGATTTTATTTTTGATGATTATTGTTGATTGTATGATGACTGTGTATATTGTACATTGATTGATTGATTGATTGATTGATTGATTGATTGATTGATCGACTGACCGACTGACTGACTGCAGTTATGGTCGTTCATTCATTCATTAATCAACCGCTCGTGCTATGCTAGATTTCTAGCTCGACTTTTGTTGTTTTCGACAGTCATCGATATCATTAGTTTGGTTATTATCTAGAGGTTTTCGAGGTTTCTGACTCCATATACAGCCTCCTCCCTCTTTCCCTTGACTCAGAGGAGACATATCGGTGGCCACATACTGGATACCTCCAAGTTCTACCATACCCGACCCTCACTCGTGCCTCTAGTTCTTCATTTCAATCCTATAATGACTTCGACCATTTTAATCCATCGAGTTCGAGCTTCGGGTGTTTCGTCTTGGTCGTACATTGGACGTTTGTTCTTCTTTCTTATACGGCGGTGAGCGAGTTTTGGGCCAGGTTCGTTGGGGGGTTTCGTTGCTGCTGGCGGTGATGTTAGAGTTTGATCATTGGCGGGAGGTTGAGGAGTGTTATGATGACGGGCTTCTTGAGGATGGGAGTTCGAATCGATATTCATGTCATCTTTCTTTTCTTGAGATGACGTGCTCCCTTGTCCATCAGTATTAGAGTCCTTTCCATCTGCTGAATCCAACCCCTTCATGTCACCATCCTCGTCCATCCCTGTATCGACCTCCACAATATCGTCAACGACAACAACGCTTCCCGTCCTTACCTCCACTTCTACTTCCCACTCTTCCTCCTTGTTCCTGAACCATTCTCCCACCCTTAATGCCTGCTGCATAGCTTGCCCCGTGCCTTTGACATAAATTTTCTCCTCTCTCGCTTTTGCCGCTCCTTCAGCGACCCTTCCAAGTTTCTCCTTATCTTTTCCCGGCCCATTGACGAGTTTTACATTTTTCATTGCCCGTTTCTCGATAAGTGATAGGAGTTTTCGGACCCGTTTTACGGCAGACATTATTGGAGTGGTGCGGGAGATGTACACTGTTTTGGGGACAGCGGAGCCGGCATAAGGAGAAGCCAGAGGTGGGTGAAGGAGGGGACGACGACGTATTGTTGTATCTACAAGTTCAAGAAGAAACGTTAGCGATGGATGAACTAAATTAGATATTTATGGCGCGAGCGTCTGTCTGTAGAAATGTCACTCACTAGGTGGAAGCCTTTTTTGATCTTGGTTCTTCTTCTCGAAGTCCAAATTCGAGACATCCAGCTTGATCTCCCCTTTTTCTGTCGCGACATCTGATATCTTCGCCGAAGGGTTTGGCTTCGCCCGCTTCCGAGGCGATTGCATTTCTTCCGTCTGGGCCCTTCTGGAATGATTTCGCTAATAACCAAGATGTTCTTTGGGGAAGGACAGTGAGGAAAGGTGCCCACTATAGATCCTGTGAAGCTAATATATCCCAAACTTTAATCAGCAGCCAGGCTGCTGAGCTTGAAAATATTTTCAGACCATATTATACGCTGTGCATATCCGAATGCGTTGTACGAAATTCAGAATCAGGGAATCTCCTGCTACTTTCACATGGGAAACAATACGGGTATATAGTATTGCTGCCCCGCAAAATATCGCGATAGTCCCGCAGTATACAGTATTTATTTGATATCATTCACCCCGTAGTTTTGATCTTAGAAACTCAGATCTATGCGATCTCAAACTTCACGGACGGACGCCTCAATGATATGACAGGCTCCATGGCTTCCTCCATTCACGGAAAACTCTGAATAAACCCTCCAACCTAGGCGCTCATTATTCCCTATCTCTCCTTTCCCATCTCTCCATCCGCCCAATGCGCCTAGCTCACCTCTCCCTAACATCTTGCCTGACACCCTATTCTCGTGGCCTTTCAATCCAATCCCAGTTAATCCAACGCCATGTCGATTACAAAGCCCTAACAAGCCGTCATGCTTTACAATTCGCCTCCACTACCGAGAACCACCTCCAAAATGAGGGCCGTATTGACTCCACTCCCGAACCAGATCCGGTTCTCCTGACTCTCCAACACACCCCAACCTACACCATCGGCCGCCGCGAACTCGGCCGCATCCCTCTCTCCCAACAAAACTTTTTGACCGAAAATCAACGAGCTGTATTTCACGAATCCCCCCGTGGCGGGCAAATCACCTTCCACGGTCCGGGACAAATCGTGATCTACCCAATCCTGTCTCTCCGAACCCACCGCCTTACCCCTCGCTGCTACATCCGCCTCCTCGAAAACACCGTGATATCCACGCTCTCGAAATTCGGTGTCAAGGGAACATCGACCGAAAATCCAGGCGTATGGCTTGAAGGCGGAGACAAGAAGATCGCGAGCGTCGGCGTGAACGTCAGGAGGGGCGTGACAGGCCATGGCGTGGCGGTGAATGTAGAAGACAGAGCAGGGGAACTAAAATGGGGGTTTGGTCGAATTGTGGCCTGTGGATTGGAAGGAAAGGAAGTAACTTGGCTCAGTGAAGAGACGAAGACGCGAAAAGATGGGATTCCAGAGACAAACAACATCAGCGTTTCCGACGTCGAAAATGTCTTTGTACGAGAATTCGCAAAGGGTCTTGGTGGTGTTGAAGAAGTATATCAAATCCAGGAGGAAGATCTCATGTCATCTTGAATGAACCCCACATACAGGATCATGTCTAAACAGTCGGTTTATATACCTACCTACCTCTTATAAGCATTCCCTACAATGTCCATAACTCAAGTAATACTGTTTCAATATAGACAGCCATAGACAAGATCTTAACAAACCAAGCTTTGAACTTGGTGCACAACAAGACTGCTAAGATCATTGACTTCAGTGGAGGACAAAAAGTGATATTACCCCCTATTCAGATTCCATCATATATCATAACCTCGTAAGCGAATTAGTCAAACATGAAAGTTACCTAGACAAGCCAGATACGTAGTACAGCAGGCATATAGCTCGTAAGAACCGTTGATCCCATCCTTGAGAAAGGTCTAGGATTCGGTGATCAAATACTTAAAAACAGATGATCTAAACATTCTCGTCTTCGGACAGCAATGGAAAGCCGATGCTGGGATCAACATGGACGACAGCAGTAGCAGAATACCCTTTTTGTGTGTATGTGTTCAGGCCGAGGATATAACCATCAGAGCACCGACATCAACTAGTCATCCCCGGTTCGTTGATCCCTCGAGTATTATCATCCACCATGTGTTTCGCCCGCACAGCGCTGAGATAGGCATACTTTTTCGATACCTCGAACCAAGAAATCTCGCTCCACAGAGAGAGAAAGAAAAGAAATATTAAAATGCGCAGACTTCTTGGATTTACGACGAAAACGTGGACGGCTTCCCAGGTACAATTTCTCATTTTTCATCTAACCATCCCTCATTTATGTTTCCTGGAAATGCTTTGTCGATTCGATCGTGGACGTACTGCCGGCTTATTTGCGTTGCTTTGTCTGCGTATCCTCGGTTTATGGACCTGATCGTCAGGGTTGTATTGTTGAGGATTGAAATTCGAATTTCGAAAATGATTTGGATTGAAGGGCGAGCTTTTGTAGCATGTCGGTTAGCAACTGATTTGAGTTGATACCAAATTGCAGGGTGTGTTAGCTCACTTTTTAAATACCGGGGTCGTCAAGGGCCCGTTCTGATCAGTCTGGAATGTGTACGGGTTGAACCTGATACGATCCTCGCTAACTGGTGGAAGTTGTGGGAGAACGCTTTCTTCGCTCACTGTGCTTAACTCCGTTGGCGGCGTACTGGCATTGGAACTTCCATATGCTGGAGGATATGTTGTCCATTGTCTATTATAAGACGGGGCCATGTATGGTGCTGATGATAGTGCATATCCGGTCGCAAGAGATGCATCGGGTGATATCAAGGATGCTGTCTCAACTCCAGCGAAGAAATCTTCGCTAGTATAGTTGTGATTAAGTTCAGGAAGTCGATGTTGAAAATTGACTTGTACAGGGGCAATATCCTTGTAGATTATGTCGTAGTGTCCACTATGAGAAGTCAGAAGAAGATGAGACCAGTAATCGAAAGAGACATACGGCCGATAGAGCAAGGTTATCAATGGAAGGTTAAGGTTCTCCCCAACCATATGATGCGGTGTGACTTGATCACCAACACTTCGATCTAGGTATAGAACATCAAATGCGAAGCCCGCCGGCCCAATAACTCCCGTGGCAAGAGCTTGTAGACTCGCATTCTCGATCTCTTGTGCTTGCGGTTCAACAACATTGCGACAGTACTCTCCTAATGGTCTATCTACAAAAGGAGAGTAGATATCTGGATTCAATTGCATGAAAGAACTAGTCATTAACTGCAAGGAATGTCAGCATTATCGCTTTCTTTCATGGCAGACGATACATACCTTGAAGTGGTAAATGATACTATTCGACAGGTTTTCGTTACCGAAGGCATCCAAGAGCAGAGATTCACGGTTGTTCCCGGTGATAATATTGTCGTGCAAAGTCTGCATGAACTCAAATGTTTCGTCCATGGCGAATTCCACGTTGCTCAAATCGTAATCAAGGGCTTGAAGTCCCGCGTTGAAGGCGCGGATACGGGCAATCTCGGTCTGTACCTTGGCAGCATCTCTCAGAGCTAGTACGGTCTCCAGGTAGGCGAAGACAGAAGCTGCAACGAGGTCAGCTATGCCGGATTGTGGCGATGTGAGACTCACCTGTCCATCCGCATTTTCCATCGCCTTTGATCGGACGCCACATGGAGTGATCTCGAGATAGGGTCTGCAAGACGTAAGCATCGCACCAATGGTAAATGAGTTAGACATACAGCAATCTTTGTCCTGAACGTTTGGTCTGCATTTTCGTATTCGGTGATTAGTGTAGTTATCGATTCCTTTGGCATCACAAGAGGTCCCTACAAGTCTCTTAGTAACGTGAACGAAGGTCAAGCAACCAAGAAAACGTACAGAAACGCCCGGCTGATAGGCGTCCGATCGTCTCTGGAATTCCTCCCTTTCAGAATCAATGTCGAAAGACATCCTTATTTAACGCAGTACTTCGATATATACCGAACATTCCCAGTCAAGCTGGTACTTAGACATGAGAACTTCGATGAGATGCCGACAAAAGACTTCCGATATGGTGTCCTTGGTGGGCCGTGGGCTTCCTTTGAAGTTTGGAAGTGAATGCTTAAGCGAGAAATGTTGCTGAGTGCCACGTGGAGTTCCTGGTTCAGCACCCTGCAGAATGCAAGCCAATTGCAATAGGTGTACGTACGATTAACTCGGACGAACTGTCGTTCCATGCGGCGGGAGATGCCGTGGACAGGATGGCGAAGAGGCCTTGACTATCAAGCAGTGAAATGAAACCCCTTGAGAACTCGCAGCAGGCAAGGCTCGACAGAATGTGGGTCTAAGGAATCCGGCCTTGACCTCTCTCCGTGGGTTTCAAGGTATGCCACAGTCCTCAGAAATGTGAGCTGGGGCCAGTGCAGGATGGACCACCGGTCACAACGGGAAGATGCAGGCAAACGGCGATCAAGATTGACCAAAGAGGATGTTGGTCTAAGTTGCGGTAGCTGGTGGGGGAGCAAAGGAATGGAATGAAAGAGGAAATAGGACGGAGCGGGCGATAAATGTAACAGACAGCCTCCCGAGAAGTACGTGTGGAAAAAAAGGAGAGGCAGCACAATAACGAGCAGCCTTGATGGGGTTCCGGGTCCTCTTCAGAAAATACTGTACTATGATGATTGGGTCAGAGGTTATGTTGAAGGCGAGAAACGGTATATATACGCATGCTCCAAGTACCGAATCGTTGGCAATGGGCAATCAAGGATTCCGAGAGATCTGGTTTGCTGAAGCAGCCGACCCGCCGTCAAGGGCTGGTAGTTGTCCGTCAGCGTCACACCCAGCGAAATATGGACCGAGCGCAACGCATGGATAGGTTGGATGACGGCCACTTCTATGGTCGTGCTGACATGGCGAGACAGAATGCTCAGATGACAGGAATCCAATTGTATCGTCAGCAGGAAGAGAAAAGGTAGAGAAGGCTTGGTCTGCGAGGAACAAGAAGTGGCCGTTTGGGCCAAAAAGTTAATGTACTTCGAGCCCGACGACGATCAGGACACTAAGAACAGGGTGACCTAGCAATTATGTACTGTGGATAATAGCGAACAGGAAATGAGGAAAACGCCAGACCTTTAGGATTGATGGCTGAGGTATGGCTCCAGTACCGATTGAGCAGGTAGGTATGTAAGGTAAGGTAAGGTAGGTAGGGACCCAGTCAGGCAGGCATGAACGGGAGGTTCGATACTTTCAATGGAGCAGAGTAGCGTGGGCATGTGCAGAAGGAGACCAAAAAAAAATCAATTGCTACGTACAGTACAAGCTACCGGAAAATTTGCACTTGTTGATGGATCATGTGGATTCAGCGATTCGATGGTCAGGTAACTAATTATCGTATGGCTAGATACGACCATCCGTCGATAATGCTCGTCAATGGAAACACCAACAAGAGCTATACAGCACTACAATCGGGTATGGCACCCGAAATAGCAGGGAAAAGGCACATCCTGAATCGATAATATAGAGACCGACAAATCCAATTCATCTGTCGTGTGCTGTCTAGCCTCTTGATGTCTCCGATTCGACCCCCATCTGCAAAGTCGTACAATTTTGCTTCCAAAATCTGGCGAATGATCTCATGTCGTAACAACTACATTACTCAGCCTTCGCGCTGTTATACAGAGCAAGCGCGCATCTTCTTTCTGCCCTGAGAGTCGACTATACTCGCACCGTTGTCCGTCGGTTGTCAAAGACCATTCTATATCAACAGCATCGTATCCCTCAAAAAGCCCTTACCTTCCTGGGCTTCATCGTTCCAAGGCATAGATTTCACAGAATACCATCCGCTCTTTCTTTCCCCGGACCAGGATATAACTATTATCCGCTAGCGGTAAACATGCCCAACGACGTACATAAGGTTTGAGGTATGCAGCTACCATCTCTTCGTTTGCGTTTTGTCTTAGCCTGATAGCGGGCGGCTGGTTGCATCAATAGACCATGTCTTTCTTACTGCCCCCGTCTTCAATGCGGTCCCGAGTTGCCAGTGGCCCCATCAATTGGCGCATGAACAAACCCTTAGGACCGGCCAACCCAGTTTCCCATCCATGTCTATATCGACCTATCTTACCTCCATTGCGTGAACTGTGAGATAGATGGATATTACTCTCTGGTGACCGCCGAAATTGCCAACCGGGAGCATGTTGGCCCACAAACCTTCTTCACGGGCCAGCCCGTCTCGGACACGCACGGTGCGACATGCGGACATTCCTCGAGCTTGTCCACTGACGACCTCATGGCAGACCATGTTCCCACACGGTACGGGTCGTTTCGTATCCTCCCTGGCCGTACCGTCTCGTAACTATGCAGCAAGACAATGGCAAGCCGACTTTCTTCCCGTTCAGCCAGCAATTGCCTACAATGACTCGTTTAAGTGCTGCTGGTACGGGCCTGTCTACAGATTTCCATGTGCACGAGGGATGATTGGTATTGACTGGTTATTCAGCTTCATCGTCTCGCTTCACTGCAGATGGGGTACGAATGATGCCTCGGACACGCCTGCATCATCCCTGTCCGCTATACCACAAACTGGGGTGGGCCGCCCCTCGTTGTTGCAGGCAAATTCTGACAAAAACATTGAGAGGGAAATGTGATACATCACAAATTCGATATCAGGATGTCGTGGTTCATTCGCCTAGTCGTCTAGGCCTGCAGAAGACAGGGGTTCTCATTGGATCCTCCTGTCAGGGGTCAACCTGCCCCATCCTCACGGAGACCAGGGTTGGATAATGGGCAGATCGATCGAAGTTAGCAAGTATACATCAAGTGGTCATTCGATTCAAGTGCGGAGTAAGACTGCATAAAGCGAACCACAAAAGACTTCTTAGGGCAAATCCATGAACACGTTAACGCTTATGTTTCACAAAAGACTGCCAGATACTGTGTAGTTGTCTTCCAGACTTCTCGGCCCATTCTTATCATCGAAGGCGCATCAGGCGTCATGACAAAAGCAACAACAATCAAAATAACCTTCAATAATAGACCGCTGAACATACTTCATAATTCTACAGATGCTTCTCAGCTGACTGCCCTGTGCAGGATTCATGCAGCAGTCAATTTTGGAATGATTACCCAAAAAAGAATTGTCAGGAGCTCTTAGTTCCGCGAATATGGAAACACCTAGGGGGTTGACTCCTTCTCGGCGCATTCCGAGGCAAGATATGTATAAGCGAGGATAAAGAGCTCCAATAAGAAGATGGAGACGAGTCGCATGCATATTCATTAGGAGTTTGGTCATCTACTCTGCGTAAAATTATGAAGCCGGATAGGACAACCCGTCGAGACAATTGAGTGCAGGCGGACGTCATGATGATCGCACGGCCCTCCCATTTTAAGGTGAGGGAGGGATGCGCGGCATGGATATCATGAACCGATTTATCATGTGGCGCTGTGCGAACGGGTATATGCATACCAAGCGCATGACCATTTGTAGGGTTGACGAAGTCTATCAATATACTCGACCAAGCTTCGGCATTTTGGCTCCTTTGTATCCTTTTCCACGCCGTGCGGGAAAAGCTGATGAAGATCCGCTGCCAAATGACCCATCGCCAAAGTCTGGTTGAAAAGTCGAACCACCTCCTCCCATCAGATGCGGTCCATCATCGGATTTGAAACCTTCTCCGTCATTCAACAACGTCGTCCACAAATTCTCAATGGCTGAGGTCCAATCCCGCAACCTTTCAAGGCGGTCAGAGTCACCTGTGTTATCCACTATAACCGTTCCATTCTCCTGGTTGATCTTTGCGTTAAGCTTTTTATCCACGATGAGGACCCCCAGGATATCTTGGACTTCGGCGACAGGGATCTTGATCTGTTTTGCAATGAATGCTAAGGTAAACCTCGTGTAGGGAGCAATGAGTTTCAATATTGCCTTAGTTCTCATGTAACGGCTGACTTCATCAATGTTCTCGGCAATAAATGGGTCGGAAAGGACATCATCATTTTCCCGGAGGATCGCTTCGTACCGATGAATATCATCTCTTTGATATGCATCGACAAGATTTGTCATCGCAGCTATTCTAGGGTCGTTTTTGTATGGTTTGGTTTCTTGTGAGTCGAAGGGGTTGATGTCAGACTTCATCAGCATTGTCGTCAACACAAGATATTTGAGAACTTGAATCCGTTGCATAGACCCTGCCTCGTCGTAATTGCGGAAGGATTCGAAAAAGTCGCTGTAAGCCTCTTTCCAATTCTCTTCGGACATATGCATTTTGCCACCGCATTCCCTTATAATGCCCATAATCTTTGGGTGAGGAACAGCAGAACGAACTGTTAGCGCTCGCTGATACAGCGCCTTTAATCTCTTGTTGTTTCTTGTCTCGGCATACATCTGAATCTCCAACGCATATACCTCCAATGCGTAAGTGCCTTTTGCTGGGTCATCTGTTCCATCCTCACGTTGGCATGCCTTGTGCAACTCTCTAACTTTTCTGCTCAGTTGATCGTACTGTTTTCTATCGAGCCATAATCTTGCTAATTTGACGTTCGTCTTTAGCCATAGGCGCTCATTGTTGGTGCTCTGAAATGAGGAAAGCGTTGAGGAATAAAATTGTTCCATGCACTTATAAGCCTTCTGGTCTTCGGCGCCTTTTTCAATGGAATCAAGCATGTTGTTGATTGACTTTTCTGAGTAATTTCTCGTTACTGCTGATTTGACATAGGTGAGCAGCTCTCTATAATGTTCAATGGCATCGTCGTATCTCCCAAGTCTAAATTCCAGCTTGATAGCCTGCTTGAGTCCCTTGAAGCCCCTACATGACAGGACATTAGCCAGTCTGGCACTATCATCATCATTATCATCATCATGTTGTTGACATACCAGTCTCCTTTCTCTGGTTCCAACGCTGGGACACCTAGAAACTCTGTAATTGCATCTTCTGGCTCATCCACTTTCAGCTGCTTGGCATTGTAATACTTGTTTTCGATGTCAATATCTCCACCCTCGTCGTCATCGTCGTCCTCGTATTCAAAATCATATTGCTCGTTGTCGGAATCTTGCATGAAGTCATCATCGGAGTCTGCCATATTAATGGCAGTACTCCGTAGAAGTTACACGGATGGGCGTGAAATGACTAGGGTATCGAGACAGGACAGATGAAATAAATTCAAGCATGCAGTGTGTCGAAAATTGACGGCTTAGAGGGTAGGTGTGCGCATGATGAACCTCTTGACAAATGATATCGCAGCGAAGTACAGCTACTATTCAATACCAGAAGAGACCGTAATTGTGGGGAAGTATGATGCGGAGTGTCCCGTCGCCTTATCGATTGCAGTCTGCCTATATTTATCTGCTTGCTACTTTGTGACCAGCCTCTGCACTTTTACACGCTATTCTTGATCGTTAACCACACCACATAGGTACTCAGTGCGTTGTAGCGCTAGGGCTCATTTATCGTCAACTCATTCAGTTGCTACCGCTCTTTATATCTGAGACATATCGTGGTAACCGCTCAGGATCGGAAGCGCGAATTGGCAACATAGAGTAAAAATGGGTGGCGATCTCAATCTCAAGAAATCATGGCACCCGGTGCTCATGAGCAATCAGCGGAAGGTGTGGGAGGAAGAGAAGAAGGCCATCGAAGAGAGAAAAAAGATCGACCAGATAATGCGAGAGCGTCAAGAGGAGCGACAAATCCAAGAATTACAAGAACTACAAGAGGCAGCTGGAGGAAAGAAGAGACAATCTCGTGTTGACTGGATGTATTCTGGTCCCGCCACTGGTCAAACTGGCACAACAGAGGAAATGGAGGGATACCTTCTGGGTAAACGCAGAATCGATGGACTGATCAAAGGGTCGGAAACCGAGAAGCTCGAGAAGAACGCGCAGGAAGATTCATTTATGGCCATGCAAAACGCCAATACTGCTAGAGATACTGCTGCGAAGGTGAGGGAAGATCCAATGCTGGCCATTAAAAAACAAGAGCAAGCTGCCTATGAGGCTATGATGAATGATCCGGTAAAACGGAGAGCGTTGCTACGGGCTGCAGGCGGTGATACCAGATCCTCGGACCAAGATCACAAGCACAGAAAACGCAGGCATCATGATGATGGAGAGAGACGCTCGAGACATAGATCGCGACGTGAGGATGACGATGATAAATATCACAAGTCACGAACACACAGAAGACGCCGGTCTTACAGCTTGGAGGATTCACGTTCACCACCTAGAAGATCAAGAAGATCCCCCTCACCTTACCGCAATAGAAGATCTCGTTCTCCCAGCGATCGGGACCGAGACCGAAGGCGCTCACGATCGCCTTACAGGAGGCGAGATCACAGAGACGAGCGAGATAAGCGTCGCACCTGGCACGCTCCTGATCGACATTCCGAAGATAGAGACAAGTACTCTTCATCAAGGCTAAAGAAAGACGACAATACAGAGCGGGCCGCCAAACTTGCAGCAATGCAACAAGCTGCAAATGAGCTAGACGAGGACCGTGAACAACGCCTCGCAGCACTTGCTGCCAAAGATCAAGCTCAAGCTGAGGTGGACAATGCTGCAAGAGCACGTAATGCCAAATACGGTGGTAGAGCCGATTTCATGAACGGAGTGAACCGAAAAGCTGCAAATCTGGATCTCGGAGAGAGAGTGCGAAGGAACAAGTCGGGACTGGAACGAGAACAAGAAGCGTACTAGAGCGACCATCGATCATTTGCATTGGCCGATTGATTTTTCGTATGATGGCCATACGCTACAAAACCCTTGTAAAAGGATACTCAATAATGTCGATCCCAAAGAAAGATCCTGTAGAAATATGACACCAACAATAGGGACGCTGCGCCTTGACCAAAGAAAAGTCCCGGTGGTCACGATCACGGATGTCCAAAATGCTTGCAATTGCCAGAAGAAAGTCCAGACCTTGATATGATTGCACGTACAGTACCGTGCTGCGATGCATTGTAATTAAATGTGGCCAACCGGATCGAATGCATCTGTCAATACTCTCTACTTCGGTATGCCCCATAGTCCATGCCTAATTACTCTGGTAGTGGGTTACCCCGATTAGGTTGTGCGATCCCGGCCTCGGATCGCTCTTAAGCACAGATCAAGTACCGCGCTAATTAATGCAATTGGCGCAGTCGCGATCTCTAAACGCCTGGTTATCTGGAGGTAATCGTTCATCCGGGGGGCGGGCGTTTTGGCTTACCTTGTGTTACTACTGTATGTACAACATCATATTTTACATACCACAAAATCCAAGAGTCGATTGGCCGTTATCTCTGACCACATCAACTGTCTTGAAATATGGCCCCATTGTGAAAGACTGAGTGGATTCTACATACCTAATTAGTATCTAAGCTGACTCCAAGGGGGCCACGGCCCATTCGGACAAGACGCTAGCCTTGCATGGGCAACTAGAGGGACTTAGAAGGACGGTGCAGCTGAATGTTTTCGCTAGAGGGACTCGATGGAATCCAGGCCAGGACTTTATCAAGGATAGATCCATGGTACAGTACGGTACATCACTTAGTCGGTCATGCTAATGAGTCTGATCCAATTACCTTGATTCTTGAACTATAATTATGCCCCAAATGTTTCCCCAATTGGCACTGCTACCCCAATAACAAGCAATGAAGTCGTAGAGAGAGCAACAAACGCCCTACCACCTTCTTTCCCCGTGAGATCCAAAGAATAGGTAGCAAGGCACTCCTCACACGACAACATCAGTCCGGTCTCGACATCGATTTCCGTTGCAACACAATTTACCTAGTTCCATACGTCTTCACGATCTTCGGCGTCTGATCGCCTGCGCGCACACTCTGAGCTAAACAACACAATACGCCACGATCCGATTGGCTGGGGAATCAACACATCGTGAACCCAAGCCTTCAAACACCATGCAGCTGCCACTTTGCGGCGGGAATAAAACAGTTCAGCGCAAGCTGGTTCTCTTGTTAGTCATCTTCCAAATCTCGACACTAGACACTAGACGGAACTGAGACTCTCATAGGGGCGATGGCGCATGCGGCAAAACATCGTTGTTGAATGTCTTTACGAGAGGGTATGTGCGTAGGTCGAAGTTCATACTGTCTTACTGACCGCGACCACAGGTTCTTCCCAACAGTTTAGTTAGTCTCCAAAATATGATCCAATTGGTGTTTGCTTCACTGACCTTGTAACGCTTGATAGCGAGCCCACAGTTTTTGGTAAGCGCTGTATCACCTACCTTGTTTCCAGGCAAGACTGACTAGGGATAGAAAACTATGTTCACGGTATGCGATGCGATAGTATTGCTCGGCGAGTCAAGGACTAATAAACAGCTAGATATATTTGTCGACAATGTGCAGATGGAACTGTCGCTTTGGGATACCGCGGGACAAGAAGAATTCGATCGCCTTCGGTCACTATCATACGACGACACACAAGCCATAATGCTATGCTTTAGTGTGAGACTTGCAGACCCAGGAGAAAGAATTGTTCGCTTATTAATTCGTCTAGGTTGATAACAAGGATTCGTTGGAGAATGTTGGTTCGAAATGGGTGCAAGAAATACAAGAGCATTGTCCCGGTGTGAAGATCGTTCTGGTAGCATTGAAATGCGATCTTCGAGAAGAACAAGAAGGCGACGATGACGAGGAAAAAGATGCGTCTTCTCCACCAAGACGAATTGTTACATACGCAGAGGGCCTAGAAGTGGCCAAAACGGTAGGAGCTTTGAGATACCTAGGTAGGGCGATTTGCGAATCCGGTTTGCTCTTGATAGTACTGATGAGACTCAAACAGAATGCTCCGCGATGAGAAATCGTGGTGTTAATGAAGCGTTCACCGAAGCTGCACGCGTGGCTTTACAGGTCAAGCCTGCAAAATCGAAAAGCACCACCGAAAAGTGTTGCGTCATGTGATGACAAGGCAGTCAATTCATCAACGGTTTTGGATTGTATATTTGTTTTCTGAGTCCAGAACTCATCATCGAGTCATACGATTCAGAAGGCTAATCTCGACATCCTACACTGAACTTATGAACATTGCGATTCAACACATCACCGTACGAAGAAATGCTACCTATACTCCCGCCTATTCACGCCTATCCAGCCACACAAAGGTTGAGGGAAATGCAAATTGACTCCCTTTTTTCCACCTATTCCTTCGGTTTGAATTGTGGACTTCCATTTTCGATGATTTCATGACCCGTGCTAGAATTCACGGCCTTCGGCATATAGAACGGCCATACATGCTCGACGATGGACGACTCGATCTTACTCTTGACGAACGTTCTTTTTCCTCGCTTCCGTCTTCTCTTATACTTGCCTCCAAACCGATCAGCATCATTGAGGCGACCACTTTTATATTTTAATTCCAGACTTCAGATTATACCAAAACAGGGGGTTCCGTTGGATAAAAACTCTTCTTATTCTTTCAAATCGAGGTCTTCTTCATTTTTCTTGCTTTGTTTACTTATAGCCCTACGAGGCATCTATTTGGTCTAAGACGGAGGACGATACATTTTCATATTGCAGATAGTACAGTGTGGATTGGCGAAACGCCAGAAGGAGAAGAAGCCATGATTGAACCTGGTCCATGCATTAGTGAGGACGAGAATTCAGGTACCTATGTAGTTACATCATTTTTAGTACACGAAGGAAATGAATATTTGAATTATTGCCGTTAAATGCCGTTTAAAGTAGACTTCTATATCATCTTCTTTGTGTGTAGGGTTAGGCCCTATCACTTCTATACAGTTTTATGTTCTCTAGGTAATCTTGTTCCCCTTTCATTCTACAAACATCGAAAGGTACCCTGGCTGAAGGTATCGTCTAGTAGAACGTGACAATCGCATTGCAGACAAAGTCCCGAAGTAAAGGAATTGCATTATGAAGTGTCTACTTTTTTTTTAAGATTGTTTCCTCCTCACGCCATTTCCCCCATGGTGTGATATTGTTTCCCGTTTAACTTTGTTTCGGCTTCCTCACTCGTTAATGATCCCATTAACTAAACCGCCTTGTCCTGTATTCTCCGTCGGATTTGTCCCGCCCTCTTCCTCGCCTACAACAGCCCAGTCCTTGACTCCACCTTTCCAATCTGCAATTCTCCCCTCCTTAACTCTTACCACTACCACCTTTACATCCTCACCCTCAATAAAACACGTCCCTGCCTCTAGATTTGCATCGTCGGGTGGTCCGTAGGGAACTTGTCCACCAAATAACCTGGCTTCCTCAGCTGCTTGATCACCGAACGTGTTGTTTGCTAAGTGGGCTTCTTTACACCATTTCTCTTGCTCGGAGCCGGGGTCGAGAAAGACGGCTTGGCCGGTTATCGTTGTGCTGATGCTAGAAAGGGCGCTGGTGTTGAGATTCAGGAGCAAAGAGGCAAGGGAGGAACGGGCTGCGGCTGGAGGTGGGGAGCCGGACCGCGTGCGGGTGTTGGATGTGGCGTCGGCTCGAGTGGGTGGACGGTGAGAAACCCAGTCGTGAACGCAGAGCGAGACGTTGGGATTGGAAAGCAAGTTGCGGGTCTTTAGGGATTGTGGATTCGTGGTCATTATTATGACAGGGTATGTGTGGAAGGGAGTAGATGGAAGAAATGTGTAATTCATGAGCGACACGTGAGGGATGGGAAGGGAGTTGGAAGGTGATGGGGCGCATGTAGCGAGGTGAAGCTGGAGTAGAGGGGTTAGTTAGGATATTCGAGGGCGGAAAGACGTGACTTTGGAGATAGAATAGTTGGATAGAAGGAACAGCAGGCGAGTATGAATGAGAAAGGCTTACAAATCGAGCATTATTCAAGCAAGTGACCACCTCGGATGGCAGTGAGTTCGAAACCTGGGGGTGTGTGGCTGTTGATGAGGCCTCATAATTGAGGGGTGGTTGTGTGTCTACCATAACTAGAGCTTCAGAACTCGCGGTTATCTTGAAGGATGTTGTGAAGAGAGAGGGGAGTTGTATATTTTCAACAGAAAAGAGAGCGACAAGTCGAACAAGTTGCAGCTTCTGTAATTCGAATGAATTGATGAACTTAGCTTGGAGCTTGTAGATAATGATATCGGGATTGCAGATCACACAGGCAAACCAATCAGGCCAAAGACGTCACGTTCACGGCAAGACCCGAGATTCCCTGCTCCCTTTCGTTGCTGCCATAAAGCTTCGTGACGGTCACCGTAGTTGAGGTGAAAGAGCTACATGTACCTTACTTGTTCGTACCTTGTGTGATCATCGTGCGGTGCTAATTACCATAGTAGAAGAATCTCCGCACTAATTATTACTCGGGGCTTTCAAGCTACCACTTGGCAGTGCTACGGAGTACCTTGCTAGGCTTATTGGCAGTGTTGCTGGCCTTCTTGCTGCTGCTGCTGCCGCTGCTGCTGCCGCTGCTGCTGCTCCTCACGTCACCAAGACCCACAAACAAGAAGCATTGAATCCGGGGCAAGCGAACCAAATACTGTATCTCCATCTTTGCCCAATACCCTGAGTACCTACTTACCTGTACTCTTCAAATTCGCCCAATCTCTACCATTTAACTACCTTCTCTAACCGTACTGCGTGTACCTGTTTTCGCGGTTTGTTACTGGCAAGAGCTGCGTCGGTCTTTCAAACTTCATCAATCCCTGATCCCTGGCTTCTCGCCCTTGTGCGTACGTTTACCTGATTGTCCTATCACAACACTGGTCGTCACCGGCACTTTCCCCTCCATTTCGAATCAACCTCTAGTCATCCACTAGTACTTGGTTTCAGCCATACCCTAGACAAACACCCCTCCAACTCATATGCTTGTCGGACCCGTTCCAAGATAGTTACTCCCCGCACTTTGATTATACAGCGCCCTTTCGATTGGTGCGGGTGAAGCAGGTGTATCGTCACCTGGCGCTGCTGCAAAGTACTGCGACACAAAAGTGTTCAGCTTCTCAATCCACTGTATCACAAGCAATCAAGAGTCTCTCCTTTTAACAGAGCCCTGTCGCGGTTCCAACCTCAAGTCAATTTCTGCGTCTTCGCCTCGATCGCCAATATGCTTGCACGCCGCGTTCTGAAGGCGTCCAGCGCCTTTTACGGCTCTGCAACTACCAGACCTTTTTCTACGTGTAACCCTCTCAAAGACCCTGCCAGGTCACCTGCTCTCGCAGACATTACCGGCCAGGATTCTGATGTCTTCGATAAACGTCAGCGGGAATTCCGCGACAATTTAGAGGCGGCTAGGAAGCAGAAAGAGCACACAGATAGTCAGTTAGCAGCACCTCCCAATTCCACTACTGCTGGCGATGGTAGTCCCACCACTCCAGGAGCGAGTGATGCGAATGCCAGCCCCAGCTCTTCTCCCAAGAATACCTTCTCTGCTGTTTTGGATGCTGCCGATCGCTTGGATCCTGCGGCTCTAGGCTCACTCTCCACTCATCGTGGTATAGGAAAAGCTCGATCACAAGAATCTTCCTCCGAGAAACGTGGCCCTCTTAAAAGTCTGATATACGGAACCAAAGAAGGCCAAGAGATGGACAAGGAAATCGAAAAATCCTTCTCCCAAGTTCTAGCGCGAGGCAAATATGTTCATACCATCGTGTTCCATGAAGTCAAGCCGGATAAGGTCGACGAATATGTTGAACTGGTTGGAAAATGGTACCCGCGGATGGCCGGTATGCCAGAAAACAAAGTCAACCTTGTTGGAAGCTGGAGGACAGAAGTCGGAGACTGCGACACTTTCGGTGCGTTGTCCTGGCCATATTTTTTGAAGAATCTTTGTTAATCATTGCAGTACACATTTGGGAGTACCAAAGATATTCTGGATACCATGCATCCTTGCACTCCATTCAACACCATCCAGAGTTTCCCGAATTTGACAGGAAGCTCAAATCGCTCATTAAATCAAAAAAGACATCCTTAATGCAAGAATTCTCGTTTTGGCCAACAACACCTCCCCGGAAGCTGGGTGGTCTATTCGAATTGCGGTCATACACATTACACCCCGGCAACCTGCTCGAATGGGAAACCCATTGGAGACGGGGATTACGAGCACGGCGTGAAGTTATGGAAGGGGTGGGAGCATGGTTCTGCCAGATTGGAGACCTCAACACCGTGCACCATCTGTGGCAATTCGCCGACCTAGAGGAACGTAAAGTCAGACGAGAGCAGTCTTGGAACGTTGAGGGCTGGGCAGATACCGTTCACAAGACTGTTCCTCTAATCCAGACGATGAAAAGCAAAATCTTGGTCCCTATGCCATGGAGCCCAGTCGGCTGAGTGAGAACTTTTGATCAGCACATCATTCTCTCAGAAGTGGTCAAGGTCATGGTCCCTCATCATGTTGGTGAAATCCTACGCACACAGGTGCTAAACAAAGAACAACAATATTCGAGGACCTGAGGCTAACCTTTGCGCCGTGGCTTGAGAGATCCGCTATCGAAAGCAAGCAGGGAATGCCTTGAGTTGCGAAATGGAAAGCTTCATTGCCTGTTATTCAAGATCCTGGAAATGGTACATTATCCTTCAATAAAGTCAGGTAGACAGACAAATCAATAGAAACTTTCCCTCCATAACTCGGATGCTGTTACACCTTTCCCCATTTAGGGGACCTCTTTTAGAGAATGTAGAAGTCGATGCGGAATATCCGAAGTGGACACATGATACTGTACCATAAGACCCATCAAAGCATATTGCAGAGCACCTCGTAATCAGCGTTCAACAATCGCCGAATACCACAGCAGTATCAATTATAGGGGACATACTAGTAGGTGAACAATAATCCAATATAGAACAAGTCAAATTGGTTGCAATCAGAGTCCACACTAATACAGTACAGTAGCATTCTAGACTTTAACAGTTCGTGGTTTTGACCTAGATGATCATCGTAGTCTACATGTATGTACTGTAGCTACTTTACTGTATCTGTTTACACGTTGTTTCGTCCAAGCACCAAAGTACTCAGAGCCTTAGACTGGGAGATGCCGCAAGTACTGTATCATCATTGCTGAGGGCCTCGTCGGTGGCAGAAAGCAAGCGTACCTACAGTACATATGGGAAAGCGGGAAACGGTCTAAGATTTTGGATTTACTGTCAATCAGGCGTCAAAAGCCTCGTCTACTGTACGGTGTGAATCCAGTATTCCCTTGTCAGCTTGGTCCATCTTGAGACGAACGAATGGCTCGAGATCTTCGTGTTCTTCTGGGCTGAGAAGCATCATCCGGTCTTCGATCGAAGTAAATTCACCATGATATACAGGGTCGATGAATTGCCAGTAGATATCATCAAATGCGAAACTTGAGGTGATTGCAAGGCAAAACCAAAAACGGCCGTTGCGGAGAGACTGTGCCATTTCATCGGAGAGGCATTCGGACGCGATGAGAGTGCCGTTGGTAATCATCTCATTCTCGCACTCCTTGAGCACCTTCAGGAAAAGTTCATATCGCGGAAGATAGTGCTCAAGAAAAGAGTCGAGGCCTTCTTCCCACAGGGTAGGACGGATCAGCAATAGCCACCATGGCGAACAATATGTTAGTTCGATTGGAGCAGCATAGCAATATTCCCAATCGATCACGGCTTTGAGATCCAGATTGTCATCAACGATTAGATTACTCGGGCTGAAATCATCACAATACAATGGAAATGGTCCTTGATTTAATGTTGTGGAAAATCCCCTCGCAATCTTGCGAAATAGACACCGTGCGATGTATTTTTTTCGGCAATCGTCCTCATCCTCGACTGCATTATTGCGTTGGGTTTGGAGATGGGTTAGATGTATTTCAGCGAGCGCAGTGAAATACTCGTTAGCGGTGGAAAAAGCCTGGCCGGATAACATATCAGGGGGAAAGTTTGCAAACGAGACAAGATGATTCATATTCAGTGTCATTGGTCGTTTCGTCACCTGCCAGCGTCTAGACTGATCCCGGACTACGCTGCCTATGTGCGTAAATTTGCACTTAGATAGCTCAATCAGGATCCTGGCCATATGACGGTAAGACTTCTTCAAGTCTGGAAGGTTCACAAACGGGCTGAGGACTGATGGAGCTGCGCCATCGGAGGACGGGGCTTCGAGACGGGTCGACAATACAGTCCCTCGGACATACTCCATCACAATGAACGGACCTGAGCGACACGCCGTCACTTCGACGACCTGAGGGATCGGAATTGAAGTATGCCGAGAAATATAGGCCATGATTGTGGCCTCGTAGTTGGTCTTTTCGTATCGGAACGCGCTTTTGCCGAAAATGGGAAACCGAAAGAGTAGATGTTGCTGGTCTGCCAATCTGACCTTGAAACAATAGTTGAACGCTCCGTTGCTATGATACACCGGCTCTGATGCTTCATGACTCATTTGGGTTAAGATTGGATCTGTGATAGATCGAATATGCTTCTTAAGATCTCCGGTCCATGTAATGAAGTCAACAGTAGATCGCATCCATGCTTTGTTGTCATAATCCATTGCCACTGTCGGTTGTTGGGACATGTAGGGAAGAACTTTGGATGTGAAAAGCTGTCCCTTGTGTGGGATCTTGTGTTATGGTGTAGGTGCTTAGAATCAAATCGATTCAACACTGTATTATGTTGTACCTGGGCACTATGTATGTTTTTGACGTGGGTAGGCGATGTTCGGGCCGGGATTTCGTAAGGGGAAGCGCTTGCTTTTGACACAAATCGTACCACGACCTGAGTGCCTCTTGAGCTTCTGGCATCAACACAGCAGCCGCACCGCTAAATCATTTGGCATTGAGTCTTAAGTCAAGTGTGACTTTGAATTCCAGCATTATTTTCCATGTTCCATTTCGTAAATTCCTGATCTTCCATGTCCTGGTATGAGCGTTTCGTATCTCGTTGGTTGACTCTGCAAATCTAACCTGCTACCCTTTTAGGTAGGTGATGCTTATCTGGCAATGTAACCAGAGCATCCATGAACAGCGAACAAACCCCGGATAACGACTCTATCGGAGTAGAGAAGTCCTCTCGGACTACTTGTTCGAGGCTCTTCAGGCAGTGTGCTCTGACCGCGGATTCACAGTGTCCCTTGATGACTTCGTGACTGTTTTCTTTCCACAGAAGTGCAACCCAGTCTAGCGATTGTCTCAAAACGTTGATAAAATATTTCTCGTTGCTGTGGCTCTTGAAGAGAGTGCACATCTCGCAATGCAATTTCTTATCTTGTTATCTTTCATTTGCACTGTTTTGGCGTCCTCTCAGCTCCCATTGGATCCAGGACAACTTACATCTTCTGAGCCAGTGTCTGAATTCCAGGTCTTCCAAAGCGATATCTCACCAAGTCATTTTCTCAGAATCAAGCCTCAAGATGCAACACTCTGCAACACTCCGGTAAAGCAATACACTGGCTGGCTCGATATTGGAGCAAAGCATCTCTTCTTCTGGTACTTCGAAGCCGAAAATAAACCCTCAGCGCCTGACGCTCAGCCAATCACGCTTTGGCTCAATGGCGGTCCCGGGGCTTCAAGTCTGCTTGGGCTATTTCAAGAGCTTGGCCCATGTCTTATCAATAAAGACGGAAATGGGACCGTGTACAACCCATATGGATGGAACAAGGATACCGCTCTCTTATTCGTGGATCAACCTGCTGGTGTTGGTTTTTCCTATATGGATAGGGACTCGGGTCCGTACGATGACGATTCGCTGAAATGTGCAGAAGACATGCAGGTCTTTCTTCAGATATTTACAAGTCAAGTGTTTCCCGCCCATTTGAATGGACCACTCGTCCTGACCGGCGAAAGCTACGGGGCAAGTAGTTTTCCGAGTACACTTTGCTCGATATTATTTGCGGCGTTCTGTCTCTAGTCATGTCCCATGGAGAATGCAAGTCGGTCTTGCTAATGGCTTCCTCTCCAGGGCCATTACCTTCCAACCCTTGGGACTCAAATCATCCGTCAAAATTCGTTATATCCGACACGACCTCAACTTAACCTTAGATCCCTGGCCATCGGTAATGCTTATGTCTCTCCTCCAGGTTTTGCCTTCGGATATTACGAGACGCTCTGCACCACTAACCCTGGGGTTTCCGAACCCATCTTCAACGAGACCCGATGCGAAATGATACTTGACACACTCCCCCGTTGCTTAGATTTGTGGGCTATTTGCATGGACTACCCGGATCCTGCGGTTTGTCAAGTAGGCGAGGATGTTTGCGATGGGCAGATCATCGCCTTGTACGATGGTGAAGCGGAGAAAGGTCCAGGTAGCCGCAATCGATATGACAGTATGATAATCCTGCGTGCCACTTAGCTCCATCCCACCTACTGACCTCTCTATCTAGTTAAAAGACCCTGCGAATCCCGAAATGAGCTCTGCTACCTTGCCTCCGAAGCGATCGAACACTACCTCAATCTTCCAAATACCTTTTCCAGTCTCTCGGTTCCCAAATCTTATTCCAACTTTACTGTCTTCCGACAAGATCAGCTCCGTATTTCACCAGACTCTCGACATTCCTCGTTCGCGTGTCTCGGATATCCAATTTCTGCTGTCCGAACAAATCGATATATTGATCTATTCCGGAAATTTGGACTTGGCTTGCAATACGGCGGGGGCTAGACGATGGATGCAAAGGATGAACTGGAAGGGGAATGCGGTATGGAATAGCTTGGCGGAAGCGGAGTGGAAGAGTAGTGCTGCCGTTGGAGTGAAGGCGAAGGGAATGGAAGGGGGGGACGAGGTAGTGGGTGCTTTCAAAGACGTAAGGATCAAGATGAAGAAAGGAGACGAGAAAACCACGAGATTTACTTTCATCACTATTGATGAAGCAGGACACTTGGTACGTTTTCCCCTTGACTCACGACAGCTTCTTGGTCCGGTTCCCCCTGCTTCCACTTTTGTCCCTCAGAACCTAAGCATTGCACGAAACAAGATGCCCTACAATCACATGTCCAGGAAAATCAAGCATATCACTGATTTGTCTTCCCTCCTCCTGGCTTAGGTCCCGCAAGATCAACCAGCAGTCGCACTAGACATGTTTACCCGTTGGCTCAAGGACGAAGCCTTTGCTTGATGAGTGTTGAGTTGTGGATGGAGATGTTTCCGAGGCATGATGGCCGGTGGGAACACAGTTGCCATTCTTGTAACAGTCATGGATCCTATGTGATGTTCGACAGTCCTTGGGGTTAGTACGGGATCATTCTACGTGGAACACGCTATGTGATTACTTGTAAAGAGCAGAAGAAGTGAATTCGCTGTAAATCGCAGTGTATATCAAGACAGTACGTACCAGCTGGGTGCATGCATAACTACATTACAACAGCAGTGCAATATGTTGAATGCTCACGCAATCGACCAAGTCCATCCAACCAAGCAAGACTTCGGTGATAAGGTACATGGGTACTCCCTGAGCTTCGGAGCCACCAAGCGTCCAGAGGAAGGTCAAGAGGCCTGGCTACTCCCAGATCATTAAATATCCACTTAGGGAATAAAGGACCGTACAGTCAAAGCAAGAGTAACGTGAGGCACCCTGGCTGTAAGTTGACTGCAACTAGTAACTATACCGAGGTAGTATTACTAATGTACGTATAACTAACGTTATATATATTATGACTACCTAGGTATGTACACTCGTGTGCGTCATCATCTTTCCTACTGTATCTTGGTCGAATCGTCCATTGGTTGCGTTGGTGGGGTAAGAAAAAACCGAATATGCCCCCCCTCGAAATTGCACTTTCTGAGTTCTGCATGCTTTATTTCTGCATTGATCGAATTTGGATTTTCCTCGCCGGAATCGATCATGTCGATTGTTTCTTTGTGAGAATCAGTGATACATCCCAAGACCGACCTATGTATGTACATAGTGCCTTATCTATAATTTCGAAATAGTAGAGTCAAAGTCTGGGGTCCGTATTGTACTGTGCTTGACATGCTGTGATTGTTAGCTTTGATATAAAATTATCGGACAAGTCTAGGGTTCCATACCTTTACATACTTACTCATACCTACCTTAGGTAGGGACCTTGGCTCTAGAGTTCGGCCAAACCAAGCCGGCACCGGGGATTAGAAATCGCCTGGATTCACCATGCATTCCGAAAATGGCTTGAAACGTGTTCTTGGGTGACCCTAAGGCTTACGGTAGGAACGTACTAGATCTCTGTTCTTACCCTCCCTCCGAGCTACGGAGTTAATTGATTACTTTATACGTTCACCATGGACATCAAGCCCAGTTCTAAGAGCATCCCCTTCCTCATGTTAGGGATGCATCTGTAACATCATTCGAGTCCCGCTTGCTTGCTCCTGCGGAATTTGATTCACCGCCCTCGTTCGCCCTCACAGGTCTCCGTAAGGATGCTAATCTCTCAGGAAACGCCTGTGAAAAAGGGTACTTGTCCTCAAATCCTGAAGATGTGCCACGTCTAACAAAAGATAGCATGGGTGACGTTGCTGACGAATTCTGCCTACTTTCCTGGTCTGATCGTCTTATATCATTCATTGTTAAAGACCGGCACTCAATACCCGTTGTATGTCATCCATCCACCAGATCTTGATCAACAGATCGTGGATTTGCTCGATGAGTGGAAAATTGGTCGAATATGTCTGCCGCATTTAGTACCACCCCATGGGAAGGAGTTCGCAGACGACCCGAGATTTCAGGACGTATGGTCAAAGCTATTGGTGTTTTCGTTGACGTCATTTGAAACGGCGATCTTGATCGACAACGATATGCTCGTGAGGAAGAATATGGATGAGCTTATGGATATCGAACTCGACCCGGTTAGCATGGATGGCAAAGGTGATCGGGTCTTTGCTGCAACGCATGCCTGTGTTTGCAATCCGTTTAAGAAGCCCCAATATCCCAAAAACTGGCAAGTTAATGTCCCATTACCCTGCACGACAATGAAAACCTAACATGGGAATTCAGGGTTCCGGAAAACTGCGCCTATAGAGCTCAACACAATGACCCGGACGCCGCCCAGAAAACGGGCATGCCGTCGAGTTTCGGTCTGAGTCTCCTCAACAGTGGACTCCTTGTTGTCAAGCCATCCGAAGCAACCTTCAATCAGATATGCGAGAAACTCGATACGCCGGAGGTTGCCCATTATATCTTTCCAGATCAGGATCTTCTGGCAGAAGTATTCCATCAACGTTGGGTCTCTCTACCGTACATATACAATGCTCTACGGCCTCTCAAAGAGACGGGCATTCATGAACCAATATGGAGAGATGAAGAAGTACGAAATGTGCACTATATAATTTCCCCGAAGCCCTGGGATCCCGAGCCGCCAAGGTCGGTACTGACAAAGTGGTGGAGAGATCTGTGGGCCGAAATTGACCCAAGGTACAAGGTGCTGGCGGCTGCGCATCTGAAAAGAGAATATGTACTTGATTTATAGACGAAATCTCCGGTGTGGCCAGGTTCCGGTTGAGAGGTGGGATGAACGGAGGATTCTGTCTTTTAGACGAGGCATACTGCAGACGAGATGTACTACAGCCCAATGTCTCCGCATGTTTCCTAACAATGGAAAATAGATGCGGTCTGAATATCGAAGGACGGATCGGGACCCAGCAAAGGTCAAAAAGTGGACAGACTTACTTTTGGAGCGAAGAGTCATGTAAGATAGCGAAGATGTTCTCTCAAGGCCGTTGCGCAATTGTTTCCGTTGATGTATGATATTGTATTTGCAAGAATACTGTACCATGTTCTTAAAGCATTGGCGTCGAACAAAAAGCGCCATGCCCGACCGTTTATGTGTTCTTCCTTCGAATGGTGTTCGATGCTCTACAGGGGTACTGTAATTATGTATCATATGCATGTGGATTTCCAGCGTCGCGTCAGACAAATGACGTCGCGTCCCCCAGTTCCAAACTGTTCCAAGAAATTTCTCGGGCGCAAACCCCCAAGGAATCTTTGTCGCAACATTACAGAACCGCTTCAAATAATATCAATTCCAGAGTATTTGAAAGCTATATTTAGGCCTCTTTGACGAAAATATTCGTATCTTTGACTGGTTTACATTTCTCTTTGCTTCGTCCTGTTTGACCAGCGACACCAAAATGGTCTATATTCGCCAACACAACTTGCCCAAGCTCCATGAGTACAAGTACTCGGCAGTCGACAAGTCTCTGGTGTCACGATATGTCTTGAAACCATTCTATACCAATATAGTGCTGCCATGTTTTCCAATGTCTATGGCGTGAGTCAATCCTTCTTCTCAGGGTCAAATATATACTAATCCGGATATTCGTATAGGCCCAACCTCGTAAGCGAATTTCTGTCCGTCGCTGTTTGGCCATGGCCTCTGATAACGTCTACCTAGATAACTTTGACTGGATTCGGCTTCGTCGTGATCAACTTCATAACGATGCTTTGGTATACTCCTACACTTGATCAGGATTGCCCGCCATGGGTATATGCGACATGGGCTCTGGGGCTTTTCCTATATCAAACCTTTGATGCGGTAGACGGCAGTCAGGCAAGAAGAACTCACCAGAGCGGCCCACTTGGTGAATTATTTGATCACGGTCAGTGCATTTTCGACACAGGTTGTAAGAATGGAATGGCTAACGTTAAACAGGAGTTGATGCTTGCAATACATTCCTCGAAGTAATTCTCTTTGCAGCGGCAATGAACCTTGGCCAATCCTGGAAGACTGTCATCACACTGTTCGGATCATTGCTGACCTTCTACGTCCAAACTTGGGATGAATACTACACAAAGACTCTGACCCTTGGTTTAATATCTGGACCGGTGGAGGGTATCTTGACATTGTGCGTGGTCTACTTTTTCACATACATCAAGGGTGGAGGAAGCTTTTGGCAACAGTCCCTCTTCGAGACAGTAGGCGTCTCCAGGAGTGCCGTTATACCGGAATCGATTTACAATCTGGCTTGGAATGAATGGTACATCGTATATGGTGCTGTGGTTCTCCTTTTCAATACCTGGTCGAGCGCTGTGAACGTTATAAAGGTACGCAAAGAGCGCGGTCAGGAGCCATACAGGGCTTTACTCGGCCTGCTACCAATTTCTATCACCTGGACGCTGGTCCCCACCTACCTTTACCTGCAGCCGAACATTCTACACAACCATTTGGTACCATTCATCTTTTACGTTGGGCTCGTCAATGCTTACAGCGTTGGCCAGATGATTACTGCGCATCTGACAAAAAGTCGATTTCCATACCAGAACATTTTGCTTGTGCCATTGTTATACGGCGTTATTGACAGCTTTGGGCCCGTCCTTGGCCTATGGCCCAGTGCCCTCGGAGATGGGATATACCAGGTCGCATTTGTGTTCATGTGCACCGGACTAGCATTTGGGGTCTATGGAAGCTTCGTCCACGATGTCATTACAACTATATGTGACTACCTCGATATCTGGTGTCTGACAATCAAGCATCCTTACGTGGAAGGTCAAGAGGATGGTCAAGTTGCCAAAGAGAAAAAGACAAAGTAGATCACTAGGCCTCATTTTGGTCGACTAGGTCAATCAGGAGGCTTGACGTCTTTATTCGTTAACAGCTTTATGCCAGGCTTGAAATGAACTGCGGCCACTGATGGGTCAATGCCATATCACGGCTGCTGGCCAGCTGCCTATCCGATGACTAAATAATGGAGGACAGCAAAGGGAGGGAAGAGGCTGGGCGTCAATAAAGGATGCTCAGAAACATTACATGACACTTGAACAGAAAGGTAGCGTGCCTACGATGACCAAGTCCTTGTTATGGAGGTGCTCTTGAGTTGGCTAAAGACCTAAGTCCTCTGTCCGGATTTTTGAAGATATTCTAAACTTCTCTGTACGTATTTGCTATCTTACTGTACATTTAATATGAAAACTTGTCTTACAGCAACCGTCCACCAGAGCCCAACAGCCTGATTCTGTGATATGCCCCTCATTGTGTGGTTTGTATTCAACATCTGTTCATGAAACATTCAATTTATTATCTGCGGTGACTTCTGCGTTTACACTCTGTTATTCATGCATTAAATCTCTTCTTACATTGCAGGATTATTGTTAAGGATTCAACCTTTTCCCATTCCCGTTTGTTCACCTCATTTTCATCAATATATCACCTACTTATCTCCAATCCATATCAGACTGTTGACCGCGCTCGTCCTTTGAGTACTACAGTGTAAGCTGTCCAACTCTCTTACAGCGGCATGAAATTATCTACTTGAACGCATCAACAACAGGTACTTTGTACGTGCCCTGCTTTATCTTTCATACTTTCATCTGATTGAACAACATCCTTAGGTGAAAGCGAACACGCCCTCACCAACTCTTACAAGTTCGTCTGGTCCGCCGCCCATAACTAATATGAATTTAGTTAACCCTAGCACTTGGGTCTACAAGTTGGATCAATCTGGGAACCTTTTACCAGGACAACCCATTCCCCCAGGTTGGCAGCAAGAACCTAATGGTGAAGTGGTCTCTCCCTTTTCAACTTCAACGCCTTCAAAACAAGCACCGCCATCGCCATCGCAACACGTCCCAGAAACCACCCCTCAGGCATATCCCCAGGTGCACTTTCAATTCTGTCAATCAGCGTTCCCTCAAGTCTACTCCCAATCTCCATTCCAAGCCCGTTCTAGAGATTTGCGTCAGCCTGTCATCCAAACTCCTCAGAGTGCGCCTAGAATTCCTCCTAAAACTCCGCTTCAAGCTCCTGATCTTCCTCCATGGACTGGTGCCAGTATCTCCAAACCAGAGAAATCTTCACAGAAAGGCCTCGCCGATCCTAGAAAAACACATTGGACAACTGTCGAAGATGTGACAAATGAAGAAGACAGACCGAAACAACGAACCGATCGTCGTCACTACGAATGGAATACCCAGACCTCTAATCGACATGAACGCCACAATCATAAAGTCACAGCCCGCGTTCCCAATAATGTGATTCCTACGTCTATGAATACCTCACATAGTCGAAACTTGCCGAGAAACGAACACGAAAATCATTGTGGTCATCCACATCCTCACTTTTATTCTCATCACTATTACTATTCCCATCGAAATCAACACATCAATCACCAACAGCACACGCCCAATTCTCCCAAGAACAACAACAAGCACCTTAATCCATCCACTTCTACCCATGCAGCACCGCTATTCCCCCATCATTCACCACCAACCTATACCTTTCCTCCTCAATCTCAATCCCAATCCCAAAATCCCGCCAAACGGCCCCCTAAATCAAACTTCAAAACCAAACCCCAATCATCCCACCGCAACCACCACCACAAAGCAACACGTTTTGCACCAACCCAATACGGCGGATCGATCAAATTCCCCGGCGTGAGTGGAAGTCAGGATGGAGAGGGGGGGGTATCTTTCATAGAAGAAACACAGAGAGAGAGGGGGGGGAAAGATTGAAACGGAGACTTAAGGACGAAGGAAAAATACGAGATACGAGATACGGCAAGAAGGGAAAATTGTTGTGATTCAGATAGGGAGAAATGAAGTTTGTCGAATGATGAAAGGAATCACAATTCCTCTATTCCTATTGTCCTTTTTTTTTTTTTTGAACGAGATAGTTATTCAATCATGAAATATGTAAAATCCCCTTCTCCCTCCCCCTATCTATCTACCTATCTGCCTATCTATCCCTTTATTTTTCCACCCACATAAACGTACTTTATTTTATATAGTTATGTAAAAATAGACAGACCTAATTTTACTTTGATCCAAGAAGGTATGTACAGTAACTAAGTTCCGAATCATGTGAATTAGAGAACTACAGTAACTAACTATATTTTGATATTGAAAATAAAAAATTAGAATTTAGAATAGGCGGTATGATATGATACAATACTGCTGTATATTTATTTATTTATCTTGCTATAAGTAGAGGATGAATAACAATGTGATTTTTGTACTAACTTATATGCAGTGTTTGGTTTGTGGTGGTTGATGGATAGATAGATGAGAGATTGATAAATAGAGAGATAGGGAGATTTTCTTCTTCTTCTTCAAGGTCAAGATCAAGGTACTGTATGTATGTATGTATATATATAGTTAGTGTAAGAGAGAGTTTTCCCGGACTGCCTAGTCTATTTTGTTGTTCATTTGGATTTACAGTACCAAAGAAGAAAGATGAAGAGGAATGGAGAGAGGGGTAAGGGCCTATATTGAAAACATGTAAGCAAGCAGACGTGGTTTTATTATTGTTTTTTTCGAAGAGTCAATCCTCCCATCTCATCTTCCTGTATATATTGTACAATAGTCAGATTACAACTTGATCCCGCGCCTCCTGCCCTTTTGCTTCCCTAATCTAGCACCTGTATCTTTTCTCAATTTCACAACATCAGTCTTACCCTCGACTTTCTTCTCCCGTCGCAAATGTTTCGATTCCACTGGGTTTCGACCTTTTTGTTTCTGTTTTGCGGCGTCGGTCTTGGCGTCATTTTCGAATTCGAGGTTCCATTGTTTCCAATTTTCGTTGAGAGGGTCAGAATATGGTTCTGGTGGAGCTGTGTCGAAATCAAGATCAGAATCTTCGTCTTCGTCAAGTTGGTCTTCGAGATCGTCTTCGAGGGCATTTTGTTCGGAATCCATGTCGGTGAGGGATGTAAAGATAGATTCGAGCTGCTCGTTGGGATTGAGGGAGCGGGTTTGCCTTTCAATATAGTGGTCTTCATCCATCAATGAATCAATGGTTGCACCCCTAGAACGGATTTCTTCTTGCATCAATTCGGATTCAGCTTCATCCAGTCTCTTTTCCCATCTCAGATCCTCTTGTCTCTCTTTCCGGGCTTGGGACAATTCTTGGGCCCGTTCGAGTTTCGTTTTTCCAAATCTTATGATTCGAGGAATTCGGGTCTTGGCACCAAGAGCCCAAAGATCACCCCAGGAAGATTTCCTTGCATCGTGATATGCTTGCTTTGAATAAGACTTTGGAATCGTCCAGCGTTCGGCTTTGCCTTCGGGAGTGCAAACGTCCATGATGACATGACCTCGACGTTTGAGAGGTGGGTAAACTAGACGTGGAAGGGAGAGCATGGAAACGTTTTCGTCTTCGGTGTACCTTTCGTAGCCTTCGAATGCAGCTTTTGTTGCTGCCTCGCCTTGGACAAGGCCAAAAGTTTGACGGTCATCGACACCTTTGCGAACGGCTAGATAGCTGAAACGTATATCTTCGTGATTACGGCTTTTTGCGTTCAAGATACGTTGGAGATATGATGGTCGGATGTAGCGTTGTTCAAAGGTACACATATCCCTTCGTTGTGTCACGCCAGAATGCCCATACATAGGGCAAGCGCCGTGATTTGTACAGGGAGCGATGATCATTCCCGTGCCCTTGTCAATGAACCTTGCTGTGCTGGACAGAGATTCTGTGGTGTCCTCATACATCTCTGATCCTGGTGACGAGATGAAACGACTAAGGAGCATCTGTCGAGCACCGGCAATGACTTCAAATCCGCGAGGAACTCCCTTTTCAAGAAGAACAAGGATGCCACCGTCCGAACTGAGCATTGTCCACAAATTCTGGACTAGGTGTTTTCTCATGAAATCCTCCTTCAGATACCACAATGAGTGAGGGGCAAGGATGATGTCAAATTGCTTCCTCTGGGGTGCAGGACGATCGTCGTCCAAGGTTTCGCCACTTCTCACATGTACATAGTCCGGCAGCCGTGGTAGGAAAGTCGTATTCTCCAGCATTGCCGCTGACCGGCGTCTCAAAGCATCGGCCCCCGTAAGGACTGTAGCCTTACCCACGGGGGCCTTTTCGATTGGCTCATCCGGATACAATGATTGCCATTCAGCTCTTATAATATCTTGCCAAGCTAAGATTGCTGCACCCCCAGATCCGGCATCAAGAATTCGTGGGCCGCCTTCCTTATTCATCAATTTTCGAAGCCAATCCGTTCCGAGCCTTTTCCGCACTTCTATCAAAACACTGAGCACTGATGCGTGAATGCCAGGCCATAGAGCAGCAACGAACGCGTTTGCCTCCATCTCACCCATGGTATGTTGGGTGACATTAACGCCTATGGGTGTTTGTTCGCTCATTTTCGTGGAGGGGGTGGTCACGCCAGTTGGTAGACCAGGACCACCAAACAAGTTGTTTGCAGCTTGAGTAATGTGTTTGTTAGAAAATTCCGACAAAACCTGTGAAACAAGGCCTGTGTGGGTTGCTTTTGGGAGATATATCGTCCTTCCATACGCGGAGAATTGCCCTTCAATGGTTAGATGGTGTAAGCGTCGCCTCTCGACCTCTGCCTCGTCCACGGCGTTTCCTTGCTCGTCTTGATATATTATGCCTCCAAGCTCTTGGGCTATTTGTTCTCCACGACGCTTCAATTCTTCGGCATCCATATGTGCAGATTGGACCCCCTCGGCACTCTCCTCGATGATTTCGCCCATCGCAGGATCTTGTTCGAGGTCTGCGTCTTCATCAAATGGGTCGAATTCCACTGCCTCTAAGGATCCATCCTCCTTATTGCGCAAGAGCTGAGTGGTTGAAACTTCTTGATCATCCTGTTCCAATTCGCCGTCATCTTCTCTAATACCGTACTCTTCCAGATGTATGGGCTCACCATACAGCCTGACATATCTTGCGAGTTCCGTCTCCGTCAATGTATCCGCCGGCATGTACTCGCCGTGTAGTTCCCGTACGGTTGTCACAATTGTGTCGATCCCCAACCCTTCCTTCCAGGAATGTCTTGATTCGCCATCTGTAAGGGTCTGCGTGTTTGCGCTCTCGTCGTCTGAGCCATTGTGTCCCTGCCCTGGATGAAAGCCACGGTCGTGGCTGTTTAGATCTGCGGTGCCATTCACATCGGGTCTTAGGTTTAGCCGAGAAGCAGTAACATGGATAGTACGAAACGATTGCGCACGTCTGTAGGGTTGATTTGCAGGCGATCGCAGTGGTCTCTGGAGGCGAGTGGTACGCAAGAAGACCGTCTGCTCAGCAAAGCCTGCACGCCATAAACTGAGCAGGTCGCTGCGACAGGCTTGGCATAGCGCTTGCCCAGTGGTAGTCACAGGCATGGCACAACCTGTATCAAGCCGTCTGATATGCGCCGCCGGAAGAAGAGCGTTTCAGTCATGAAATATTTAAGTCGGTTCGCTGACTTAAAGTAATGCTGTCTACAAGTACCCAGACAAAAGTTCTCCAGAAAAGTTTCCTACGGGGGCAAAAATAGGCTTCCTCCGATGAAGACCCTGGCTTCAGGATTACAGTAAGTATCGGGCCTTGGTGGAGACATAGGGGCGAACTTTGTTCAATTTGATGCTAAGCAACTATTGTTCGCTTCCGATTTGACGAAATTACAATATCGTAGGTATCAACCATTGATACATATTTCAAAGGTGCTCTTTTCACAGGAATCTCTTTCCTACACACAAAGAGGGCACAGGACAAGCTATACTTATAAACAACGGCCAACAGCCATTTGATCCAAAAGCCACAACCAGATACCGTCCAGGCGCGTTTTTCATCCGACTATCGTGTCATGAAGGAGAACACAGCCCTTTGCGCTCCTCTGCTGAGTCGGTACTATCTCATGCTGGCTAGAGACACACCAGTCATTTCTGACCAGCCTCTTCATCTTGATGACAGTTAGAAACGTATCCTGGCTTTCGGGGTTCTGTTATCGTCAAGTAGTAACGCTAACAAATTTACACCCCGTCGCCAAATTGGTAAATATTGGACCACCGCTGCTAAATGTCAAGTCATATTCAATTTCAGATTGGCAGCTCACTTACGGTATCCCACGGTCGGCTTCAATTCACGGACCGGAGATCGGTCCCGAGGCGAATAACATTATTCTTGTCATGATTAATAGTAGAGGCATGGATCTGGAAGGCTGTCAGCGCCATGGCAATGAGACAATTTCAACTTTCGCTCACTGCATAGGCAGTATGAAGAACGACATCGCCTGCTTCGTACTCTGTCAACAGCCATCGTCTGCTGCATTGCTTTCCAAAATCAGCCGGTCCGTCTGCTAATAATCCACCCGACATCATGTTCTGGTTGAAGGCATTTCTGGCTTCTTCATCGGTCATACCGGCTTGCTTTGCCTTTTCAGTGAACTCGTGTTCAATTTCGGCGCCTAGAGTATGGCCTAGTAACATGGTGAGTTTTCTCAGTATCATTTGGAGACACGTTCAGGTGTCTTCAATTGGTCATGAGCCTCGATCTCTAGCTGACTGGCCACCACTCACCGTTTTCAAGATAGATTAGTCCACCACCGTCGATCTTAATATCACCCATTGGAACCCAAGCTGTAACTGACGTATCCTCTCCATGTCTTAGGAAAATCTGGTCGTAATGTACTCCTATGGCCTTATTGCCTGGCGTGTTATTCCTCAACAACGTTCGCCTAATACCCAACGTATGAGAACCCCACCCAGTCATATCAGCAATGTATTCCAACAGGGCCGGATGCTTGCAAAAATCTTCCTTATACCAGTCTTCTGAATGAGCCTTCAAGGCCAGGTCAACAAATCTGGATGCAATTTCGGGGTGCGGACCGGTAGGTTTCCTATTGGCATCCTGTGATCCGGCACCTATGCCGGGGTAATCCAGTTTATCTTTGCAAGCATCGAAAATACCATCCACGGGTGCTGATCCGGTGGCAAGGACACCACTGGGTGACAAAAGCTTGAAATAATTCTCCCGAGCTTTCAGTACGTCGTTACGGGGAAGTAGACCTTTGAGAAACACATAACCATCCTTTATGAACCGTCGACGTACCTCCTCGAGTGGCGTATCCGAAGATGTCGGCCTGAGCGGTGCAATATCACTTTGTGCCAGTGGGCCATCGTTAACGTAGAGTTGTACTCCTGGCCATTCCTCATAGGGTTCTGGCCCGGCCTGAAGCATATTGAAGATTTGGGAAGTCTAGGGGAGCAGAGTTTGAAACGAAGATGAATTAAACTATGCCACCTCTCCCAGATTTACATTGTATGTCTCTTAGGTCCATACTTTCACGTTACACGAGAAATCGCGGGGATCATTGGTTTCTGCCCACGCCTCGACCCGATCAGCTCGAGCGGTGATGCCGCCCTGAGCATGGTGATCGCTCGGGCGGATCGGTGAAGGGACCGAGGAGAGTTGGGGGTGCACACGAAAAGATGCGTACAAGACATGCATTTAGTCGGAGCACTTCGGCTGTGTAAGCCTGGACGCATCCCCGTTGGGGTTTTCTTTTCTGGCCCTAGCAATGAATGCAACAATCAAGGCAGCCACGACAGCGTCAAGGCCGCTCTACCTTGCTCTATATCGAAGTTGTACGGAGCTATCTTCGTCGCTCAAACTCGTCTACGCCTCCCCAACCTGAAAAATCGCCCTGGAGCTGGGGAGAGTCTCCGGTCACAACGTGAGTACCTGAACAGAGCAAGCATATTAGGGATGAAATGTTATTTTCTCTTTCAGGATGCTTTTGCCGGTATTCAGCTCTGCTCATTCTCCTACTATGTGCTCAGTTACTCCCAAAATACGCCTCGATTCCCGAATCCTCTCCATCGTCATCATTTTCCTCATACGCCTGCTGCCCCTGCCCGCTTCCATCTACTCGTTCCTGATCCAAGCTTTTCAATAGTTTTCCGAGTCTCTTGACGCCCCTTTCGATTGTCCTTTCGCTATGCCAACTCCAACTCAGTCTACAACCCCTTTCGTCCACTCTTTTAAGACTTCCCTCATCGCCCTTTACGACCATCAAATGGACTGCGGCGAATTTAAGAGCGTATTTCGATCTGGCAATTCGGCTGATTTGCTCTGCCGGAGGGTATCTTGAAGGGAAGACGAGGTAAGTGAAAAACCCGCCTTGAAGTTCTATATCGCCGAGGCTCTGGGTGGAATTGTCGTGCTTTCCATCTTCGACGACCCATCCCTTACCGACCTCAACTCGGACTCCCAAAGGCACCAATTCCTTTTCAATAGCATTTATCATGGCTGTTGCCCGTCTTCTGTAAGTAGGGATCAGAACCTCTTCCATATGTTTATCGAGTTCTCCTGATGAAAGGAGTCGCTCGATTATGACCGACGACATTTGACTTCCTGCTCCGCCACTCCGAGTGTATCCTACAGTGGATAGGGCTTCGATGAAATCAGGACTAGCTTCAACCCAGGAACATCGACAACCGGGGGCGACAAGTTTGGAGAAGGTGCCGTTCGAAAGAGTATTGCCGTATGAAGAAGGAGGTGAGTCAATTTGACGGTCAATATCTATTAGTCGTGGAGGAGGGTTTCCGAGAAATGGTGTCGAAGTAGTCGAGCCGTGGGCAGCCCATCTCAAAAAATCATAAACATCGTCCGCCACGATCAAAGCATCAAACTTCCTCGCCAAAAGCACCAACTCCCTTCTCCGTCTCAATGACATAGTCTTTGCACTCGGATTTGAGAATGTCGGCACACAGTAGATCACATGGCGATACAACTTTGGGTAATTCTTCTCGTTTTTCAGCCTCTTCTTCCTATTCGCTTTGCCCTCGGTCTCTCCGTCCAGCTTTTCAATTTCTCTCCTCAGAAATTCCAGATCAATCCCCTCCTCGTCTTCCGGAACCCCTCTCAGTCTTCCCTCAAACCCCGCATCCTCGAATGTCGGACAAGCCAAGAAGTACGTCGGTTCCACCATCCACACTGCCCTCGTATACAACGGATCCGTAAACTTCAGCAACACCTGCGCTAAGGTTGCTGATGCTCCATTTGAGATCAGGATCCGATCAGCAGTGATCTTCGGTGCATCTTTGACTGAGCTGGAACCGTAGTATTTCCGTTCCAGCCACTTGGCGACGGCTTCCCGAACGGATTCTTCGCCGGGGTCAGGACCATATATGCTAGCTTGTTCGGTGAGGACCGGGGAAGAGAAGATTGTGGTGGAAGATGTGAGGAGAGCTGTGCGTGGGATCAGGGAGGGCGAAGGCCAACCGAGTTGGAGATTTATTGGCTTTAGGGGCCGAGGTAGTGCGGATGAAGAAGACATCTTTTGGTAGATGATGGAAGGCTGAGAAGGAAGGTAGGTATGTACTGTAGGAAAGATGTGTGCGTGGTAGGACTCTCGAATCCTGCAGCAGGATTCCAGAGAGTGTCGGAAATATATTCAAGTCCAAACCCACCTATTACAGTATTCTTTCTCTTCTCTTTTCAATTCCCTTCTCCCTTCCACACCCTTGCCTGAAAACCAACACCAGCCTCTAATTAGATACTATACTATAGAAAATATTTACTAGATTCAGTTGATACTGTATGTTGAAATGTGTAATGTGAATATGGAAGGATATAGAAGAATATTGGGGGTTCTGAGTAATGTCATCGTGCTTAATATTGCATAATAGTCATGGTGGTGGTGGTGGTGGTGAACTCCGCATCCGCATCCGTGCAAATAGTATGTAGGTACATTACATACTGTAACCAAGTAGCTTTTTCTTTGAAAACAGAAATAAGGAATGAGATTCGATGCGATGCGATGCGATGCGATGCGATGCGATGCGATGCGATGCGATTTTGGTCTACATAGGATATTGTTAATTACTCTATACGACGTCAACGATGATAAGTACTGTCTGTACCTTATTGATACAAGAGAGGTGATACCATATCTCGCATCAAGTTTGTGAACATCTTTCGGAATCTCATTCCTCGACAGATCTGGTTTGTCATTGAGAGAGATACAGAGGTATCTGGTTATATTGGTTGCTATCTGTTGTATAGGAATGCATGTGAAAACGAGAAATATCGAGACCGAGAAAAACGAAGGGGGGAAAAAAAGGAAGCAAACATCAAGAATTGAAGCAAACCACCGCAATAAACAAAATAAAGTCGTCATGCTAATCTATGCCATGCTTTAAAAATCATTGAAAATGTAGAATGGGAATCTCAACAAAAAAAAAAATTTAACGCTCCACTTTATACGTCCCGAGAGAACGCTCCCGAGAGAACGCTCCCGAGAGAACGCTCCCGAGGAGTTCTAGCGACCTCTCAGCCTCACTTCATGAATCATGCCTGCTGTGCGGCAGGACAGCTTTGAATACATTGCTGAATGCCCAAAGCCACATTTGACGGAATATTCGCCTTGAATTTTTCCAATTCGCTGCCTGCCCTGATGGGTTCTTGGAATCCGAACGTTGCCTCCACGACGTCTTCTTCAATCTCGAATATAGTCTGCGCGATCTGTGTGGCGCCGGGGTCTTCATTGTTCAAGCCGGCGACAAAAACAGCGGGCTCGCAGTTGGGGTTGAATTGAAAATGGACGGATCCCTTGGGGAAGACTGTACCTTCGTATTGGTTGAGAGTGGTGTTGAATTCGGTGGTCAGTCCATTTTCCAGAATGAAGCCGGTTTGAATAGTGCCTTGGACGACGGTGAGGAATTCCGCGGCGCGGGGATGGGTATGAAGAGTGTTCATGCCGCAGGGTTCGATGAAGCCGACGGCGGCGGAAATTTCGGTGCCTACTAGAGGTGGGAAGTTGGCGCGGGTGGCGACAGAGATCTTACCACCTTTTCCGGTGTTGGGACCGGAGTTGAAAGGGAAGACAAGCGAGACGTCGGCAGATTGGATCTTCTGCCAGCGGGTAACGGTGTTGGAGGCGGTGTCGAGAGCAGTAATCAGATTAGGATCTGCGGGTTGAATCGCCGGGCCGGGGGTTGGAAAGGAGGTTGATGTTGTTGCAGAAGTAGATGTGGAAGATTGACGCTTCATCACCGGGGTGGCGGATATGGTGGATGAGGCGACAAGGGCGGCAAAGAGAACTCTAGTGATTGAGGTATGCATTTTGGAGACTGGGTTGTTTTGGATGGACGAAAAATGTAGCAGACACGCTAGCTGTACTTCCAGAGAATCTCGTAACTTCGAAGGATTGTGTCTTTAACAAGTAAGGGAATTTCAAGACAAAAAAAGGAATAAAGATATGCAAGAGATACGGAGACGTGCTCTGGAATATTTGTTCGATTGATGTCGATGACAACGTAACATTCAACATGAGGAGTTTCTTACCTACTTTATATATTGCGAACCATTTGAGCAAACTCGCTATCTTGTACATATAGAAATAACAGCTAAGCTGCAAGACCACCCCATGACAAGTGACAGTCTGCCAGAATTAGACTCGCAGCTCCCATGCTTAGACGAACGATGGAGAAGCCATGCCACGTTTAGGCGCGCTGGGGCTATGACATGGTCAAAGGAGTGGCCAGTGGCCGAGAAGGCGAAGCATTTGGCTGACAAGGCGTGCTGTCTGAATTTGTCAATAATCTCACTGCATCGAACTCGAACTTGGAAAGGAAAGCAGGAAGAAGGGAAAGGCGGAGTTGGATGGGAAGATAGCTTGATTCTAACTGTAGCAGGTATGGCGTGTATGTTGTTGATGTTACTGTAAAAAGAAATCAGTGAACGGTGGAGGTGGCTGAGGGAGCTTCTTCTGCTGACTTAGCCTTTCTCCCATTCGTTGGCGCTTAAGGACTTCTTCAAATCTGTTGCGACCCAGCCAGAAGGACCAGCTGCCATATGTGGAAGCTTACACAAAACATATTTGCCCAAACGATGCCGATTCTTTTTGTGGAACGGATCGCATGTTTCCGGGTTGTTGGCCTGTTCTATACTGACCCATTGATATTGTATGTTTCTAAAACGGCTCTGTGCATTTGGGGTCCGTCGATTTAATCGGTAGAAACTTTACAGGAAAGCCAACACCTCATTTGAAATCTTAAATCTGTCATGTTCATTGTCTATGTTGGAAACAAAGCCTCGTTGGAAACTATTTTGGGGTAGCTGCCACAGTAGTTCCTCGAGTTTTGTCGATAAATGTATGTAGATTGCTAAGCCTCTGCCCGAAAGCTCAAAGCTGCGCCGGCAGTATATTGAGTGATCCTCCTTCTTTGAGAACCGCCTACTTATTCATTTGTTTCAGGAACCCTTCCAAATTGAACTCCTCGTCGTATTGTCGTTGGTCGCTCAGCTCTCCAAGATCATCCAACCAGCCCTTCTTGCCTTTTTCGCGAATGTTTCCTTCCGCATCAAGCGCTTCTTCAGCCGTGTCACCAATGCCGCCATCTTTGTCACCAGTAGCAACATCAGCAGTCTCGCCTAGGTTGAAAAGATCCAATATTTGATCGGTCCCCATTGTTCCTAGGCCTGCATTCTGTTGATTGACGACCGTGCTAGCGACGTCAATTTTAAAGCGCTGTAATCCCATGATTTTTTCTTCGATAGTGCCACGAGTGATCAGGCGATACACATTGACTACTTTCTTCTGACCAATACGATGAGCACGGTCCATAGCTTGGATGTCCTTCTGCGGGTTCCAGTCATGTTCGACGAAAATGACCGTATCAGCACCAGTCAAATTGAGGCCAAGACCGCCAACCGATGTGGTAAGCAGAAGGCAGTCATATGATGGATCCGTGTTAAAGGTATTGACAATGTTCTGGCGCTTGGTGGCTTCAACCGAACCATCCAGTCGAAGATATTGCACAGAAGGGAGGAGCGCCTTCAGCACATCGTTAGCCACAATGTCAAGCATTTCTTTCATCTGGCAAAATATCAAAGCTCGATGTGGAGAAACATAGTTCGTTTCCGCCGCAGGATCTGTTGAAGTAACACCAATACCACAGTCCAGCAAGAGGTCGCGAAGGGCTGTCAACTTGGGTGCGTGCGCAATGTCGCGAACATTGCTATTTGTGGTAGCAAGCTGCTTCTGTATCATGTCATATTGCTTATGTTGTCCTTCCTTCACAATCAAAGCAGGCGAGTTGCACAGTTTTCGCATATACTGCAGCGCCGCAAATATGTGTTGCTTCGCTTCCTTATCATCTGAGCCGACACTGGCTTGTAAAGTGTTTTTCTGTGTCTTGAAGAAATCCTCGAAGAGCTTACGTTGGAGGTCGCTAAGGTCGCAGTAATAGTTTTGAAGGATCTTTGGAGGGAGATCATTCAGCACTTCTTCCTTGAGACGACGGAGCAAGAACGGAAGAACCTGCTTATGTAGTGATTCAACGGCTAAGGCACCAGCTTCTTGTTCCTTCGAAGACGATTTCGCATTGCGACTGGCGGCAATTGGCCTCGAAAAACGGTCTTGGAAAACTTTCTCCGTACCCAAAAAACCTGGCATGAGGAAGTCGAACAATGACCATAGCTCCAATACATTGTTTTGAATTGGAGTACCAGACAGAATCAACCGGTGATTGCTCTTCAGTTTCTTGACAGCCAGGGTGATCTTTGCCTTGGCGTTCTTGATCAAATGTCCTTCGTCAAGAACACAATAATTCCAACTGAGCGGAGCAAAAACATCATTGTCATTACGACATATGTCGTAAGATGTGACGACAATATCCGCAGAGGTCAACTGGCCCCGAACTCGATTGCGTTCGCTTGGAGGTCCAACATAAGCAACGCTTTTGATGAAAGGCGCATATTGAAGCAACTCCTGTTGCCAATGACCAGATAAGGTTGGCGGACAGATGATCAATGAAGGCAACGGTCTGGAATCTGGAGATTGCGTCTTCGCATATTCTTCGGCGCGCATATGATGATCACTGGCTACAATACAGATCGTTTGCAATGTTTTCCCCAGTCCCATGTCATCGCAAAGAATTCCATGCAGGTGGTATCTATTCAAGAAGGCAAGCCAGTTCACGCCATCTTGTTGATATGAACGGAGTTCTGCCTTGATAGCCACGGGGATCTTGAAAGCCTCGACCTTCTTTGGGTCGAGCATTTGAGCCATGAAATTTCGTTCTCTTTCCCTGCCCTTGAGTAGTTCTTCCGATAGACCTGGTGGATCAGGGATGCCAGCTTCCAACGGGACAAGCTTGACTAGGGTTGCGAATGCTGTGGTTGCAAGCAATCTAACATCGTTATCCGAGTCGCTCATGCGACCTAGTACCGGCACAATCAAAAAGATAACGTAGGGCAGAATAGCATCCTCCATAACGTGAATAAGATGGTAAATGCACTCTACCACACCTTGCCGTTGGTGTAAATCCAGGGCATTGTTGATACCAGGAAGGACCTTCTCTACCAGGGTCGTCATGCCGTCAATAGTCATAACACTACAAATAGTTGCTAAACACTTGGCAGCAGCATATCGAATAACGGAAAGCTTGCACTGGAGCGCCTTCGTAATCAATGGAAGCAGGCTGATGATCCAAGGGTGAAGAGCTTTGTCAAAAGTCGGTGTCAGTGCACGCAACGTAGATAAGCCATCGACAACTTCCTGTCCAAGCACATCCTCTTGGTCTGATAAAGTGGGCGGTAGATCGCCCGCAAGGCACTGTTGAAGGGAACTTTCAACCAAGGCTTTAAGATTTGGAATTTTGTCGAGAAGCTGTGGACCGTACAGCCTAGCAAGTTGCTCTAAAGCTTCCTTCGCACCTCGTCGCATTGTCCTTGCTTCTCTGGCTTCTCGTTCGAATTTTGCGGCATCCGGATGATCTTTGCGATCTTCTTCCTTTCGTAACGAGAGGATAGCTTGTTCCAGATGTGCATTCGGGTGAAATTCTGGAGTTTCCGACGTGTCTGCGCAATAGAATTTTACGAGATTGGACAAGATCTTGTCGACGGGGCCTCGTTTTGCGGCTGATGTATAGAAATCAATGAGAGAAGTAACACCGGCTGCCGACCTCGCCTGTAATTCCACATTCTCCTCCAGTTTGATGCTATCCATCATGCATCTGATAACATTTCCAGGTTTCTTTGGTATCTCCCGAAGGGCGCACAAGGCGCCTGCGGCGGCAGCTTTGATTCGCAAGTCCCTCTGTTCTTTGACGGTTTTAGCATTTTCGACAGCAGTCAAGGCACTTGCTCGGGCATCCTTCAGGAATTGTGTGCCTGTTAAACGCTGCGTTGCGTTGAGGCCTTTTAGAAGTCTTTCAAAGTCGGGACCTACGATCTTCTCCGCTTCAGCCAAGGAGAAAGCATTCGGTCCAGCCTCACTATCTCCTTGGCAAACAACAGCAATGGAGGGCAACCGATTTGGAGGAACGTGAGCATGGTCTCTGAAGGCGTTGATCATGGCATGGCACTGCCCGCGAGCTGCTTGTAAAGCCGCAGCAATATCAGAGTACCAAGACGGTCTATCTTGCTCGCTAATGGCTGACAATTGTTGAGATAACACTTTCTGAAACGAGGATGGAGCGTCACAGTTCCTAGCAAATTCCTCGATAATCATAGAGGTCGACAACTGCGTGCTAGAAGCCCTTGCGTCGAGATTTGGAAGAAGCTGGTCCCAGAGATCTGGAAGTCCGGCCTTATCCCATGATGATAGTAGCGCCCCAAGTGCTTGCGCAGCATAGATACGGGAGCGCAAGATGACCTCCATACTGACAAGATCTACGTCACCTTGGAGCATGTGGCCGTCAACATTGTGAGCCGAGGCAGGTGGTTCATTCTGTTTCTCTGTTTTCCGTCTTCGTTTAGCTGGAGGTTCACTTACATTTGATGGTGACTGCTTGAGAGCCGGCACAAGAGATTGTGCGTATGGGTTCCCAGACGGTCTAATGAAGTGAGAGGCGTTATGAGGTATTGGTGCTCGCGGAAGACCGATAGGATGAGTAGCAATGGAAATGAGGGGATTGGTGAGTTGCATAAGATCATCTTTGTAGTTTGCGAACCCCTTTGCCTCCATCTTATGAAGGAGCTTCATCCATACCTGTAAGGATAATTTGACAACCCCTTCATTTCTCTCAAGAATGATGTTTTGAAAGATCAATCGCAAAATCCTACCGTTAATCCAGGCATCCGTACCGTCTCCTTCAAGGTCGAGGAATGTGAGGAGGGCTCGGAGGACGGCGGATCGGACACTCGTGATAGTGTGTCGTAGGAATGGATATAGTCTGGGTACCAGCATGCCGAAAGAATGTTCTTCATCCTGAGCAGCAATGGTTTTCATACCTTCCAGGACTTGCGAGAAAGTGCAAAGTTTCGCAAGCAGATCCATCACGGCGCCAGTACTTGCACTGAGATCATCGTTCAAGTCGGACAGACAATCCCAGACAACGGTTAAGAGCTCATCAAGGGAACCAGGTCGCGTTTCGATGACTTCCTTGACGATAGGAACAAGTGTGGCTGCACTAACGGAACGAACATCGTCATCATGGTGGGCAAGACCTTTCGTGACCGCCGCAAGTACACCGTCGATTAATTTATCATGCCGGAGAAGGAGATCATCTCGGACTGCGACGAAGTACCTCAGGCCAATCATTCCACCGTGGCAGACCTCCCAAACGGGTGTTTTCAGATCCAAATCATTTTGCATGATCATGCGATGCAGCACTTGATAGACCGAAAATGCTGTCTTATCAGGTAACTGCGTTAACAACGCGCCGAGTGTCTGACCAATGCTTTCTCTGATTGGAGCAACAACTGTATCCGAGACATAGTCGCCAAAGCGGTCGAGCATCAGAACGCAGAGTAAACGGCAGGCAAGATCGTCAAGCCATTTGCGATTGAGTAGATTATTTTCAGAGCGACTCTTGCCGAATATTCGACCAGCACCTTTCCCGTGCACCCGAACAACTTCTCTGAGTCCTAAAGCGACACCATGCCGAATCTCCCACTGGGGATCAAACAAATCGACCAACAAGAATTCACACATTCTTTCGAACGGCCATTCCAGTCCGCTTTCCTCCGCATCCGATTGTATGATTGGCTTCTCTGGGGCAAGGGGACCCTTGAATTCGGAGACGATCTTCCCATCACCATCAGTTGGTTCCGACTTTAAATTGAAGTAATCTGGCACATTTTCACCATTAGTCTCTTCTTCTGTCGACGTTCGAATTGGATGCGGTGTGGCAGCCATGGGACTTTGAACGCCATCCGAGGTCCTCCGGCCGGATAGATCTACTACCCTCATTTTGTTACCGCCCGTTTTGGCCAAGCTTTTATTTTTCCTCTTGAGTTGATTGAGCTGCCGCTTACTAAGACCAGACTCCTCGCTTGCATTGGGAAATGATTCGTGAGATGACAATGTAGTAGTCTGTGATGTCATAGACAGGCCATTATGACGATCCGAAATTGAAGTATCAATTTTGGTTAAACCAGCCGTCGACGGCATTCTTTGGTGCGAGACAGAAGTTAAATCCTTCTCGTCGATCAAGTCGTCCTCCATGTATTCGCCACCAAGACCAAGGCGAGCCGTGAGGCTCTTCTTTTGATGCTGGAGTCTTGTAGAAGCATCCATACCAGCGATGGAATATTCATATTCCTTACCGGCGCTAGCAACGAGTTTCTTGCCGTATTTCAAAATTAGTCCTATATCTAACGTGTCAAGGGAAAGTTGATCGTCCGTAGCGACAGCGTCAGGGTCCTCTTTCTTCACGGAGACTTCCTCTGCAGCTCCATCAATGCCATTGCTCCCCTCATCATCCGCGTTAGGGTCAAATTTCTCTGCATTGCTCACGATGCCACCGATGGCTTTTGCAGCTGCTGTTCTGGTATCCCATGATTTAGAACGTAAATATGGAAGCACCCTTCCAAGGAGGTTGAAAAGTTCATCTGGATGTTGCTTTTGTACGTCGGCTAGCTGTTGAGCAGCAGTATTTCTGATTAATTGTGTGCTCCCAGTCTCGAGTAACCTGCAAATGGTTAGCCACACTTCAGATCGATGTACTCTGAGTAAATGAAACTCACGTGACCAGTCGATCAAGCCTAGATGAAGTATTAGCGTCATGCATGATCCCAGGTTGCACAGCAGGAATGCCGGGTTCAGAAGGATTGGTTCTTGGGGACACTCACCTCGAAGTCATTACGGATCAATCGCTGCTCGAAGGCGACCCCCAGCAATGAAATGTCCGAGTGCCCTGCTGGATTACCGTCCCCTCAAGATGTCCATTGCTAAGCCGAACATATAATGTCACAAGCACGTGATCGTGCGGCGATGGATGTTGTGTTGTGGTGTAGTCACGTGATATGTCGACAGCTGGGGGCAGTCAATCAATAAGTTGTCATTGATTAGAGACTTCCAGAGTCAGAAACTTCGAACAGAATGACGAAATTCTTATCAATAAGAATCCTTGCAAAGTTGCCGCCTAATGGTAAAGGAAAAGTCAACAAAGAAAGACGGTCGCAAGTAAGCGTTATGGTTGGCTGCACTGATTCGCTTTCTGGTGCCTGTCTCTGTACCGTACCAAAAAGTCACAGGTCACTCACTAGAGGTAAGCGGCCGCGACCACACCTTGGGAAGAAGCCTTGGCGGGAAGGGCAGTCGATTGGGGTTGGGATGGGATGGGATGGGATGGGATGGGGAATTTTAGTGAAGGGACGTGGCCGCTGTTTATATCTTCCCTGCCGTCTATCACCCCTGCGCCTCCGTGGTCCTCCCTAATCCTTTTTCGGATTGGTGCGAATGAAAAAAGAACACGGAACCCTCTTCGAATGATGATCCCCCGGGACCCATTCGACTCACAATTACGGAATTACAGTACTCTGGGAAGCTTTTCATCTTTCTTACTATGTATCATGCTCTAAACCCAACTTACAGGATTTGCTTCTTCATTTCAACAGCTTCTTGTAATTTGGATATCTTGTGAACCTGGAGATGGAGAGTTTGTCACCATGTTGTGGGAGCCTGACCATTGTTCTCAGTCATGCCATCGCGCGTTGCACCGATGATAGATTGCACGCGTCAGTGGTCGTGATGATCTGAGAGAAAAGGTACACACTCCAATGTGCTATTATAACGCGATGCATGAGGAGCACAAGGGTAGCAAGGTCGCTGGGCTTATCAAGTCGACCAAGGTCTCCATCTCGGCCTTGCTGTCGATACACAAACTTTATCTATCAGATACTTGCTGTTTCTACCTTGTGGTCAGATCGGTAGATTCTATGTCATGATGTTGGGTCTTCCTGAAGGGAAAGAGCTGATTACTTCCCTGGTCGGAGTTTGTGACTGCGAAGCATTTGACGATGGGATGAGTAGACCGCAACACGATTTTATGTCCACAGCGGTATGGGCCTGTAGGAAGAGAAAGCGCTCGGTATAGTGTTCGATCAAAGTCCCAATCATTGACCGACAATTCCCTCGAGTCACAGGTCAAGCTGGCTGAGCGTCAAAAGACAAGCGGCCTGCGAGTCTACTGACGCCCATTAAGTTGATTTCTTTCACAAGTGGAAGTATCACAGTGCTTCGGTGTTTCATTTGAAGGTAACAAACGACGATCGCTGGCTTCAAATGCTTTCCCTTCTAACATGTACGTATACAATCAATCAGCCACGCAGGCACTGATATGCCATGATCAGTTCGCATCTGCTGAACGTATCTGCTGAACGTAATAATGATACCGAATTTCCGAGATGTTGTTTTAGTCGTTGTGCACATCGTAGTATCGTGTATTTTTGATCGCACACCGACATTTCTCAAGGTCGATACGAATTAGGCTGTACTGTATTCCAAAGGGCGGGCTCAACTCTGGGATCGGGCTCTTCATTCATATCAAAGTGATCTGTCTTCGAAGTCGTTGAGAGCATCGATGTCGGGATCGTTTCTCCTATGAGCCACGAGGGATCGTCAAGGGACAGTATTTGTTCGAAGAATCTATCCATCTCAACGGGATCCGTTGTCAGCCAAGCAGCTTCGAGAGGATCAAGCCCAAAGTCCGGAGTGAATGACGGGTGAAGCTCATCTGGTGTTGTACTGGACGAGCCCAGAGTATCCGGAGCAGGCATGTGATCGTGAACATTCGAGGCACCTCCACGTATCCTTGCCATCAGGGCACCAGGTGTCTCGCCAACGGCCTCTTTGAAGACTCTCAAGAAATGCCATTTACTTCCAATATCAGCTTCTTTGGCTGCTTCCTCTAGACTCACCGCTCCATTCCTATTGGTCATTAAAGTGATGGCTTTTTGAATGCCTTCCTTTCGTCTGATAGCTTGCTCGTCAACGTCCTGGAACTGCGCGATGGTCTCGGGTTTGCAACGTTTACAAGCGCGGTACCCGGCAGCCACAGCTTTTTCTGGTTTGTCAAAGTACTCGATGTTAGCCCGTCGTGCAAGCCGGGCTCCACATATCGGACGACAATAGATCTTCGTTGAGCGAACACCATAGACGAACTTTGTATCTGCTTTAGGATCCCTTGAGCTAATTGCAAGCCATCGAGCAGATGACGTGGAATACGGATTCATATTTTGTTGCTTTGAATGCGTTGAACAAGAATGCTTGTACCATGCTCATCGGTAAGCATAGAGTTCCGTTGGACGATGGGAACAGACTGAGCCACACTTCCAAAGGCCGTTATGTTCGAGATGATAAGGTTATAAGCAAAGGTCAGGTAGCAACAAGGTGCGCTCTTCATTCAAAACTAAAGGACAGAATATATTTTAAAAAAATTATAACTTGCCTTACACAATACTGTACATAAGCGGCGGCGTCCCACATCTCATGATACAGTTGACGGGTGAAAGCTGACTAGGGTTTAACATGAATAGTACGAGTGATAAACATGAAGCTGATGCCATTCTTCTGGCCATCACCCTTTTTATACTAGTCTCCCGAATCTTGGATTTGAACATCCTAAAGCCTTTCCCAGCTGTTATATAACGGCCCTAAGCATCAGTGGACAATAACTTCGTCAGATTGAATACCCGCGATCTGAGGGAAGTGACTAGCACACGTCGTGAGTGAGGCGGATGGTCTCTCCGATGAGGAATACGAGGTCTATATACTTTCTCAGACTGCATATTTGGAGTCAAGGGGCATTAGCAAGGAAGCAAGTGTCAAGCTGATCGTCAGAACAACCGAAGTCTGGTTCATAGTTGCCAAAGACCATGTATATTACTACTTACGTTGTTTTTGTGCAGCATTCAATCGAGACTTCAACGACGTCCAGGCGGGGAGCAATGACCCTACAGAAAATCACCACTCCGGGTCGCTGCTTTCGAAGGTGACCGAGGGGGGTGTCCAGTATGAGTGCTCGTCTGCTCGGGGTAAGGTTTGATCGAAGTTAAGCGGCGAGTAGACTAAATATCATGATATCCTTCGGAGTGTTGGAAAAGACTGCTCTTACTATATTTGTTTGGATACAAAACGGTCCATTTCGGCATGATTGAAGCTCTCCATCACCATGTTCCGACAATACCAGCAGGTGCGAAATCCACATTAATCATCTCTCTGTCGATAAGGAACACGATGCCACGCATTCGTTAGATTTCCTCTAAAATTGTAGTTCGGTTCATAACTCTCCGGCTGCGTATTATATGCTTCGTCAACTGCTTTGCATATAAATACTCTTCCAGCAAGTCGTCTTGGAAGTACCCATCTCCACCTCTTCCAAGCCCAGCTTTTACTGCCTTTCGCATCATCGGGCAATAACTCCGCTTGAGTCCACGTCCTACCATTATCCGCAGACACGTCGACACGAACTATTCCTCGGCCACCTCCAGAGAAAGCATAGCCTTCTACAACCACGGAGTCTTCCTCTAGGCCATAAACTTGTCGGGCAAGACGGTCCAATGGTGTATGAGCGCTGATGTTGCGGATCGATGTTATCGCGGATTGTGGAGGTGTTTCTTGAATGGCTGGAGCAGACTCCCAATCAATGTCATTACCCCCTTGGTTAGGGCCGAAGCATTTGTAATCGCGTTTCTGCCATTGGGAATGCGATTCCTCGTCAGACAGCGTGATTTTTGAAAGCCATTTCACAGAACGAGCGGCAACGTGGCCGGGCACGATAACACGGAGAGGGAAGCCATGGTCCGGAGATAAAGGTTTACCGTTCATTGAGTGGACTAGAAGAACGTCGCCCTTTCGGCTGAGCGCTTTCTCGATGGGAATGGAGGCACCGTACGCCTCAGATCCCTGAAATTGAATGTGTTGTACTTCATCAGGAGGATCATTTACAGGGAAGCCGGTGTCATGCAAGATGTCACGAAGGCGGACGCCGGTCCAGTTAGCGGTGGAAATTGCACCTGTATTCCATTGAAGGCCGTTCGTTGACCGTGAACCTTCAGTCATATGCTTCCTTCGGTTTCCAGAGCACTGAAGTGTGGCAGTAACTTCAATTTGGGCGAACTTTGACTTAAGATCTGATATCGAATATTCCACCTCTTCACCGTCGTAAAGCTCTATCGTAATCTTGGAATTGCCCGATTCGTCTGCGGGAGGAACCCAGAGGTGATTTCGGACATAGAAAGTCTGATCTGGCGTAATGAAATTGCTGAGCGATTCTTCAGGAGTTTCTGCATTGCAAGGTTTATCAGTTATAACGCGAAGTCTTGGATCTCGTTTCGGGTCCTTGTCAAAAGGATCATCGATGTCATCTGAAGGGACACAACCATTCACAAGATCCCTCTCATCGACCTCCCCAATTAGGTACGTTTCGAGAATGTCATATACGTCTGGTTTCTTGTGGATGGTGAAGATGTCCCAATATTTGTCAATAACTCCTCCAACTGCACGTAAGATCACCTCGCCGCCGGGATGATTTGGTACCCAGTCTGTGATATCGTAAACTTTGGTGCCCTTGATGACCCATCGAGTCTCTGCATCTTTGCCATGCTCTTTGACTTCTGAAAGGCGAATCTTCTTCACCGGGCTCTTGGAAGCTGAAGGTGCCTCGGCATAAGCTACAGTATTAGGGAAATAGGCGAGAGAATATCCGATTGCCGCAACGGTGATGACGCTGGCTATAGGTAATCGTCTATGAGTTGTAATGCGCGATTTTCTAGCTCGCAATATCGATACCACCCTTCGTCGAGGCAGATTATCTGCCCTTCCCGAAAAGAACCAATTTGTAGGGCCTACTTGAAGTCGAAGTAGCAAGCGACGAAGCATATGCTGCATTATGGATTATTACAGCCGCGATCCTGATGTACCTACCTAGGTATGATCAGGACTTGCATTAGCGATTGATAGACACCGCTAACCAATGTTGTTCACACCACGACATCCAATTAAGTTAAGCACTATCAGCATTCTTGCTGCTCCCCACCATTTGGAATCTGGAGTATCCTATCTCTACGAAAAAAAAAATTGGGGTTTTTACGGGATGTCCATCACAACATGTAATTGATCATTGGGCCTCCTTTCGAGACTGTGTTGGAAACCCCTGGGCATATTTGATTGGTACAGGACGTTGTGTACGGTTCAGGGTTTTTGGTCTAAACGCTCTGATATCAGATGATTGCTATGCTTACTTGCCTAGCGGCCCAAGTCGGATCAGCAAGAATTGCTAGGCGAGACAGGTCTAATGGGAAGAGAGGAATTTCGAGGTGTGGCCTGACTTGCGTGGGAAGCCATTGAAAGTCTGCATATATCGAAATCAAGATAGTCATATGAAGGTTCGGCACCCCCCCCCCCACATATGCTAGTAATCAAATACAAAACCATTGCAATGCTTTGAACGAGGTCATTCGTATATTTTGCGACTTCAACGAGTCTCTGTTGGATATGCCGTACTGTACAATATAAAACAATCATGAAGATTCTAACACCTTCTTCGTTTCATCCTCCTTGCCTAACAAACCGAGACTCCTTATCGATCCAGCCTTAGGCGCATTCTCTCTTGGATGCTGTGATTCGGCTTTTCGATATGCTTGCTGCATTGCGTGTGCTCGCGCGGCCTGGTCTGATCTTAGCAGCAATCGGAGCGGGTTGTAGACATTCATCGCACCTCTTTCTTGTGATGTAGACATTCATAGTAGTCCTCTAATATACCTCCACAGACTTTTCCTCTATTGTTTTCGTTCTCGTTGACGACATAGCAAGCTAGTACTTCCTGCCAGAAGGGATAGCATCGGGAGACGCCTTGGAGTGAAATCGTTAGCGTTTGGATTTCGCATTTTCAAGGACGAGCAAAAGACGCCACGCGCATTTTCATGACAGTTGGAAAGCGCAGGTGACCAGATCCAAACTCACCTCCACCCAATCCAAAACCCGAAGCCATTTTGTTTGCCTGTGTTGCTGAGTTATGGTCGTGGTGGATGTGTGACTTGAAGTTGCGGAGGTTGAGGAAAGCCTCCGCATTGGCTTCCGTCAAATGTGGCCCAAGCTCCACGTTACTTGGAGTATGATGATCATTGCGACAAAGGACAAAGGTACATATTTCATAAGTTGGTCACCGATTGTCAAACGACGGAACAAGTAGTCAGAAGATGTTATGACACTGGTACAAGCATGACGAATTTAGAAGATTTATCAGATGCTCATATAATACTTCTCGCAATCAACCTCTGCACTACCGGTCAGCTCGAGAGTCTTCAAACTTTGGCCAACCGTGTGCCCGATACTCTGGTCGACGAGCTACTATTGCGCATTCTACTGACCTTCCTACCTGGAAGCGTTGAACCGGCGGCTTATCTCCCGCTTCTACACTTTCTTGCCTCAGGACGTTCGGGTAATGAACCTACAGCAACCCCAGACCTCTCTTCTGTTGTCTCCCTGAAAGCTGCAGATGCGCAACAACAGGTTGAGAGATTGAACCTCTGTCCTCTGCAGGCACATGAACTAGACGACTCAGAAGCAAATGATCCAATCGCAATATTCATACTTCGCCGAGCCAGTCAGATCGACCAGGAGACGCGTGACCTACCTACAATACTGCAACTTGTCGATCCATTCATCGAAAGAGTGCCATTCTTGCGACAGTGGTTAATCTCCGTAATCCTCCCACTCATACGTAGCGACTATGAATTTTACCCGAATACACCATTAGCTTTGCCAATAAAAGACTTTGAGGCCCTTGACGACAGGGCGGCGGTCCAAACACTTCTACGGACCAAGAACAAATCATTGGGCATTTCACATGTTACTCGAGATCTCCGATGTTTGGTGGGACCCTGGATGTATGGGAATTGTGAGTCAAAGAGGCGCAAGCTATCACATACTGGGAGGCGAGCTTCTGTGGTGGCTACTTCGCTGCCAGATGGCCTAAGTGGTTGGGACCACGTGAATGACTGGCTGTTGAACAAAAGCAAAGAAGACCTGAAATTAGCAGAAGATGCCTACCTAAATTGGAATGGCCCAGGCGATATTGACCTAGGCGGATATGCTGATTTCAGTGACGATTATACTCGGTCAGTTCATAGCTCTCAGTTCGAGTACGCTCGGCTTGGCCTGGGGATCGTATACAGTGCCAACGAGACTTCTCAGGGCGCTATCAGTCGGTATCTTCGAATCCTAGAAAGAGCTAAGCAATTATCCGGTATGGAGATCAACCCCGAAGTCACGTCGAGAGGCTTGCCACGGCTTCGAACATCCTTTACAACACTCTCAAGCATATCAAGAGCTTCATTGTTTCACAATATCATGCTCTCCCCGTCAAATGACTTGACCAAGCCATCTCTGGAAAGCCTAATATTCCTGGAGGGTATTTTAGTGTCCGTCAGAATTCTCAAACAATTGTCAATGCCCATGACTTGCAAGCAGGTTGCAGAATTAGCTTTGTTTGCGAACGAGGATGCACAAAAACAGGAATTACATAGACTCCTTCAAGGAGTAGCAAAGATACACAAGAGCAATGTTGACTGGAATGAGATTGACGACCAAATATGCTGGCTCAGGACTTGGGGTAATGCTCAACCCAGCAATCAAGACGAAGATGTGAGGACTACCTTTGGCAGAATAAATGAGCGTTTCATTGAGATGGAATTGCTCGATGCATTACTCACAGCATCCCAACATCACCTGGCGGTCGAAAAGTACCTGACTCATCCTGCAGCAAACTCTTTAGAAAGAGACCAAGTGGAACAGGTTGTAGAAGCAGTCGTATTCCGAAATTATGATAACGCCAGTAATGGAAACCGAACTCGGGGTGGGATCAAACGAGCCGCAGACATTCTCAAAGCTTTTCGACCATACATATCTGACACCTCAACTGTACACCAGATTGAGTACCTTCTGGCCGCCACTCACTCTTTGTCGTTCTATCATCTTACCTTGCAGCATGGAGTACCTTTTCAGCCTGTTAGCATTCGGATACATTCAGATCCCATTGCACTTATAGGCAAGGTGCTTGAGCAAAACGCTGAAGCTTACACTCATCTCGATGACTTGATATCCATCGGACAGAATTTTGTGAATGCAGGCCTTCCAGTCAGTGAGTCACAGAATACTCAAGACTTGGGGCTTGATTCAGCTCTCCTAGAGGCCGAACGTAGAATTACATACATGGCTATCGAATCTGCTCTTTCATCGTCCGACTTTGACACTGCGTACTCATATATACGAAACCGGCTTACTCCGTCCACTTCAGGGACTTCACACTATTCATCACAGGACGATTATTCTTGGCGCGCGGCCTATCTTGCCGGACGTACTCGTCCAAGGACGACGTCAAGTGAACCATCGCTCTCGATGCAAATTTCGTCGCTATCTAAGAGGATGGAATTGCTTTCCCTTGCCTTGACCCTTGCTCCAACTCCAGAGCACCTCCCGGAGATACTTGGCACCTGGCGTCGTTGCGAAGAGGAATTAAACAACCTCAAATCAGCCGAAGCCGAGGAGGAGGCGGCATGGGATGCACATGGCGATAACACAATTCCTGGCGGTTTCCGTGCTGACGATCGAGAGGTGGACATGGAGGAGACCAAACGTGAACGTGCAAGACGTCTGGCTGAAAGAAGACCAACACGAAAAGCGGCTAACGGCTTTGAGGAAGAAGCCCCAATGGGATTATTCGATGTGGCCCGAGGGGCTGCTCGTGCCATTGGAAAATCAGCATTCCCTCTCAGCGCAGGCGGAGCCAGTGGACCGGGAACTGCAGGGAAAGGATTGCAAATTCGTGATGATCGTACAAGCTTGGGCGATGAACCAGGCAGGACGAGTTCTGATATGGAACGAAGCTTTACAAGCACAGGCAGTAGCGAAGGTCAGAGAGTAAGGAAACGAGACATGGTGTCCAACATGGTCACAGGGGGATTGGTCAATGGCATTGGTTGGGTCCTTGGTGCTCAACCTGTTCACCGCTCAAGTGATGAGAAAGAATGAAGATTTTGCAGGCTCTTGGTCCGGAAGTGAAATGCTGTTTAGGTCGCTGGCTCGGTCGATCAAGTATATGAGAGCTTGCCTATCTATGTGAGTCATGATAATTAAAATGATGGTCACATCTTTGTTATTCTGCCTTCCCTCCTTCACATCAATTCGGCAACAATAAGTTAACTTCGATGGTGTCTTGAGATGATGAGATAACGGAGCGAACTTCTATTCCCTTGCAAAAGGCCCGTATATGGGGATCGATGGTCTCGTACAGTATAAACTTGAAGACCTCGCTCACTGATGGAGAAGGAAAGAGCTCATATGCACGTGGAGTGTGCTCAGCACGTGGTGCCCTCGTGATTACCACCACAAACGTCAATTTCACTTCAATCTCCTCGTTGAGCCACGGCTCCTGCCATTCGTCTACATTGAGTCGCATCCTTCTCAAGCAATTCACTTCTCTTCTCACTCCACCCCCGTCTTTTCCCAGATTCATTTCACTAATCCATTTCCTTCATTCAAACATATTTTCGTACTCTTCCCCCCTCTCGCTCTTCCATAAGTGTCCATCCCAATCTTTTTCCCTCAATCCCCCGTGCTGGCTATTGAAGCTTCTCCTCACCTTTGCTGCACCCCTATCTTTTGAGACTGTTTTCAACATGGTCAAACACCGCGGAATTGAGATCAATGCGGTCTCGCAGCTTGGTGCTTCAAAGCTGCCTGAATTCGGCCAACAGAATAACATTGAGCCTTACCTCGCGGCGTCGTCAATGCTTCAATCTGATGGTACTTCGACCGTCTCAGTTTATATACCAGCTCACTCGAATTCTCAGTTCTGGTTCCAATACAGGGTCGAGGGTCCACATCCGCCCAAAGCGATTTATCTCTTCAAATTGCTTTGCAGAAATCAAGTCATATGTAGCTGGGACACTACGGAAGAACTTCAATTCCAAGGAATGGCGATGATGGCTCTACAGTATCTAGGGAGCGATCCCTATACTGGCAAGCCCATGGTACAACGCAATGTCTTTCAATTCGCAACGCTTCCAAACAAAGCACAGGACGTCTTCAATGACCACGTCGAGATCAGTATACATCGTGTGGAACACCGTCAACGAATGAGGATAGAGTATAGCTCTCCGATCCTGAACCAATTTGCGAGCAACGCTGGACAAGGCAACATGAAGCTACGAAACGGGGGTCTGCTCGAATCAGCCGCACCAAAGAAATACTACAAATATCAGCTACTTGATCCAGTTAATTCTCCTTATGCGCGGTTCCGTTTCCATTTCCGTACCATTGGTGAGTGTAATCTACGGGCGCGTGAGCATCTTCTAAACAACTTTTTCTAGAGCAACTAAAGTCGCTTGGGCTATTCATCTCGGCTCCTAAAAAAACACTGGTGTCATCTGGTTCAACTTCATCTGTCGATTCCGTCGATGATAACATTGATTCTCGGCGTGCGTCAGCAGATTCTATGGCAACCACTGAAAATTCGATACATCTCTTAATCCCCAAGGCCAATGACGAAGATAGTACCATCGATCCTCGAGAAATTGCTAATGTAACCCCGACACCGTCACCTTCCCCTATTCCATCCCGAGACACTTCACCATTTCTCAGGGATCGTCTCAAGGTCAACAGGCCTAGCAAAATACGTCCAGCTCGACTCAACACAAACACAAGTCATCGAACGTCCTCTCCTACGAAAGGTCTTGCGGCTCTTCTTAAGACCCCCGTTACACCAGCCTTCCTCAACCCTCTAAGAAGTAGCAGTCCGACAAAGCGAAGATCCATGCTCAAACCAGCTCCTCTCACTCTCTCCCTTGATGGGGTTGAATTCGACATCTCTCGAAAGGGAAGAAGATCACTGTCGCCGTTTACCACAGCCGGCATCCTTCGAAAAGAGGTCATGAGCCCTACTCCACCAACAGCACCTCCTAGTGTCACGACTTTCACCATCGAAGACGAAATCGCTGAAATGGAAGCTTTGGCCCATATTCAACACACCAGCGGAACGAAGGGAAAGTTGAAAAAGAAGGCAGATACAAACGACCCGAACACAAAGACAGCAAGGAAGATAGCAGCTCAGCCGCTCAAGGATCTTTTCCAGAGAGCCAAGTCTAGGAAGGAGAAGAGCAGTTCGAATAAAATAAGATTTTGAACACCTTTTCAAGGTATTCAGCCACGTTTTCCAACATGCTAGCCTCTTCGTGGATATCTTTCATTGTCGTGGCGGTTCATGGTCAATTGTTCATGGATCTCCAACATCATTCCAAGATATCTTGCTTTGTATTCTGATTTCACCAAAGCAAGATACCCTTTGTCTCGATTTCTGGCTGTTTTCAAGATCGAGGAGAGTTCGCAACGGATGAATAATGTATTGAAACAGAGAATATGTACAATATTGTGTACCAGTACTCTTTTCTTTGAGTCAGGGCGAGATTGCTCTGGCAGCAAATTTGAAAGATATGAAGCTGGCTAGCTGGCTAGCTGGACTGGCTGGCTAATCGGAATCAATTCACTGATATATTGGTTGATCAGCCAATTATTAGTACATCATTGATTGATACAGACAGATATATACATGATATCGAAATAATACATATGTCTTACAGCGTGTTTCTAAGCACAGAACTAAATCTATCTATATCTTCCATAACTTCCCCTTTTTATATATTTCTCTTTCCATAATACTACCTAATATTATACATAAGATTATGTATAACGTATAATTCTCTACCATGTCTAAAATCTTGGATACCTGTTATATACTAATATACTATACTATACTGTCTTTTTTAAATAAAAAAACATAACGTAATATAAAACATAATAAAAAATCTGATCTTATTACATACAGTAGAAATGAGTTTGAGTTCTGAGAGAAAGAAAGGGAATAAGGAAGGAAAGAAAGAAAGAAAGAAAGAAAAAAAGAAAACAAAATTAACTTAATGTATATAAATCTAAGGAGTATAAGTTACACTGTGTAATACAGTACCTAATTACATAAAGAAGTATAGGTACAGTACAGTACAGTACGTACATATTGACTTTTACACTCGTCGTATACAGAGTACGACTCTACTCACACCGGTACAGTAGGGATTCCATTCACCTACCTACCTATTCATCTCATCTATCTATCAATCAATCAATAATCATTAAACGAAGACAATATATAATTTGTTGGGAATCGGAATAGTAGATATTTTATTTGAGAGAGGAGGGGGTTTTCTTTTTTGGGGGGGAGGTGTTATTCAGTACGGTAGTAGCAAGAGAGGGATACACTCGACGGAGACAACAGACATACATACATACTCTTCCTCCCTTTCCTTCGTATTTTTTTGTTCTCTCGCTCCTCTTTTCCCTTCAATTTTTTCCCTTCCCTTTTAGCATTTTTCGATGAGCGCAGCATTTTTGCATTAAATACATGTTTCGGCTTTTTGGATCTCCCGCCCAGCTGCACACAGGTAGGTGGATATTTAGATAGACAACCATAAAGGCCTACATACATTAGGTGAGTTCCGATTCGATTTCCCTCATGTCACTTGCTTCTTTCTTCCGAGATAGTTAGAATAATGGGGGTAATTTGACCAAAATTCTCTCTTCGTCTTAGTCGAGTTCAACAAGTGGTAGGTGGTTGTGATGACACGGAAAGGTTTCTACTTTCCGCCCAAGCTGGGGAAAGCATTTTCGTCGTTGACCAAAGGACCAGATTCGCCTCGGCGGCCACCTCGACCACCTCGTCCACGTCCCTCGCCTCTTGGACGATCGCCACGGCCACGGAAGCTTCCTCGGCCTTCGCCATCCTCACGTCCTCGGAAAGATCCACGTCCTCGCTCACCACCTCTTGGGGGGCCGCCACGTCCACGGCCGCCTCGACCAGCATCACGTGGTGGTTCATGGAAAGCGTAATCAATGTCGACAATGTTCTTGGCCTTGCGTTCGCGTTCACGGCGAGCTTTTTGGGATTCACCGCCGAGAGAGATGTAGGCATCCTCCTCTTCGCGGGTCAATGGCTTGGCGTTGACAAATTTCTTGTCGACCTTGACCTTACCCTCATTCGGCTTACGGGCTTCGAGGGGTCCAAGAGATAGGTCCTTGGTCTTTGACGCAAGATAGTCGGCATAAGACATGTGTGATTCTTGGGCTTCAGCCTCATCTTCGTTTTCTTTGGTTACTTCAGCGGAGTCAGCAGCAGGGGCTCCATCACCAAAGCCAGGTTCGTTGGCAGCAGCGTTCCATTCGCCTTCAGCGACAGCCGCCTTCTCATCAGCTTCAGCAATAGCAGCACCAGCTTGCTCATCATTCCATTCTGCGTTGCCGGTATTGCTGCCCCATGATTGGTCGGCCTGCTTTGGGTGCTCACTTGAATAAGTTAGTAAGATGTGTGAACCTTACGAGAAATGACAAACGTACTCTTTGCCAGTACGGCTGTGACGATCGTCACGGTTTCCTCTTGAGCCGCGTCCACCGCGACCTCCTCGGCCTCCACGGCCATCAAAGGTACCTTGGATACGTCCACCTTTCAATGTGTTGGAGTGTCGGTCCTCACGGACATTGTCATCAATTGGCTTGCCACGGTTGGTGGTTCTACCAGCTTCGCGGTCACGGAAGGCTACGATATCTCGTCAACAATGGGTCCTTCATATAATCGATTGATGTTGTATTACCCTGCTCACTGCCGGTAAAGTTACCACGGCGACCGCCACGTCCAGTTGTCGCGCCAATTGGTGCCGCTGGAGCTTCTTTTGGAGAGTTGCGCTTTCCGACCCGTGATGATGGGAGATCCTTAGCCTTGGTGGGTGGCTCAGGTTCGCGATCGGAATCTTGGTCTGAGGTATTGCCTGTAAGATTCATCAGTATAGGGATAGCATGTTACGGTGTCGGTGAGCTCATACCCAGCAGGGCGTACATATTCTGTAAAAGCAAGCGTGTCAGTACCATTATTGAGGCTTGAACATGCGCAGAGTAATTGCGACTTGCTTGAAAGGTGATGGAGCTTACCTTGCTGTTCACGTCCGCCATGATGATCGGCTCAAAAAGAGCGCCTTCCTACGAAGGCCTTTCCTTACTACCGCTCCAATTCGGTATAGGTGTCTGTTGGGAAGGAACGAAGTTCAAGAAGGACAAGATCACTCCAGCTGAGAGACCTTGCGACGATCTTGAACAAAGAGGAAGGGAGATAAGGTGATGAAGATGGGTTCGTTGATTGAAGTGCCAATGACGGAAGGAAGTTTCGAATTGGCGAGGTGGTGCCTGGAAACAGACAGACGCAGAATCTTGGATCGGGGAACATGCGCGAGTGGGCGCCATTAAACTCACATTATTTGCAGAGGGAAACCGCTCCGCTCTTCCGCATTCGGACGTTAGGGCTTGGAAGCTTCCCTTAATCCTCACTGCCATTGGCTGTGACCGCAAGAGGGATGGATGGATGATGATGATGGAGACAGACCCCTTCATGAAGACCATAAGTACTCTGAACATGACTTCACATGCTCATAAAATGGGGATTGTATGGTTACTTTTTCGCTATGACTTAGGCATAATGCTCGAACGCACCTGTTCCGACAATTTGACATGAACACCTGCGAGTCTGCTACCCCCGGTATATCAACTTTGTTCCTTGGATTGAATGCCAAGGTACATCTTATATATGGTGCTCCCTTCCACTGTAAGGAACTTGTCCCATGATTGATACCGAGGCCAACCCTTATGCAAGTTCCAATAACAAGCATCACAGGAGTAAAGCATCTGTCCGTAGACAATCATGATACCTTGCTCATTTCACACGTTCATCCACCAGTTCTGTTCTTTACCTATTCATGTATACCATTGTATGCTTGCTTGATGCTACATATCAAATTGATCCTCATCCAGACATGTCATATGATTTTCAATACTTGGACAGATTGAATTGGGATGTGATTCCATAGCTATGTAAGGTTACAGGCCTATGTACAAGAGCCCATAAACGGCCTTGGAGGGCTTGAGAGCGGAAAACAAAAGGAAATTAATTGACAATACCTGTTGATCGTGGAAAACCCAAATGAAAGCCATGGAAGAGCCAGAAGCATTGGACTCGTGATGTACATTGCTTAGACTCGACTTAGAGCGGCCCCAGAGGCAACGACGAAACTTTTGAAAAGGACTAAGCTGGGATTGACTTGAATTTGAATAGCTTGAACACCGACGCTATGAAGACACAAGTCTTACAGTAAGATGACCGCGTTTCAATGGCGAAAAGCAATCCGTTCCAACCAAATGGTATATGTTTGAAATCCCTGCGCGTTGGGACCAAAGAGGGAGATTGTACCAAAGCACGCAAATGGCGCCAGAAAGTGGGGGGTGCAGTCAGTCAATGACATGTACAAAGTCGAACCTGTACTCCAAGAATACGATAGAGACGACCTTGATCTCCATAAACTCCTGAGAGAACTGTCCTGGACGTCGCCGCGAACAACGCCGTGCTATGCATAATTTTTTCGTCCAATTAAACCCTGTACTTTTTCGTGGCTAAACTTCATAGACTTCATAAAGCATGTTCTGTTTCCCATGGGTATGGTCGTGAAAATAGTCCTCATCACCTCCCCTGAGAGGAGCTTTGCCCTTGATTTTGTTGTTCATAATTGAATGGTGTAGAGAAATGCATGCTCGCAGTCAACCCGAATGGGTCTGCGTCAAGCATAGGATCGAAGGGATCGAAGAGTGGATGTCCAGGACCATGGGCAAATATGTTGTTAGAGTTACCCTCGCTCGAGGATCCTCCTTGTTGTTGAGGATTCGATTGTGTATGTTGGTTTTGCAAGCCGACTTGGCCTGGCGGCTGCGGCGGCCGTTGCTGCTGTTGCAGATGTGGCGGGAGATTGCTATACTGCGTTGGTGAGGTGCGCTGGTGGGTAGAGGCGAAGTGGTCGATTTCATTTGGTGTCGCGGCCGCAGAATTATGGTCGGCATCGCTGACACCATCCATCATGTCGGCTTGTTGAGCATCATGCGCATACTCCTGTTCTGTACTCACGGAATAAGCCTAGGACGACAAAGCTCTATTGACAAGGAACGAGGAAATTGAAAGGGGTAGACTTGCCCAGCTGATCATAATGTTTCTGGAATGAAGATGGATAATATCCTGTCTGCATGGAGGACGAGTTTTGCTGATAAGACTGTGAAGAAGGGGCGGGAGGCGGCATGTTTGGATGATGTCCAAATGGTGGTTGCGGTCGTGGCTGCATCTGTTGCTGAGCTTGAATGTCGGACGTTGGCGGAGAGATCCCACCTTGAATCCCATACCCAGAAGATTTCCCAGTAGATGTCGATGAGTGTTGAGAAGATGGGCTTGCGTGCATGGAAGGAGATTGGCTTGGTGGCATTGGGCGACCCATCCCTGGCGCGTGGACGTTGGCTCGAGCTTGCTGTTGTCGATTCAGCATCGCTCTCTGCATAGGCGATGCCTGGCCCGTTGGCGATGTAGCAGAGAACCTATTGGCTCCTGGGAGTGGTGCGCCCTTCATGCGGAGTTCGGCTTGGACATCAATTCCCTTCTCCAAAAGGAGCCTTTCTAGCAGGGAATTCTTGTACCGTAACATGAGGCACTCATCGGCTGCACTACGGTGGCTCTGCTGCAGATTTTGCAGGGTAGCCTCCTGCTGCTTGATGGTTTCTTCGAGCTGCTTGATGTACTCTGTGCGACGTTCCCGAAAGGCGGCCTGGGCCTGACGATTCCGTTGCTTTCTTTCCTCGGAGGTAGCATATATCTGAGATGGGTCAGCAGACGTATCCCATGCCATATGATCTGAATTTACTCACGGGCTTTCGTCCACCCTTCCTCTTGACTACCGGAGGGGCATCCGACTGTTGTATGGGGATTTCTGCTTCGGCCTCAGGGGACGACTCCGGTGTGCTGGTATAAGCATCGGCAGGCTCGAGCTTGGGGAGCACGGAGCCCGAAGTGGAATCGGTTTGCTCAGAAGGAGGCATGACCGACCCCATATCAACCAGAGCACCTCACGTCAACCAACCCCAGAACCCCGGATCGCTTGAAGGCGACTAAGGCAAGCTAAACCGAGCTTTAATGGAGATACACGTGCGATAGACAAGGACGCGGACCAGCTCTGTACCCTCGGATATCCACGACCAGAGTGAAAAGGGTGATAAGAGGGCAAGGGGAGAAAGATTCAGGTAATGATAATAGAAAGAAACGAGACAAGGAGAAGGTCAAGAGAATATTGTTGAGTAATGGAATGTGCTAATGGGGTGGGAGGTGCAGACTTTTTCACATTTTCGTCACGACGACAAGCCACGTCGATTAATTTTCAAATTGGAAAAAGTCTTCTTGACACAATGATTTACATGGCAAAGGAAGTTAATTCCCCATAATCACTGGGATCCAAGGGACTACTGCCAGAGTGCCGGGACCGGAACGAGGGTGCGGCCGTCGATCGATTTTCAAAAGGGAGGGTGGGTTGGAGTTACACAGTAGGAGGGGGGATGGAAATGTGCAGGCGAAAAAAAAAGATGAAAACACATGGGATGAAAATTTCTGGGGCTTTTCCCCTAGGTCCCTATCAGAGTAGGAAAGAATTCTTTTGGACCCTCTGGTACGCCAGTCTGAGAGTGAAGGGGGGTGGAAAGCAAAATGCGACCGACAGGGACTATTGTTCGGATGACGATGGGAAATTTTGCGGGGTGCAGGATGAGGAAAATGAACGATTGGACGATGTGACGGAAAGCAATGTGGGTATGACTGCAAATGGCAGAAGACCCGTTGTATGACTGTAGTACTGTATGATACAAAGATCATGAGTGATTTGGTACTGTACGAGACACCACGAGGGGGACGCTCTGGCTGACAAGGGACCGTCAAACACTTGCTTCTCCTTGGGGCCACGTATGTACCGAGCTAGGTACCATTACGTACATTACTGTATATTACATGATTTCCCCTTCTTCAACATGCCCCACGTATGGGCGAAGGGGCCACAAGACGCATTGGCTCTCTGACGGCTCAAGAGGGGTGTCGGGGATGATGTGATACTCAGAGTATTGGAAGATGATTCAATAACATCCATCATGTTCTGAGAGGATTGGGTGTCAGAAAATCGATTGTCAAATCAGTGTCGTTCTGGAAGCAATACACAACAAATGGTGTGCCTAGAAATAGTAGTTGCATGTGTGTGGCTGTATCTGCGAAGAAAAAATTTTCCCCCTCGGAAACATGCTGGATGATTGTCTTGCTGTAATATTTGCGACATTGAATACCGTACCATGTATTTTTGGCTTCCTTGTTCTACTCTGAGTATTCATTTCATTTCATCTCATCTCGCACATATTTGGTGTTATTTGACAGTGCGAACACGGAGAGCATGTTCTTCCTTTCTTACATAGTATATAGGAGTGGTCTGCCGAAATTGCCTACCCCGTTGCACGAGGCGTAATCCCGAGTCTTGTCCAGAAGAGCTTCGTTGAGCCGCGGAATGGATCCATCTTATTCCATGGAACCCATATGTGGTTCTACTATGTAATCGTTTGGAACTACCGTACTGTGAATACAGGCCTTCTGCTAGTTCGTATTCTATTGTGCATCGCGCTCTGTCTTAGCACTCATAATACTCTTAGCATTAACCTGGCTTTTTCGTATTCATGCAATCCGACTATCATTCAACAGGGAAAAAATTTTCCAGCTTGTCTGACACCGCAAGGCTGATTTGACGGGAACGAGTGATTAGCAGTATTCAAGGTTGTTGAAGATCAACCACTGCGGGCACCTCCGAAATTCGGTAATCGATCCTCGACTACGAGATCCCATGCAAAGCTCATCCTCCAATGCGTCGCAAGGCACAGATCATCTTGGTCATGCGAATGAGGCGTTTACACTGACTTCCTGCTGCAACTCAATTTGTTTCAAGGCTGACAGAATAGGCAGCTGGCAAGTATAACTTCCTGGCGTTCCGTAGAGCTAGCGGAGAATCACAGGATTGGCCATATGATAAACGACATTCAAATGGGTAATATCATGGCATCTCTTCATCGTTAGGTAGCAATTGGACACAATGAACGATGAGAGGTACCGAGCAGCGTAGTCAACTTAAATAGAACTACCATGCTCTATACAGCTGCAGTACGGTGTATGGTATTCCGGTTCTACCAGAGTACCTCATTGTTCCAGAAAATGAGACCGTACTCCGCAAATGGTGTATACAGTTTAGGTTCCGGGCTCTGAGCAACATGTTTGGATTTGGCTTCATCACTAGTCGAGCGGGAAGAGGAAGGGGAAGGGGAAGCGAAGGCAGCAGGAAAAGTTTTTTTCCCTGCTCTCTTCAAACCACGCGGCCTTACTGTTTGAATGCCTAGGCTGTCAATATCGAATCGGCTGCTCGGGTTTCTGGTCATCTCCACTCGATTGAAACGTTGACGAAGTGTGACTCTTGCAGGTATTGATGTTGGTGGTGGTGAGCACGTCACTTCCGGTCACTTTCCCTGAGCGGAGACATGGGCTCTGGATGTGAATACTCAACATGGACTAGTGACGGACAGGGGGCTGAGAAGAAATGAAGAAGAAAAATCTTTCCATGGATGGATGGGACCCTCAATTTAGGATCGGGTTTCTCTAATCCCGATCAAGTTAGAGAATTGCAGTTCATGCTGGTTTAATGCCAAGACTTCTCCACATGTCCCACTCGGGTGGAACATCCTCTCTTCCTTTCTCCGTGGAGCTGTCGGCTAATGTCTCCTTCAGCATCTGGCTTCCTAATCGTCGAGGAACATTGTGATATTACTCCGAGTATACTCTATACTTTGCTCGTCGTGTTACCCTGACCAACAATGTTAAAAAGTATCAATCACTCTATATTCTCTGAGTATTTGACGTGTGCGGTACCAGTTCGCTGAACCTTTACGGCTTCGCAGTCATAGAAGTCTTGGTCACCACTGTATTGTGATCAAGTTCATCCTCGCAACATCATTCATTAAGTCTCGTCAACTCTTATTGGCAACCTCATCATGAGATGAGTGTTGAAGTTTTCAGCTGGTCAAATTTGACATCGGTATTGCATAGCGACGCTGTCGATGTGCACAAATTCGTTCCCAATATTAGCATGCAAGTATTGATTCTGTAAATCCGCATGTATTGCCAATCAGGCAAGGCCGCACAACAGGTAGGTTGCAACCACGGCAGGTACTATCAAAGTGCAATCCCCCGAAATCGTCAAAGTCTTTGTGAATGAGACGCGGTATGTGAACGTCGCCGCCTTCATGTGCTCCATTGGTTGTTATCGTAAACACTCATATGTCTGCAAACACATTTTCATTCCGTGGCCATTTCAGTTATTTTGTTCTGAGGGTGGGTTATGGCTTCTAACAGTGAGTTGAGATATATGAACCAGGACCACTGCTAATCGTGCGAGATGATCCAAGCAAATTCTTCCTCAAGAGATCATCTGACAACATTCGAAGAACACCGCTAAGCCCCACGCACATTAATTTTCCAGTACGGCCGCTGAGCGCTTTCGCTACCAGGCATCCTAGAGAACTATCTCAAATCCGAGAAATCTCTGGGTCCACACAAGATGCTACCATACGGCGGAAGAAGACGGTCTCCAGCTTCGATGGACTGGGGGATAACACAGCACGTGTGTACCATACAAGCGATGAAAGGAAGAAAGGGAATTATAAGGATCTCCAGACAACACCAGAAAGGCGGCCAAGGACGATTGCCAGCCGAGCTGCAAGCTCTGTGAGCCTACCCATGGTAAGCATACCAGAGCGGAAGTCTTCTGCGAGCATCTTCAATTATGGAAATGGGATGTCAAGACAATCGAGCATGCGCAACATTCCCCCAATAAAAATGCCTCCAGCCACGAGTGCTCTGGCGGTGCCTTCACGAGGCAAGTCCGTCTCGCCAGTCCGCCGATCTGTCGAAGGTGCTGCCGTCTCGGCAGATGGCTTACGCAGAATTCCTTCTAGGACCGTTATCCGGACAGCGCCACCGTTCGACCTACTCGAATGCCCAAATGCGAAGAGCAATAGGTTGGCGATGATCCTTCACTTGCCAGGCCCATTGTTTGTTGGCGGGGGTACAGCAGAAGGCATTATTAAATTGAAGGTTGATCCTAAAGGAAGTTCGAAAAGTAAAGAACCTGTGTACATCACACGCCTTTCAGTTGATATATTTGGGGTGGAAGAAGTTAGTGATGGTAGGCGTTCGATTTTCCTGTCGCTTGCTTGCGAACTTTTCGACGAAGGACACCCACCACCAGCTGCCATTGTCACTTCCCAGGCATCTGTTTCTACATCCAGCACGAAATGGGCTATGAAACCATCGTCTGCAGATATACCCTTTTGTCTCAATCTGCCACTCAGCCTTGGCCCGCCATCATACCTATCTAAGCATGCCAGAATACGATATGTCTTGTGTCCAACCGCATACATTCAGATTGGCAATCACATGGGCATCGTTCGACAATCTTGGAATGTTCACATGCTCACAGTTCACGATCCTGAAAAAGCACTTGCCAGTCTGCCACGTCCACTGGTTGCTTCTGACTCCCTGAATGTCTCTGTTGGCCAGCTATCACAGGCTATCAAGCTTACAGCAGGCCTCCATCGTCAGACGTGGGTCAGCGGATCAAGACTGTTCGTAGATGCACATGTCAATAACAAGAGCGTCAGAACCGTCAAACGACTCGAAGTTCAGCTGGAGAAGACAGTGCTTTGGTATGCACATACAGCAGCTGGAACTGCCGAAAAGAGCGCCAGCCATCTTCGTCTCCCGGAAAAAAGGGTTTCTGAGATCGTAGCGACGAATGTTCTAAAGAAGGGTAAACAATTCCAAGGAATCGGCGAGAACGCTTCGGATGTTAGGACAATAGCCTTGGATGTGCCTCGATCACATGTGACGATCAGTACTGGGCGTTTCTTTGAAATACGCTACTTCATCAACATCATTGCGGCCGTATCGATATTCAAAAAGATCACTGTCCAGTTGCCCGTTACAATCATCCATATGAATTCGTTAGACATCGTCCCGAATTCGTTGGCTCAAGTTGCTGCAGCCATAGAAGCAAAGAGAGCGAGAACTGTACCGACCAAAGAAGATTTCAAGCTGTATCCTCCGTATTATCAAGGTCAGGCATTCACAGCTCCACGTCGACAATCACTCGAGCGTCTTAGAAATAGTACAGGCCGAACGGGTGACGTCGACAGCCAACAGTTGGTGAGTCTCCAGCGAGCAGTGGACGAATCACCTCGTCGAATAGCTCTACGCAGATCTCAGAGCTCAGCTCATCTCCGCAATCAGAGCAATAGCACTCAGGGCACACGACCGGAAGCTAGCCGGGATCGAAATCATGGGTCTCAGCCCACCCCTTTGAACGTCCACAACAATTTGTTAAGCTCACATCAACACGACCATATCGACGATCCATCTTGCTATCATTGCCAAGTCCTTTCCGCCGAATTAGAGCATCATAAGCGGCAACAGTCCAATATTTCAGACAATGGTGGTCCAAAATTACCTCGTCTACAACTCTCAACCTCTGGTCTTGGTTTCTCCGAGTCGGAATTCGAGGTGCCATCTGACTCGCCACTGCGGAAAGTCATGCTCAGCGACAGTGATAGGAAGATGATCCATCAGGAACGAGAACTTAGACTAGCAAGGCAACGGAGCATTGCACACAATAGAGCAAGATTTGATAAGGTAGGAGAATCTCCTGCAAGTGCACATCAACGACCATTGGACCGGCCCATTCCACATGAACGGGGAAACCGAAGTCGGTATTCACAGCCAGCAAACGTAACAACACCGACTGGAAGATCACGCTCACGCACAGTCCCATCATTCAAAGCCACTTCCAGAGGTCCAAGACACTCGTTACCCCCCCTCCCATCCCAAGTTTCCGACCCATTCGAAGGACGGGATCTCTTACCTGGAGATCCAGAATACTGGGGTTGGAAAAATGTCGCTGCTGTGCCTATATCGCCGAACAGGACATCCAAGGGGAGCAAGACAGATGGTTCCAGCAGGGCCAAGGACCCGCCTCATCATTATTTTCCTCTAAGAAAACCAGATATTGAAAGCGCTACTGAAGAAATATCAGATGTTGGGAAGTATTTTGAAGCCAAGAGGAGAGCCAGTATGGAGAAAAGGGCTAGTATGGACAGAATACGACCTGGAGGACTTGAAGGTAATCTTCAGAGAAGAGTCTCTTTAAGTGATGCGGAAAGGAGAGGCAAAGGACGTGGACATGGTAATTGGGGAGGCAACGGTAATGGCAATGGCAATGGTTTGGGATATGAATGGGGTCATTGGGGGAAACAGGGAAGGAAAGTCTTGTTTTGATATTGACAATGAGTCACTCAAGCAAGAGCTGGAGAAGCTGAGAAGAAAAATGGACTCAGTGGAACAGAGGGGTTGTGATGTCTGGGTTTGGAATATTGTCATGGATGAGTATGGTATCTCTGTCTGTCTGTATACCTACCAAATGTATTGATTCTCTTTCCTCTTTGAAACAACGAGAATAATAATTAATTACTACAGGATTAATATAGCGACATACAATCGCCAAAACTGACCTCACCGAACTCCATTTCTATTCTCAAACTTGAGCACTCGCTATTTTAACCTGAGCTATGACTAAGCTAACCTTGAGCTGTGGCTGTGCTGTCTGATGCAGCTCTTTCATATGCCTGAGCAAATGCGCTACACTGCCTGAGCTCTTACATAGCTTACAAAGTCTCACTTAATATTTGCACGGTGACAGTGACAGTGACAGTAACAGTAAAGGTCCAGAAAAGGAAAAGGAAACCAGAATATAATACTGTAAGAGTATGAGTATGATCACTTGTTGGGGCTGCGAGTAGTACATACAGTACTGTATTTTCATGATTGAGCTACAGTATGACAGAATGTAAGCGCGACGCGAGAAGACATGCCTTTGTTTTCTACATAGAATGATTCCTATACATAGTACTACAGTATGTCGGATATCCAATCCAGTCTTGGTACAGCATCACCGTTTGGCCTCTGTGTAATTAGGTACTGTACTGTACTGTAGTTCGGTAGGTGAGTAAAGTACCCTCCCTATAGATATGTAGTTAAAAGGTACAGTACCGTGTGATGTGATGCAAGTATCGGGTCGGATCGTATCGTATCGTATCATACTATATAACGTAGGTAGCTCAATTGTTCGCAGTGTCTGGGTTTTCTTTTTGTATCCTGACAATCTACCGACGTATCAATCAACCAATCAACACATATATACCTAGCCACCTCGAGAACCAATGTCCCATCTTTTGGCCATCCATCAGTATTGTGATATACTACATACCTCAAGGAGAAGTCAATTTTGTTTACAAATCTCCATCGTGAACATCCATAGCATCATCGGTTGGCAATTGAGCTTTCCAATCAAAACCCATGGCAATTCCATCTTCGACATCTTTCATCAGAACTTCTTCAACGTCTATCTTCCTCCTGTTAGACTTCTCATCCAAAAACTTCAGGCCATCGCTTGCTTTGCCACCACATGCTCGATCCAAAGCCAAGAAAGCAAAATGGCCACCGATGACGGGACGAGCAAAGAAATTGGGGCCAGGAAAGCCACCGTCTTCTTCTGTTTTATGTAGATCGGTGAATGGACGGTCTGTGGCGGTTTCGTTGACCCATCTGGCTACTGATTCGAGAACTTCTTCTCGGGTATCTTTGGAAGTGATAGCCATGGAAAAGAATTCCCAATCTGTTTTGGTGTAAAGATGACGATTATCAAGGGGAACACCATATTTCTGTCGGACATAATGGTACCAGTCAGATTGCATGCTGTAGATGCGTCGAGGGACGAATCCAGGTTCGGGTTTATGCGGATCAAGAGGTTTTTGACCATGATTGCCATGGAGTTCGACGCCGGTCGACGACGGTGAGTCGAGATGGAAGCATAGTAATGCATCACCATAGAGATTGTAAAGAGTGGTCCATGAGCCATACCAGTCATAGGCCAATTTAGCATGAGTCTTGTCTCGAGAGATGCCAAATTCTTCCCACTTCGCAACATAAGTGGTTGAGACATTCAAATAGTAGTCGTAGTCAGCATCATTTCCAACCAGTTCGGCAAGACCAGCCATAGCTCGTATGCCAATGATGCCTTTTAGGGCAAGACCGGTCTGAAGAGCCAGCCATCCGGCAAAGTCATCGGTGGACAGTTGGTTTGCTGGCTCTAGTGAGAACTCGACCAGATAACCAGTCCATTGCTTCCACAGTTTGTAGCTGCGCTCGACCCACTTTTGAGCTTGCTTCACACCCTTTGTACCTCCGCCCCATTTGTCGTCAAGGAAAGCAATGCCCTGGTTCTTGTTCGACGAGAACCCAAGAGGGAAAAGCTTATCGCTACTAGTGGCAAGAGGTGTGTCATCCCCCTGACTTGCAAACAAGGAGCCGGCCGTAGTGTTCGCATCATATTGCAGGGAGTTGGCCAAAGCAAGACCCATCATCAAGATATTGCCACATTCTTCCACCGGCATATACTCGTCGCTGCCATCTGCATGGCCTGTTGCATTGGGGAAATGAGTACCAAGGTCATGCATAGCGTAGGTATTTGGGTACTGTCCGCTAAGCATATGTTCAATAAGTGGTTCAAGCAGGTAGGCCAACCATCTAGGATTGGTATAGAGGAAGAACGGGAAAGCCGGGAAGATCACGTCTATGGTCTGGAAATTTCCATTCGAGGAGATCTCCTTCAAGAACAGAATAGGGTCCTCTGGAGTACCAGAAAAACTTGTGGCTCCTAGGATTTGTCGAGCGGATAAAGCGACGATATCCACATAGTCATCAGCGCCAGACTTGTATGCGTCCTTGGCGAGCTGGGCCGAGTAGTTCGCCGCCAGCGCAACAGCATTATGAAAATCGAGGTAATGAAAGGTCAGCAGCTTTGTTGTATCCGCAAAGTATGACGCCCAGAGTGGTCGCATGTATGTGAGGCCCCTAGCCGACGCAAACTGAACAACCGGATCCTGGATGTGGGCAATGGTGAAGAGTGCGCTATCTTCATTGACACCTTTTGTGGAGCTGTTTAGCGAGAATGACTTTGCAAAAGCGAAGACGGGCTCCTCATCCATGATGCCGCGGAAATCACTGTCAATGGCGTTTTGAAGGGTCCCAGTTCGAGAGAAACGTTGCCGCAGCAGGGCAGAAGTTCCACATTCGTGTCGAGCATCCTAGTCACCGTTAGACTTGACCAAACTAAAACGAGTTCCCACGTACCGAAGGGCCGGAAAAGTGCAAGCTACCCCATTCGGCCTGGTCACCATGTTCGGTGAAGAGCAGCTCCTCTCGTTGCTTGAATATCCAGGCCTTTAGGTTCTTGCCATTGGGAGCCAGCGGGGTCTCCTGGAATTCCCATTCGATTTGGCGCCCTCGGTCACCACTGACCCATTGTCCGTTCAGATCTATGTAGACATCGACATCGGCATCACCCTTGACATAAACTTGCAGATAAGATGCCGGGATGGCTTGTCGCAGAGTTGAGGTTGGCGTGATGGGAGAGAGGAACGAGAGGGTCAATTCGGTCTCGGATTTCGAAGCGCCACGGATGATGTAGGTGAAGTTGGTGGTTGATGCATCATACGATGCGCCGAGATACTGAGGAAATGCGATTGTATAGCTCGTATCTCCGTTAGTTGAATTCCGGAGGAATTGGGGACAGCAACATACTCGGCATCCTCTGGGAGAGAGTCCTGCGGCTTCCCGAGCAACGGATAGACGGTATCCGTGTCGGGTTGGGCAGCCAGAACCGAGAGACCAATGTTGGTGCCGGTGTAGAACATGGGCCAGGTACTCCATGGCTCCCTGCGCGCATTGGGCAACCATAGACTGAGATATGGGTTTCGCACGACCAGCGGCAGTACCGGAGGGGTCAACTTGGACGCTTCGGTCAACGAAGAGAGCAGCACCGTAGCTGCGGCGATGACGAATGACGCCAGCATCGTCGCAGAACGTAGGTAGGTAGCTATACCAGCAGCTCGGAAGGAGACAAAGATAACAATAGGGTTGATTCAAAGCAATGGGCAAGTTATAGGAATCTATCCGGTCATGTTAGGAATATTTCTGCAAGAAGCACACGTAATAATTGGTAGGTAGGTAGGTAGGTAGGGAGGTCAGATGAATGGCGTGATGATGTCGAGAGCAGAGAGAGAGGGAGAGGAGAGAGTGAAGCTACAGCATTAGTACAGTACTGTACAATACGAGTCAGGTGGACCTTGTTTTGGATGGGAGCAAGCAACAGCAGGGGTTGGCAAGAGGGGAATGGTCTCCAAGGTACAGTACATGTACAGTATCAGATGATGGGCACAAGAAGGAGGGGATTGGACTCAAGACAGCCGGATGTGTAAGGGTTGGCCCAAGTACTGTATCTTTTCATAGTTGGTTTCTTCGTTTGACTAATTACAGTACCATAGTAAAGTACTATGTAAATATGTAAAGTACAGGGTCCCTGGGAGGCCGCTGGGGTGTTGGAGGGGGGGTGCATGCTTGAGGTGCAAGTACCACAGTACAGCGCAGTACAGAGTACCTGTTTGCATCATCTCTCAGACAATTGCGGGGGGCCGAGTGGTTTGACTGGAGCACCCGAGCCCACCACCAGCAAGGCCCTACTCTGAGTAAAGGGTTCCACCGGGTTGATCGCACATGCCACTGGATTGTTCCTGACTTTCCCCACATTTTCTTCCCTCGCTTCGTCACTGCGTTATGTACTGTACTGATTTGATCCCACTGTTTGTTTGTGTGTGTACGGAGTATTCGAGAGGTACAAGATACTATATGTTTATAGCCTTGAACAGCCAATTCACAGAGGCCACGAGAGAGACCCGTTGGATGTTCAATCCGGATTTTATCCATCACATATGCTTACTGACTCAATATTGGGACTTCTGTCGGTAGGAACCATCTAACAGTAGACAGGCAGGGACAGAGTACTTGCTGTACATATCATGCATGATCTTTACCATAATACTATACTCAGCTGACTGAACAGCCAGGGCAGATACTCTGAGTAGTGCCATCTACCCCGCGTTCTACAAGGCTCATCCACCGCAAAGGTACGGCATCATACTTGGGCACCTGATCAAGTTCATCGTTCTAGACGCGTTGTACCACCTTGCAACCAATAAAAAGCACATCAAGTGATATAGTCAGCGCCTACTTCACCGTAGCACCTTGCATTGTCCAGTACGTACGCATCTTCGTGAGAGGCACCGGGCCTTGAAGGACCTGAGTAAATGTTTCAATCGAGAGATGAGGGATTACGAAGTATCAAAGAATACCTATGTCCAGTAATTAGTAAATGATCAGTAGCTGATTCGGAGCTGCAGCGCTGTTCCCATGTATTTGGCTCTCATCAAGGTACATTACTGTACATGTCCTGTAGGTACTACCGTTTAGTACGGTGCCCGAGTTTCTACACCCGCATCTGCTTCCTCCGGACTTTCTCTACCAGCAATTGCGACGGAGGAGAATGGTCGATATCACTCAATCTCAAATTCTATGGTGTATCACAAGTCCTAACAATCCTGGCCATGATGCTCGTTATTAGTCAACCGGGAAATGGAACCATGGGGAAAGAAGCCAGTGAGTATCTGCCTTTGAGACTGTAGCTTGGCATAATCTACCGGAATATAAAGATGGCGAGAGTGATTATAAATTCGAACTCCATTTCGTCAGCTCATCTCCGGACCGGGGAACCTCCAAGTCCTCCGCTTCCCTGCACCAGGAATACCGACAGGCACTAGATATATGTAGAGGCCGTACTAGAGTCGAACTCGACACCTTCAACCACACGAAGGCGCCAAAGTCGGCGCTCACCCGCCTACAGACAGCCAAAAGGACATCGCATTATGGCGAAGTCTGCAAAGATAAATGTCGCTGAACTTCGGAGTGCGGATGATGATTGGTCCTTGACTGCGTCTCCAGCAGAGAGGAAGAAGTTGCAAAACAGGTTGAACCAAAGGGCCAAGCGTAAGTTTATTGCAGTCTTTCAATGACAGTTTATTTCGTTCGGTGCAGGGCATACCTGCTCTCTATTGACCGAGGACCCCTTTTCGACTTCCACCCGTACCGTGGGGAGCAAGACACACTAGGTCCTGGTTCAGCAGTAGAGCTATCGTGATTTACCTGGCATGAACAGTTACTGAGCTCAGATCTGTAGGAAGACGAGATGCTGCGAAAGCTCCTTTCCCCTCCGTGTCTGCTACAGGTCAGCTACGATTCCGCATTGGTAGAGGAACAGCACCAGAAATAAGGACCGCCGTCAAGACTGATTCTACAACTGTCCCAAACGGTGCTGTTAGGACATCTTTGGATGACGTCGTGGACTCCCCTCCAGCCCAAGGCAATGCACAGAATCTATCATCACAAGCCATTTTGAGCTCCACTGGCCCGGCCTACCATGACTTTCCTTTAAGCATCGAATCAAGCCTTTCCTCCAACCAAATCTGCTCTGTTCCTCAACTAGAAATGTATTTTCCGCTCTCCCCCGACTCTTACCTCATCCATTTGATACATCAAAATGTCTGCCGTGGCTTTATCTCGAATAAATCGCTGATCTCAGCGTCCAGCACCCTACTTCACTACACTGGACCGATCATCAATCCTTCCACTATCACACTCTGTGACGGTCTCTCCTTGCTTACCTACAATCCATCAACCATCCAAAATCTTCCTTCTACCCTTTTCCCGACACGGCTCCAGCAAACAGTGCCCCATTCCAGCTGGATGAACATGTTTCCTTGTCCACATTTCCGCGATAATCTGATAACAATGATGGAGCAGTTTAACCATTATAAGTTTTACCAAGATACATTTGGCGAAGCATTTTTCAGCAATACAACACCAAGTAAGTGTGGAAGTACTTCGGCTCACGATCAGAATTACCGCAGCTCTAGCCATCGTCCGAAAGCCCCATTAGAATCAACTTCTATATCGGCCTCTACGTTACCCTACTCATCACTAGACCCCGGAACGGATTCTATGACTATCAATCGAACCGGCTTTATAGTCTGGGATGCCCCATGGAAAGTCTCGAGTTGGGAAATGACACCGGATTTTGCGACTAAATGGTCGTGGTTACTTAATGGTTGTGACGAGCTCTTGCAAGCCACCAATCGGTGGAGAGTCTCCAGGGGCGAAGAACCATTGCATTTGAAACTGTAGAAAAGCTGGGCGACCTGCATGAAAGAGGGTAGCAGATCTTGAGTAGCACTTCACATTGCCCTCCCACGGTTCCAATCTCCTGAAAGATGTGCTGTTATAGCCTGACAACTATGCTTTGAAGACGAGAGTTTTGTGGTAATTTATATAATATACAAAGGATCAAATCTCGATGCCATTAGCCGCCAACAAGTCTCAGCTATTACCACGTCTCGACAGCAGTCGTGTCGACACCTATGGTGATATATCCTATCATGCCGTTTCGCTCGTCAACTCCATCGATCGGGACGATAGATACGATGGGGTTGTATCCTCCTTCAGTGTCCTCCGAGAAAACGGAGTCATCGGCATTCGTAGTCCGATTGATCTGGGTATGTGAAGCATAAGGCTCTACCGCCATGATCTTCTCCTCAAGCTCCTCTTCAAAATAGATCTGACCGGTGCTGACGGTGTTGCTTGTCACAATTGTCCCGTTCTCGCGGATCACCCAATCTGTGTGGACTTGGACGTGGATGTGAATGGCTCTCTCGACGTAGAAACCTATCTCGGACGGTTAGAGCACTGTTAAAAGGCCGAATCGTGTAGGACACCGAATTTACCTGGGAATATAGTTTCCATCTCCATGATACCGTCGGAATTGGTCGGCCACAGTCCACGTAGCCAGGTCGTATCATCTGTGTGCAAGTCGGTGACACCGAGTGTATAGTTGGTGATGTTGAGTGACTCCAGCAATTCTGGGAACCCGGTGTTGGGAGACAATCCCGTGAAACTAGAATAACTTCCAGTGGCATTGCAGTGCCAGAAGTCAACAAGGGCATTCTCGAGAGGCTCGCAAGTGGCCATATCGAGAACACCGACATCGAGCCACAGCGGCACGCCTTCCTGATCCTCAGTCATATCCTGCCGTAGCGTCTGCGACCGAGGCCAGACATAAGGACCTCTCGTGACCTCAGGGGTCAGAACGCATGTATCGTTCTGGAGAACCTCATAATAGGGAGCTTCAGTCGTGATTTCGAACGTTGTGTTCGAACGAGCTGCGAGACTGCGTTTGTCCATGTTCCGTTTCCATCGTTTCTCATTGAAACGCGCGGCTTGCTGCTCACAACTTTTCGATAGGTCTGCGCGTCGCTGAATTTCAGCCCGTGGGACGACCGAATGAGGCCCTGGATGAGCAAGAACAGTGCAAGACAACGAAAGGACAGAAAGATCTCGGAAGAACTTCATTGTGAAAGCTATCGGCCCCGCAGCGTGAAGAAATCTGGTTTGAACCTCTCGTCCATCCATCGGGACCTCAAGGTATTCGAGCCACCTTTATAGGCAGCCAACCACATCACAGCCCATCGTTATCATAGTGCAGGCAAAAGAGCATTCAGAGCCGGGACACGTAATGGCAATCCGACTACAAGATTTCCGGCCAGGGACTTAATTAGTTATCTCGAAGCGACCAAGGCATATCGGTAGATGAGCATTTCAACATGGGAGCCTACCTTCCTGTACAATGGGCTCTACCACATGGTTGCGATTCCATGCTTCCTGGGGGAAATTTACCGTATATCTCAGATAGCAGCGGAGACTCTTTAGGTGTTTTAGTTGGCCATAGTATTTAACATCATGGCGCCGGAGGAAGTGGGAAACGTGATACTGTACTGTATGTGGAGTGGAGCGGAAACACGCAAGGATGCATGCCATGCATGTCCAACATCGGGTTTCCAATAACCGCATAGGAAACTTCATCTCCGTTCTAACGGGTGCGATCGACCTACAGCCCAACTTTACCTTTTTGCAACGGTCTAGTCTAGGGACACGTAACTTACTTCCTCCTCCTCAGAGCATTCACATTACTACCAAAAGAGTCAAACCCCGAACAATAGCCGCGTCACCCCAACCCTTGTGAACCGCCCCATAGAGTTACAGATTCTACATACTTAGGTAATATAGACTGAGCGAATAGCGTCTCTTGAATTCATCAGTTTTCGGTGGGGTGGGGGATACTCGAACCGAGCCGACGATGCCCTCCAACCTATTCGGGACCTCTATCTATGTACCAGTAAGTTTACATCTATTCATCCTAATGATATCCTCTCAGCCTACCTACGTAACATGTAATAACGTGTGGGGGGTGGGGGAATGACTTCAAGGACCTTTCTCTTGCCGCTTTCATGAAAGTGGTATTCCAGCTAAGGGAAGGAAGGAAAAAACAATCACGCATTCATTGGTTTTCGCAGCAGAATATCGGTACCGATTCGGGATCGAATCCGCATTGTAAGAGAAAAGGGCCATCAAAGGGCATTGGAGATAGAATGGAAGAATTAATTCTTGGTCAGGAATTTCGCGGAAGAGATGTTATTTAATTAAATTTAATTATTCTTCCTCACTCATTCGCTGTGCATATAAGAGAGATGGTACAATAAAGAATATTTTGCTAGTCATATTACGAAAACATGAATATGAGAATCGCAGTTCTAGACGCAGTATAGCTGAAGTTTTGATGGTTATCGGTTTCGGGTTGAAGAGAAAGAGAGATGTTGATTCATGATCAGAGGCAATCAAGTAATCAATTATCTTTACTTAGGATATTGAGTCTGCGCTCGACTAGATAATTACCTGTAATTAATTACTGTACGGTACGATCGGGACGTGTCTTGGCGCGACGTGATGCTAGAAGTACTAGGTACTAACTGTATGTACAGTACTGTGGGTACAGTACGTGTACCGTACTACACAGAGTATAGGTAGTCAGGTACTATGTACCTTCTGGGCGGAGTATGTACAGTGGAAAAAACACGCGATCAATGGGACGTGGAGTTATGAGATTAGTACAGGATTGGGTATTGACTTACTACAGTACCTACAGTATACAGGACTACACGTCTTTGGAGTGGGGAGGAGAGAACAGATGGATCGTGTTCGGGATGGTTGAGATCGATTGAGTAGGTGACTCTAATCATACTATGTACAAGTCTGGAATACTACCTAGCAAAGAATTATATAACAAGTATCACATTGCGGTATAATCACAATCCAATCAAATTGAAGCCACTTTCTTTTCCTGAATGTGTTGATCAACAAGTGCCTGGCTGGTTCCTGACCGCGTCTTCAATTTAAGCTCAGGAACCGAACCAACCTTTCCCGCCGTTCCGTCACTGTTTGGTTTCGCCTGGTACAGGACTAGGGAGTAGGGACGTACCTTAGGCTGTTTAAGGGTCCTCGTGCCTTTTGGCCGCAAAGCTTTCCCCACATCCAATTCCAGGCGGGTAGTGGTTCATCACGCTTGCATACTATCGAGAAAGCGTGTATAATGGCATAACATTTGCATCTCTTATTCAGAATCTGCTCTTCTTCCTTCTTTCTATACACATCCTGACATATTCTACCCCCGTACTTGGAATTGTCGTGGGAAGCTTCTTATATCATCCTATAAGTCACAATGGCTGCATCACTCCACTCACCTATACGGTCTCCTTCACGACGCGTCCTGGGTGACAAAAGTACAAACATGACCTTGATTGTGACTCCAAAGTCCAAACGAACGATGGACGCGTCAGATAGTATCGATGTGATCAAGTCCAACTTGTTGCAAGAAGGCATTGAAGTCTCCAAAAAGCATATCTTGACTCCCACGGCATCGGTGGGAAAGCTGGCGGGTCAGAAGAGAGGAATTGATATGGTTGAAGATGCTGAACGGGAGGAGAGACAATCGCAAAGGGAAAACATCCACAAGGAAGAACAGGAAGGGAATGACGGCCGGAAGGAGGTTGTCGGTGCTGCTACAGGGCCTCGTCGCTTTACGACGATACCATCGTTCCATGCGTCGCAGGAGGGTCCGATGGAGATTGAGGAGCAATTCAATATACAAGATGAGATGTCCCAGGGCGCGGTTGACAATTTGGTGAGTTCTGCTACATTTCCACTCCACAATGACTGTATTCGTCGTTTTCTTTCGGTGGCCGTCCGCGTTTGGCGGCTCGCTGTTACAGACGCGCTGCTGCCTCTTGGGAAAGCAAATCAATCCCACGATATACTCCACACAATCACTTACTCCGCGTGTGTTCATTCCAGAATGCCACGCCGCTTCCACAAAGTATCACGCGGTTTCCGTCCTTCGCTGCGGAACAGTCCCAGGATAGCCAAGGTTTATCGAGCTTGATCGATTTCGATCCAGAGGAAGAGGGAAAGACGGAAAAGACAAGTCCCATGAGTGAAAGGATAGTTGTCAGTGTAGATGCTGGGTTTGCCACAGATTTGGTCGAGGATAGGAGTGCTGTTGTCGGCAAGGTTCGTTTAGATCAAGGCGCTGAATTCATTTGCTGACCCACTCAAACAGAAGGCTGATCTTTTGCGAGCGCGTTTGCAACTTGCAATGTATAAGATTCAGACAAATCAAATTGATCGATCTTTGACACAGTTGATCCACCGATCAAGAGACAGATCGCCGTCGCTTCCACCAAACCGCCTCGCCAGTCCAGAAAGCCGAATCGCTACTGCGCGATCTGTGGCCACTGGTCAAGACAAGCCACACATCGCAAATCTCAATGCCCTTGCTGTTCCAGCTCTGGTTCCAACAGAATACTCGGCTCGACTTATGGAGAGTAATGAGGACGAACAAGATGTGCCGTCGTCGCCACCAAGTTCAGAGGAGGAGGATGCAAGCACTCCACGACCGAAACAATCTTTAGCTCTATCCCAATCCTTTTGCGGCCTGGAAACTCCAATGACTCCCAATGCTAGATCCATGGGTCCCGGTGAAGGGCATAAAGAAGAGACGCAGACCCTCGGTAGACAATCGTCTCATGCGGGCAACTTGACTAGCAGCGTCATAAAGGGCGAGGCGGCTAATGGCTTGCTAGAGCTGATGAAGATGGGTCGATGAGGCTTGGGGGAAGTGTGTACAGATCGATGTATTCCATGGGTCATATAAGAGGGAGGCGTCTGATACCTTTCAGGATTGAGGCATGAGCTAGAGATCTTGATGTGTGATAGAGTATGGGAGATAGTTGTGCATTTTGTCTAGCAGAAGAGATTGCTTCCCTTTCCGAGGCTTTGTCATATGTAGAAAAGCGACAATTGAAGCCCTGTGAACTGGCGGAATAGAACAGACCACCAGCATATCAACGCATTTCTGAAGTTGACAGTTTGATCGTCTTACTATTAGGTCATCTTGTATCACAAGTGATAAGGAGTAAGTGCAGCCCCGTTTACGAAAACGGAAGTTTTGCCGGGACGATATTGGGAACGTCATGTTAATCCTAATTTGATCCGATGTGAACCACAAATATGATATATCGATGGTTCACCGAAATTGCGATATCTATATGTCGAACCTCCTGCAGCTTATGTTGATGTCTATTATTCGCCCAAAGGATCGCCCAGAATCTGTTGCTGTATCTCAATACCGACATTTGCTTTTCGTAGGTCCAAGCTTATCACTGTGGCCTGGTTCAGCGCTCAAGTTGGACCGATGTCAATGTAAGACATAGTCAGTTTGAATCAAGAGCCACTGGTCGATTCAATGAATTCGAGACGATGACGGGACAAGTTAGGACATGCCAGTTTTTGTGACTGCACCGTGGAGGTTCAATGATGTTTGCGTGGCTTCACGCAGACGTGCACTCCTGAAAGAATCGCGAGGATGTGGAATTTAGTAAGCATATTCTTGTCAAAGGTGTGAATGGCTGCAATGAAAGTCTTGCCTGGGGCCTTGAGGCAAAGTATTGACAATCATGTCTAACTGCCAGGCTGGGCTAATAACACCCTATGTGAAGACGGAGTATTATGACACTGCTGGCCAGTCACCCTTTGGTCAGCTTGTCTTCACCTCAGTGGAATCAATGGAACAGCGGAAACTTGCAGAACCGATTGCACACATCGAGCTAAACCAATTCTTTAAGGTTTCCTTGTTTGTCTATTGCCAGTTTCACTTGCAAATCTGCACTTCTGGATCCCTACCCTTGATTTCTTGAAAGCATCTAGTATTGTCGCAGTTGAGGTTCATCTTTGCACTTCACACTGATAAACAGGGTTTCATTTGACTGCTACACTATTTGGTCGGAGTAGACTTACTAGTACCTGGCTGCCACTTCAATCGAATCTTACGGACCTTGACCGGTCGATCTCTTCACGCGAACCTCATATTTAAACCCAAGCCTTCATTCAACCTCGAGCTTTGGATCACAACAATATTCCACGATGGCTCCCAATATCAAGTCTCTTTCGCCAAAACAGCTCCAAGGGTAAGTTATGATCCAACCTGAAGTATAGCTGACTCTGAGCCAGTATTCTACAGTCTCACCAAAGGCCCTACAACGTCCATCACATATAGACCATACGATGAGGTGGAAACACAAGTCCTCTACGACAACTTTCCTCGAAATGTCCTGATAACTTTCTCGAAGCTGTTCCAAGCTCAGTTTCCACCAGTCAGACAAGTGTCTGTGACTGACATGACGAAGCCAATGGCTCAAACCGCGGTTATTGTTGGCGGACGTATCGAAGCGTACCGGGAGATTTTCACGTGGATGCTCGAGTGTTGTCAGGGTCGTGGCCTCCAGGATTTCCCCCGCGTTCAACGAGAAATGTACTGGAGATATGCCACAGTCGTCGAGGCCTCTCAGATTCTCCAGATTGACATCCTTCTCTATGAGATTACTGAGCGCCTTACTGCGATTGGTCGTGCCCAAGTTCATTCCGAAGATGTTCGAAAAGTCTTCCTGACGCTCCCCAAAGGCAACATTGTCCGAAACCTTATTATCGAAAGCATTGGCAATGCAATTCTGGAACGACGCCTAAAAGCTTGGACCGTATATAACACTGTACAAGAAGAATTTCCAGATTTTGAACATGGGCTTGACAATTATCTCGCAAGCAAAGAAATGGATGTTCAGCATGAGATCAAACCAGCTGAACACGACTGGGAAAGCGGTCCTTGTTTCTTACCTGTCAACGACACCCGCCCCTCTCTGTCGCTAAATGAAGAAGACATCCACGCCCGGGCCCAGAGCATTAAGGATACTGAAGGCCGTCAGTATAGGAGTTGGGTCAACGCTGAGAAACGCGAGAAGGGCTACTTCAATATTGGCGACTACTATGGCCAGTCAGATTCTACCAAGGGACGTCGTCCTTATATTAGAAAGAACCTACATTTTCACAAGAGATCGAAGTCTTCCAGGAACTCGAGTTCAACTCATACATCTGCTTCTACCTCATCTTGCGTCTCTGGCACTATTTCTATGCCATATCGTTGTGGAGATTCCAGCCGCAGCAACCCCGATACGTATTGGCATAATCGTCGAGACTCGTTCTCTACCGAAAACAATAAGGGACTTGGTAACAACACCGAAACCGAAGATTCGGGACCAAAGCATAAGATGATCCAACCAATCCACGTTCGTCGTGGAAGTAAGGGAAAGGGTAGGTGGGCAAAATTGGATTTGAAGGATCTCGATATCGATGAGGAGAAGTTTAGGGTTGCTTAAGCCGGGTGAAACCTAGGTCTTCGACGCCAGCTGGTAAGTTGGGATAGAAAGAGGCCTTTCCGACAAATGGATATTGGATATTCCATGATTAGAAAGATAGAAAGTGAATAGACAACGGATCAACCCCCCCACCCCCCCAAAAAAAACGTCGATACCAGAGATAATGTACAAAATACATGGACACGACACCTTCACCAAAGGCCAGGATCCTTCCCGTACCACGAAGTTCCGAGCGCATTGTTCCCATCAGACCTCTCGAGGCTCTCTCTTTCGTCCAAACACCGTAAAACATTCCGAGGAACCAATGGACCTCATTAAATATCCAGAGACTAGCAAAACCGGCTTTGCACATTTCTCCTGTCTATTCACTAGCTGTCCAGCACTGTGCTCTCCTGAAGATCTTGTGGCATGTCTTAGTCAAGTAGCCCCTCATATGAGTATCTATGTCAAACGGGAAGCAATGCTTGATCAGAAATCACATTTTCACCTTCACCCCACTCTCCGAACGGCAATGAAGAACCCTAATACACATCCGTAATGCACATTGCCCTGTACATGCTTGTTCTAAGCATTGAATCCAATGGTAGAAAGACCCCCGTTTTGATTGCAGAGTAAGTCTGTCACCTAAGCTCAGTCAGTCAGCGATGCCATATGTGAGATTGGTTTTCCACATGAAACTGACTGACTTAATATCTTACCGCCTCAATCTGCACGCAAGACTTCAATCGTGGATGTCGAGTGGCGGCGAAGTTCGTCGCAATTGGTTGAGCATCAGATCTCGAGAAGGAAAGGCTATAGAGCCATACTCTGAACACATTTTCGCTATAACGTTGCCTGCACTCGTTACCTCAATTGGAATCAATTTTCATAAAACGCCGAAGATTTTATTTCTTTTGTGCTTTCAGCCCCTTGAATAGTCGCTTACGGATACGAGACCGCGCAACGATAATAAGAACCTTGAAGAATATCTCCAAGCTGATATGAACCTGAGCGGAAATAGTCGTTCATCGTACCCATCATCATAGGAGCGGACGTGACAGCCAATGATTGAATACCGTTGGGAGATCCCGAGGCAGTCCTGCCGTCACGGTCATGTTCTGGCTGCTGCGAGTCAGAGAGGCATGTTATGGGGTCCGTTTGAACCGAAGCATCAGCATAACGTGGTGCTTCTTTCTCCTTCCGAATGTATGAGTGACGCTTCGAGGGTCGATCTCCTTGCAAGTCCTGCTCTGCTGATAGAGGCCAGCGGAATTGACCATCAGCTAAGAGAGAGTGAGGCCTGACACGAACTTGTCTTGTCGATTGCGATCGTACTCTTGATCCCTCGGCCGCACGCCGGGCAACGTTTGCCTTCGGTCCCAATGAAGCTTCCAGATCAGTCCATGGTACCGTCTGGCGCCGATACAGTTGAACCCTTGGTTCATTTCCGGAGCTCTGTTTGTCCCATTTCTTTTGCTGCTGGACCGCACCGGTTACGTTCGAGATTCTCCCATCCTTGTCATATGCAAAGTACTCTTCTCTCTGACCAAGAACTACCTGCAGAGTTCCAAAGTCGCGTGTGCTACCATCCTCGGGGAAAAGCCATTCATGGAGAGTATTTGGTAATCCAGAGCTGACTAAATCCCACCAAGAGAATTCGTTAGCCCACTTCAGAAATGAAGCGATATCGCAGACCCTGCTCACCCTGATGATAGTTTCCAGAGAGAGACTTCCAGCACACATAATACCGCTCAAAAGCCCCGAATGCAAGCACTACTATCTCTTCGACGTCATCTGTTGCATCATCATCTCCCCAGCTCGACCTTTGTCCCTGAGATTGCCTCGCAGATCTGATTAGGGAATTCACACTATCATGTCAGCCCGTAAACGTCGACTCGGAATTACTATCTGCCTCACTCTGGGAACCAGCTCTGATGCTGGGCGAACTGTAAGGAGTGCGATTTGATTTGTGAACAATCATCAAAAGCCGAAGACGAGCATGCCTTGACTTCACGCTCTTCAGACATTTCCATAGTTTGACAACCGACTCTTGAAGCATCGTGAAAGACATCCAGAAGAATGTACAATTTTTTTTTTCTCCGACTCAGCAATGCAATGGACCTTGGATGTTTCTCGTTCCACATGAAACTCGATTCATGTCTCGACATTATCCGGTGCAAGACCATTTGGGATATGTACTGAGACGGATGTTGCCGGCGTCTCAGGCTGGATCCAGGGGCTAAGTCCAGAGACTTTGCGGCAACTGATGGGAACCCTCACACCACACATTGTACCATAACGACTCAGTTACGAAGATTCCTCTGAATGTTGTCTTTGAAGACATGATTGCATACGACTCGGTGGGTATTTCTCTATACGTTTACTTGTTTCAGAGACAGATTCTAAGCTTCTCGAAAAAAAAAATACTTTCCATTTTTTCAGCGAGTCCCACTTGGATGCACGTACGGATATCCCCTTTAACAAGAATCTTGGTTCATTTGTACGAAGATCGAGGCTAAGATCCGGAGATCTTCCAGCAGTTTCGTATAATCCTATATGTGCTAGTCTACCAAGTTGTTGGGCAGATTATCAAGGGAAAGAGAATTTGGTCTGGAAGAGTCATGAGGAGGATGGCCAACTCTAGTGGCAGAATCCTCTTCATCTGGTGACTCCTCAATTGGAGGCGAGTTGTCGACATTTTCTTGTATGTTCAATTTATCCAGCAAACTCAGATCTGGCACTGACCCTCCGAGCGTCGACCCGTCTGAATCCATATCCTCATGGGCCGCTTCTTCCTGCGCATTGTCAATATCAGGTATCGATTTTGGATTATCAGTCTCAGTGTGAATTGTCGACTGGTCTTCATGGCGGGCTGTAACATCCCGTTTCCATCTCTTTTCTCTTCTTGTCAACTCGATCTCCAGTACACGCTTCCCAGAAACCTTTCCACGTAATCCATTATCATCTCTATCGAATCTTACAGCCCATAAGTTTTCCTCCTCCTCGACTGCGACGAACCCTTCCCAACTTTCAAAGGTCATTCGCCGATCTTGTCGAGTACAGTTCCATGGACCTGTCAGGTGCGACTGCGCATCCGCTCTGACACCGTATCTGACGTTATAAGTGTCCTTGTCTACATATGTCCAGTTAAGCATTGGAATTTCCTCACTGATCGTAGTGACGAGACCTTCGTATTTTGCGTCCGGATAAGGTAGGTAGTAGCCTGCGAAGGGATGGCAATTATAGGTGGGATCACCCACATCCGTTGATGTGTCGACATACATCTTCTTTTGAGTCAATATAGATCCTTAGTGCTCGATTGGAGGGAGAACTTTATCTACCTTGCCATCTCTAAGTACGACTAATCTGTCGTTAAGTTCGCGACTCCGGCTGGATGGTCGAAGACAATTGACAACCAGGTTGCACCTCCGACCGCGATGCTCTTCTCTCTTGTCCTTCGCCTGACCTTGCCGGATTGCTTCTTGGGTCCCTAGGAGTGCGGGCGCTGCAAGGAGAGCAGTAAGCATTGAGAGCGCCATGACTGTGGCTTTTTGGATTTGTATGAAGGAATAGCTATGCTCGTCGACCACATAGCTGTCTAGATTGTACGGTCTTCATCCTCGAGAGCGTAGATTGACACGAACATTCGTAACGCCGAGGTCTACTAAAATCCTCTTTTGATTCCTCAAACCGTCTTTTGGCAAGACCACGTGTCTTTGAACCCCCGTTGAGGTCGAAGGAACAGGGAGTTTGCCATCGTATTGTAGCACGACAGGGTCGATATCCTACGCGCTCATCTCTACCGTTCCAGACTTCAGCAAGTGTTCTTGCCACGCCATGCCATGCTGTATCCTGTTTGATGTCTAATGTTGCGAGGATCGTCCCTGATGTCGGAAGAAACCACAGACACATATCGTTTCGGCCCCGTAACAAAACGGTCGAGATCATGAGTAACGTGATTCTTTCGACCACGCATTCTGATGGTAATTACCACGTATTCGGTATCTGGCGTGGTCTGACCGGCACGTCCCGTTACAGTATGGACCATTCACCCCCCACTGCAAAGAAGCCACTAATGCAGGAGGAACATGGGAATCAGATTCTACACATCTACTATGTACTTTCTCAACACCCAAGGAGTTGAAGTTATGGTTGCTAACGTGTAAGCGTTGTACGCATGAGAGTGGGTGACTTGTCGGAAATCTGTGTTTTATCTCCTTGAATGGAACCCATACCTTGATGATAACAAGCGATCATTCAATACCTTCTTTGCATCAAACTCGAATAGGGATGATGACCAATTTCGTTCAACATGGGATATTCTCAATTATCTGAAGTTGCTCCTCGTCGATCACAAGCTTCATCAGTCAGGAACGGACTTGGGGGTTAGGGGGGGGGGGAAATCTAGGCGAACTAGATTCTCGAGCAACGTTAGGAAGTTGTCTCGTCGAGGAGTGTGGATGGGTGGGTAGGTGGTGGTCATGCCATACCCGTCTGTTCAGAACTTCATCTGCTCAATTCCAATAGCTGTAGAGAATTTGTACAAATAGATTGCTTTGATCCTCTGATAGAACTCATTATCTTCCTCTCAACTCATACTCCATTCGAAATCAACAATATCAATACTCAGACAATCAAACTCCTCCACCCTCACCTTCCATCAGACCAGAACCAGAACCCAAGAATCAAGACCAGAAATCAATCACTCTCAAAAGAACCCACGAGGTCAATCTTCCATTCCATATACATAACTCTCACTCCCACAAAACCAACCTCTTCTCATCGCGAGAATGGCCACGACGTAAGCTCTCTCCCCTCCTTTCCCCCCTTTTCAACTCAAAACACCTCTTTTCTTCCCACTCCCCAAAATCACCCTTCGCACCCCATCTCCCAACCCCCCTCCTCTTTCTTCCCTCATCCAAAATACCCCTCCAATCCAACTAACCCCACCTCCTCCCCTCTCCGCAGCCAACCCGCCCCCGCCTTCCGCCCCTCCAGCACCACGAACCCGAACCCATCATTCAGCGACTCGGGATCCGAAGACGGACAAGCCAGCGGGTCACGAAAACAGCAGCCGTTGGTCCCCACTTCCGGCGCCGGCGCACTGCCTCACCCGCCGACATCGAACAACCTGAATCAGCCGGCGGGACAGCTGCTCAAGGGGGCGACGGATGCGGACGGAAATCTGAAGGACGCGGCGTTGTTGCTCGGGATTAAATTGGATCTGGAGGCCGAGGTGCATTTGACCGCGAGGGTTAGAGGGGATATTACTATTGGGTTGTATTGAGGTGGAGGAAGAAGGGGGGAAGGAAAGGGGTGGTTGTGTAAGGATATGTTTGTGGATGGGATTGTTTTGAGTGTGATATGATATGTTCATGATTTGATTGGGTTGATTACCTCTCGTCGTTTTTTTTTTTAAAAAAAAAAGGGTAGATAAGAAAGAATTCCATGAGTTGCGATCGATTGACTGTGATATCATTTTCTGTTCTTTTTTCCCCTTTTCCTCTTCGAACCTTTTTTTGGAAAATCGAAAGTATTTTTCATTCTTCCCCTATAATAACCTCAATGCCACACGTCTAATAATTCCCTCCCAATACCAGAGCTTCAAAATCCTGCACCCCCTTTCGAAATCCCTGTTCCCATTCCCAGCCTCCATAATCCTTGTCCTTCCCTGTTCCAGACTCCCTCATTCTCTTCAAGATCCAGAGATCTAAAGAACCGATTTTTGATACAGAGTGAAAGGTCGAGTCGTTACTCGCTTGTGGCCTTGCTGGTAGAAGACCTGTAGCGCTCGAAGCGAAGAAGGTTGCCGCGTCGGAGAAGCCGAGATCATAACCTTGGGAGTAGAGATAGTGGTGGAATGGCTTGTCCGGGTCAGGATTGGCGACGGTGGAGTCCCAATAGGAGACGTGGGCGTTGTAGGCTTGAGCTTGGAGATCTTCTTTTCTTTGGGAGACTCGATTGAGAGTATGGAGGACTTGGGACTTATCGTTGCAGGTTTCGAGAAGAGCGGGTGGGCTGATTGATTGATTGTCGAATTGATTTCGGAATCCCCAGTCTCCGCCATGGGTGTGAACAAGACCACGAGGACCCGGAGCGTGGTTTCCCCAGTCAAATTTGTAGGACCAATATGCTGAGCCTAACGTGTGGGTGTTGTAGAGATTGGATTGCGTTTGGCCGAAAGATTTGGTCAGCTCGCCGCGGTCGGAATTTGTTCGAGACCAGGTTTGAGTGTCGAGGGTAACGCTGTATTCGCCGACGAAAATTGCGACAGCACTTGAATGATCAAATACGGATCCTGTGTAGGACTCCAAGGATTTGAAGGCTTTTGATGGATCCTGAACGAGTTGGATTATTTCTTCAGGGGATTTGGAGCGGTGGTCATCGCTGAAGGTATAGTATTTGTGGGTGTCAATGATTACCGGCGGCGAAGGGCTACGGTTCGAGAGACCGTTCTTGCGGGAGGTGTAGGAAAGACATTCCGGAAGGTTCCAAGCATCAGATATGTATATCGGGATGGTAGGATCGATTGAGGAAATCGTTTCGATAGCTTGATCATAGAAAGTGTAAAGACCTGGAGCTGCCCAGGCCGCTTCATTGCAAACTTGTATACCAGTAATAGAGCCCGATGCAACCGCGGGGTTCATTGTTACCTCATTTGTGATAAATGAGAGGCATTTGAGGGCAAGACTCAGGTTTGACGAAGATTTCCATAGCTCGGCCTTATCAGCAGAAGTGCCTGAGTGATCATCCTTGTTGGCCCCGCCAGGAAGGGCATGGAAATCGATCAGAACTCCTATCCCGTTGGATGCACAGAGAGAGATTATTGACAGAGCAATCGACCAGGCATTGGTGTAGACTTCCGCGACTTTGCCGGAGAACGGAGTCTTATGACAAAATTGAGGACCCAGAGTAAAGTACCCGATCGGAAGGCGGATAGTGTTAACATGCGCAGACCTTGTCAGAAATTTCATGTCAGCATCAGTTAGAGCACTTCGCCAATGGTTTTCAAATTTCAAGCGGGCTGCTTCCACACCGAGATCTTTGACAGCGCTGTGTCAATGTCAGTAGGAGAATAGCTCAAAGCGGGATGAAAGTCATCGTACGCGATTACGGCGTCAAGCTCGCTGCCACCCTTGGCGGACTTCTCAAACATGCTTCCGAACATCCATTTTTCAAGCACGAAGATACTTCCGAGGTTGATTCCATGCTGATATCTATATCTGACGACATCATCCGCCGAAATGGGTTGGGGACCTTCCTGCTGGGATCTTAAATGGGTTGGTTTATTCGGCGGAATCGGCGGTGGTCCATCTTGATTCCCTCATCAGCAACAAGTATGGATCAAGATCCCTCTTAGCAGATTGCGAAGGATATAGCACGAATTTGGATGCATCATGTTAACCAATAACAGAGCAAACAACATACCCGACGGTTTCTGACTCCGTTGCTCCAACTCTCCTTTCAAGTCGTTCAAGGTATTCTTCGCCCATTTCCTCATGGTGATCAGGTACTAGAATCGAGATGTGCCGATTGAGTGCACGTAGCTTCTTGAAGTACTTGGCAGTACGGTGTTTAATCAGAAGATGGGACGCCGTTTAATGTGCCTATTATAGTGAAGTTAGGCAAGTCGATAAAGGCGTGACGATCTTTCGAATGATCTACAGGCAAGCTGCATCATTGTACTCCAAGTGTGAAAGAGGCAGTGCAAGATGAATGACTGACGTGATAGTCTTCTAATGCTGCATATTTCAGTGGATACTACCGCATCGCAATACTTCAGAAGGCAGCAATTCCATTCAGGAATGATTGTTGTCTCTTTCCGAAGAGCTGCGCTCTGCGAAGTACTCGGATTGTTTCTGCTTACGCTTGCCTATCTGGCCGAGATGGACTACGCGACACAATTGAGAGTTTCTTCACTTGAAATGGGCCAGAGCCACATGGGAGAGCACATGAAGATGGACATATACATGCACACTTTCGAATCTGATTTAACAGTTACCGTCGGAATCCAGGTAATATAGAACATCAGCTTCGCCGTGAAGCGGTCTTGGGATGTGACATTATTCAAAGATATGGTAGACATGTCATAACTCTTTACATGATCTATTCAAGAGCCCGAGAAAAACGAAATCCTTTTAGAGTAACGGCAACGTTATGACAGGAGGGCTGTCATCCTGTGGTTGAAATTTAGCATCTAACAATGGCATTCCAGGAACGATCCCTTGGTAACCAGAAAGGCGGAGGACACTGGTCAGAGGCTGGTAAGGAGGGAGATGGTCAGCGAGACATTCTGTTGATTGGGATGGGCGAGCATAAGGGGTTGAGAAGGAAGGGAAGAAGGACAAGAGGAGGAATAGAGGATGAAAACTTACGAATGCTGCAATCTCGTCCTGATCCGGCAGCCAGTCGAGAATCAGCTCCTCATAAACAGCTCCATCAACATCATACGGAAACCTCACATATTCCAACCTCGCCTCTCGTGTCACGAGATCGACATTGACACCGACAGCTCTAATCCGACTTTCTGGGCTGAGAAACCCTTTCCTTTTCAGTCCCACTGCTTCATTTCGTTCTTCGATCATCATGATTGTCCTGGCAATATGGAATGCTCCCGTACTTGTCCATAATCCTTCCCACTTCTTGATGATGCTCAGCAAGCCTAAAGCGTACCTTCTTATCTTGGGGTCGCGACATCTCGTCGCTGCAAAAAACATTGGAAATATGTATCCGATGCTTTCAACGCCGGCATCGTAAAAAGGATTTGATCTGGCAGTCTCCCTGTGTCGTTCTATCACAGGTTCAAGGATATGGATTAGGCTGGCCCAGAGTGGCGCGATATCGAATTTGAGCTCGATGGTGGGGTTGACACAGCGAACAAGGATATTGATAAGTGGGCCATATGCACGTACCAGTGAGCCCGCTGCCGCTTTCGAAGGGTCAAGGACTGATAATGGAGTTGCAAGTACTGCATCGAATAGGTGCATCCAGCAAGTCATTCTGTAAAACATGGTGGGCAGATTGAAGAGTTGGTGAGGGAGAAGTAATGGAGTAATGGCGTCGCACTCCACGTGAGATCTGAATATAATGTCCAAGTGTCTTTCTGCTTCGGAAATGTCGACGAATTCGGAGGGGAGGTCAATTGGCTCATCCCTCCCCGGGCTGGATAAATCCCCGTCTGCAGGGGTGGCAACCTTCGAGAATGCTTCGCTCTCTTCAAAGAGGATCAGGTACTGTTTAGCGCTGGTCAATATAGGCATCGTTACTTTTTCGATCATGAGATCAGTTGCAGCATTCTTTGATCGAGGATATTTTCCTTCATAATAGTCCTGCATAATCTTGCTTGCGGCGATGATGTGCGTCATCGCTATGGTATTTCGTCCAGCTAGGTAATCACATAGATTAAACAGTATGCATGCCACCAGGACGAGGCCTACGTTGTCTTCAAGAACACTCGATGTCAATCGTAGCGCCTTCTGATAGTGTTGGAGGAAGAATCGCCGTTCGAGTTCCACATCCTGCTGTGTAGGGCGAGCTACTCTTCGGTGCACCCATGAGATGGCTATGACAATACTTTTGATTAGTGGCTCGGTCCGGGCGAGTGGCAGCACGACCTCATGCCACCCTTCGAGAAAAGTACCCGGTCTCAATACTGCGACCGACTTTTCATAGAAAAATTGAAATGACTCGATCTCCGTGGTTGAGCCAAAATGAAAGGTTGGAGTGGAAGGCAATTGCAGAGGTCGTTTTGCCGATGTCACTGCAGATGCAGGCCGGATCTGAGTCACCACCTTCTTCCTCGTGGCCTTGTTGAAGCCGGTTTCTGCAGAACCCTTGGTGGGCTTGTTGGGATCAGATTCTGGAGATTCTCCGGTATTCACATCATCTGTTCTGTAGCCGGGACATTTTCGACCTGTTGTCGAACAGCGGAGACAATATGGTCGAGCCTCATCACACTTGACACGTCGAGTTCTATAGGAGAAAGCAAGGCGTGGTCAGCGACAGTCTTTGAGAGACTCTTGGAACATCTCTAGGTCAAGCAGGGAACGTAACGGAATAGACTCATGTTGAAGGATCGGGACAAAGGATGAACGGCCGCTGCTAAAGGTCTTCTTTCTCTTCCTAATCGAAACTCGCACTCAACTTACTTGCACGTTTGACAGCCAGTCTTTACTTTTCTGTGAGGCTTCTTCTTGAATTTGACGGGCTGCCAGGCCTGATCCATGACAACCTTTTCATCATCGAGCCATTGACAGATCGGGAAGTATAAGAGAGTATGCGATGGAGAGGAAGGAAATGGGGGCGGAATATGAGGTATGAGGCGTTTCTTATTTTGGAGTTCAGCTCCAGGTCCCAAGACTCGGGGTCAACCAGTCAATCCAGTCGAGTCGACTTGCGGTGGGCAAGCGTGTGGGCGAGATGACGGTGTCGGTACTTTGTGAGGGGTAAATATTTCCCCCTAACGTTACGGGTTTTTATGCCGTTATTATTTCATTTACTCCATACGTAATACCATAATAGTAGTGTGAGATACTGGAGATCACAGTACTGTACCGTATTCTTCTCTCTCCAGGTCGGAGTATATGATACTATGCTAATATCACAGCTGTACTTTGGGGACATTCACGTACTACTCCGAAACAATACCTGCAATAACCCGGTATATAACCAAGTACTGCATAAATAGTACCATGGTACTGTAGTATACCAGTGGTACAGTACCAGATCACGGCATGGGCCTGCCTTATGGATATTCTTATCTACAAAGTCCGTGGGCTGGTCATTAAGCTAAGGCCGACTAAGATTGGTGAGTAAGGACACTTTACCTTTTTCACCACTCCCTACTCCAGAATATAAAGGAAGTTGACAGCAGCTCCAAACCCTCATCACGCGAATCAAACCAAGGGTAACCCCCCAGCACCGCAGGCTACTTCAAAGTAAAGTTCTGAACTGCCAAGGTTCACCATCTCCCTAATGAAATTCTTTCTGCTGATCCATGTAAGCCCTACCTGGAGCAGCTACTTGTTGACGGCGAGTTCTACTGAACGGGCAAAGACCGGCAGGCTAGAGGAGAGTTAGATAGGATGCAGTAAAATACCCGACTTCTTTGGCTGGCAGTGGAATCGTGTTCTGGGCGGAGGCTTCGCTTGCGATTTCTATCAGCAAAGCCGGAAAGTTGACCACGGCCCTAAACCAAGTACTATGTATTTGATATTGCTGGTATGTGGTATGGAGTCCAAGACGGAGAAATGGACGGACATAAGTCGCTATCTGCACCGCTCACAAGGTCACACCCCAGTATCGCCGAAATAAAGTCTCAACAAAATAAAGCGCCGTCATAGGACACAGCAGGACATAGTGAATTAGACACCCAAATACCAAGTGAATAATAGAAAACCCATATGCATGTAGACTTACTTGACATGATGCTTATCATCTCGTGCTCTCCCTTTTCACCAAGTGGTCCACGTCGGGGAGGGATCCAAACTTTCAGAGTTCAAACCAGTAGTGGATCTGACCACACTAGGACCCTCTCGCTACGCCGGCTCGTGTAATTACATAGCTTCTTGATCCTGAGTTTCTGCAACAAAGATGATTAGCACGCACTATCTTCGTATGTTAGACCCTGATGCCACGAAGTCCATGTACCATGGATGGTGACTGTAGAACAAAAGCTGGTATGACAAAGTATCGGATTCCTCTAAAACTGCTGAGGGTAATCAAGCAGTCAACCCGTAATAAGGATAATAAAACTCCCTACTGAAAGTGATCCCACCTCGACCAGTCACACTTTTACGTATATAATTTGTAATGTGCCTCTTTGTTCTAACAATTACTATTTCAAGACATGATGGCCGAGTGGTTAAGGCGTGAGTACTCCCGGGACATTACAGGTCATAGCCAAAATAAAAAGCTAACAGAGTTTAGGCTGCCCTGCTAGTCACCTCTGTGGTTTAGCAGTTGCTAGGCAGTTCGTTCGCGAGCGCAGGTTCGAATCCTGTTCATGTCGAATTTTTTTTGCATGATGTACTCTGATATCATCATCTAATATAGGGACCTTGAAACTAAATGTTCCCGTAGAGGTTCTATCATTACCTAATTCCTCTGGTTCAGTCGATGTTGATTCTTTTTTTGGGCTTGGATTTTTGGTTTGTGCATGAAATGGCCAGAAATCCCTTGGCATTTGTAAATTAATAACCGATTTCTCATACTACTGTATATAGGAAGGAAGGGACTTCATTTCAGTCTAATATCTTCAATTGATGTTTCATGTTTCTGTAACATGCCGCCGAACCGTCAGAAACCCACCAAACGTTGTTTTCTAAGTGGATAGACAGGTTGGCGATAACTTCCTGTTCTAACACGTTCTCTTGATGCGCTCGGCCACCTGAATTTTGGAAGATATCGATCCGATGAGATGACGACTGAAAGAAAGGACAGGGATGGAAGTTTCTCACACTTATCCCAGACTACCTGGTCCATTTGCTAGTGTGTACGGGAGAAACTAATGTGTATGCAAACAAGATAATAATTAATCTTCTTTGATTACGTCTTTCTCAATCTACAGATACAAGACAACTAGAATCTATTGCTTATTGCATTTCGACCTCTACGGTTTCTTGCAGAGAACCTTTGGGTTGACGTTTTCCTCCAATGTTGGCCGTCCTATCTCCTCGTCTCTGGAAGCCTAGACTAGAAACACCAGCTGTAAGTGCTGCTACACCTTCTTTGGCCTGGGACCCAATGCCTTTAGGTTGTGCGGCGGGACCAATTGATGCATTGGCTGTTTCGACACCGGTGAGCACGGACACACCTAATGGATCCATCTCAGGTTGTGGGGACGAAGAAAGGCGATGTTCATTGGTAGTGGATTCAAGTTCTGGGCTGGAAGGGAAAGACGAAGGGGCTGGTTGCTGCACTGGTGATTGGCTTCGAGTTGGAGGTGCGGTTGCGGCCTTGACAGTGCCGGTATCTGCCGTTGACAAGGGCAACGGCGAGCTCTCTGTTAAGGCAGAAGCCGGTTTGGTTGCAAGCATGGGAGTTGATGGTATTACATTCGTTGATGACAGAGAAGTGGTCGAATTGGACAAACTTCCACCCTCGCTCCCCTGTTTTAGTGCTGTTCGATGTGTCGTGAACGAGATAGCAGGGCCGTTCATCTCAGCATCTGTGCGGCCAAATACGTCATTCCACCATCTCACTTCATCGATGTGAGGAAATATCAGTCGTTCTCTGCCGGCGACTCTGTCATCAATGGGTCGCGCGTCGTACTTGGGGTTCAAGAACTGCTCCTTCCTGCTCAAGAAGTAGTCCCAGACGCTTCTTGTTCTTTCTGACAATCGGGCTTCTTTGCGTGATTTCTCGTTATCGTAGAGAAAAGTGCCATATTGACAGGAGTATACGTGGTAGAGAAGACGTCGTAGGAAGCGCTCATTAAACTCGAAACGTGTGGGATATTGATGAAGAAGTTGGTACACGGCATCTAGGAATTGATGAAATATTGGCGCTGTCTCTTTGACTTTCGTAGTTTCCTTTTCGGTACTTGTTGCCCTTGCTCGAGCAGGTGAAGCCGTTGTCCCGGAACGGCGACCGGTTTTCGGACTTTGATCGGTTGCAAAGGGGTCTACATCGGTGTCAGAATCCACCAACGACTCGCGAGAAGCGTTGGCGTTGGCATCTCGATTGAAGAAACCTTTGGCACTCAGTAATGCATTCTCAAATGCTTTGCCCGCCCCTGCTAGTGGATCATTCGGTGCTCCACTCTTCGTGCGATCAGACTCGGATTTCGAGCTGATCCGTTCATTCTCGATCTGAAACCATTTCTCGGAATTCAAATGGCCGGAGCGATGACGAAACATATGGCCAAATGACAACCAGTCTTTCTCGACTAGGACGATGAATCCCTTCATTGTTCTATAGTAAGGATCGAGGCATATCTGACTTAGGGCGCTGAGCTGTGAAGTTCTATCCCAACCATCCGAACAATGGATGAGGACGTGTGAATGGTGGACTCCAACTTGACGAGCAATAAGTCCCACACCGTCGAGCATGTTGGCAATGTGCTTCAACCAGCCTGACTTTGCGAGTTGCTCACGATTTGGTGGTAGGGGTGTAAGATCCGAATCTTTCAATGTCTCGACAACTTTGTTGAGTGAATCACGCATGACATGAATATTATCGATTCCAAGGTAAGCCTTTGTTGCAAATTTGTAGTTGTCCATGTTTTCGGATCCCAACCCAATCGCTTGCATCGCATACGCATTCACAGTTGGTCTGGCGTCAACTATTAAGTTGCTTTGCTGAGCACCATAGACTATTGGCTTATCCTTGACATTGGGCTCTTCATCGCCTCGAAGTTTCGCAATCACCTCGTCCTCCAACTCTTCCGCATTGGTAAATTGCCCTTCGGTTTCTCTTGGTGATATATCCTCAACACTTGAACCAGATGTTTCTGTCTCTGGAAGTGAGATTTGAGTAGTAGCCAACGGTCGGTCGTTTCTAGTCGTTGAGAATATTGAAGCTAGAAGTTTCTCATCCTGAATCGATCTATTTTGGCGAACTCCAACCATTGGCTGTGAACACCTAGTGATAGAACAATTGTTGACAGGATGAAGATAAGTTAGTGCTGGAATCCGAGCACGTGACCGATATTTGCTTGCATAATTCAGAGTGTTGTCGGAGATGGAAGCTGGCACGCCTAGCACAGCGGGATAGGTGGGAGAAAACTGTCGTCGTCAACAATCTCCTTACTCAATTTTCCAGAGACTTACAGTGTAGTCTGAGTTGATATCTGATATCCTCCAATTCGTCACTGAGCCTGTGCCGACACCCATACGCCGAAGCTCCTCTCTTGGATCATAGAGATTCCAGCTATTGACATCTCGTTCAGGAACTTGTGGCTGATAAGAAAAGGCATAGAGCTTTTCCACCCTCCCAAGCTTGCATGTCCAAGCCTTTATACTCTCGTATGCATCTCGTGCTTTGTTCTCGTTTGTGAAATAGAAGCAGACAAAGGTGAAGTCACGACATCGTAAACGAATAGAAGAGCGCTGTCTCGAGGCGGCTGGTGCAGGACGTAATGTGCAGAAAGCAATAATTGGGTAGGTGATCCAAAGTTCTCGTGATCGTACAGGTTCAGTGTTCTCCTGTGTAGAATCTGGCGAGAATGCTGGGGTATGGGAGAATATGAGATGGTGAGGGGTTAGATGTAATGTGCCCACTACTTGTTCGCCATGTCTCGCAAGGGTTACATCCTCGACCTAAAAACAAACGTTATATTTAAGCCTTCCACGGGAAGGAGTAGAGAGTTTCCTCACCTTTGCGATGCGTGTGCGCTCCATGGCCATGATGCGCACCGTGTAAGACACGCCGACGAGCTTATTCTAGCAGCATCCTTAACATCCTGATTCAATAACGGAGTCCAAGAGACTCTGCAAAAGAAAGCGAAAGAGGGAGGATGAACGAATATGCTCTCAACGGGGACTTAAGTGCAGATGATATTAAGATGGCCGTACCATTCACAGCTTTCGAGTGTTCTTTTCTGGACATGCACTGTAGGGTAGTTAAGTTAAAATGCACCGATGCCGTTGGAGTTCGATTGGGCGACGTCAACGACCAACTTCATGTGGGCCGAGCCGCATCCACCCGCACAGCCAAAAGTCGCCTGGGGATTTAGGGTAGACAACATATCATGCATTTCTATAGTAGACAAGATCTGCTTATAGCTGGCTGCAGGGTTGCAGAGACCATTAATTGCCTGGTAAGAGGCATCACAGCTTACTGGAGAGCAACTAATGCAAGAGAATAGGGACTGAAGTGTGACAGTATATAGCTTTGTCACGTCAAAGTCTTGATTTTTCCTACCCTCCAAGAGAGTCTGGGTCATTTCCTATCTTTATCCCAATGCTAATGTGAGTACTATAATTACATTTATACAGAACAGAGGCTGACCTTTCGTCAGTCATCATTCGCAGTGATAACCACTGCAGATATGCCAATGCTTCCACCCACCATGTTGGAAGCTTTTCGATAAAATAGAGTAACGCCATATGCCAGTAAGAAAGACCAAGGCGAACGCATTCAAAAGCGGTTCATCATAACAATGCCCTTGACTAGGGGAAAACTTTGACAGTCAAATGGAATTGTTTGACCATGTTTGTAAACCAGGGAGGCTTAGAATAAAGGAAACCAGTTATATCAAGTCATCAATACTTCTCACGATCTCGTTGCCGTGACCTGGCTGATGGGGACTGCGAGGATCAGCGGGAGGGGTAAGTTCTTCACGTGTGTGCTTCGACCATAACCCTGACATCGGCGTTTTTTCAGTTTTTATCGTGAATGCGAGATCACCAGCGATTGACCTTGGAAATGGAGCCATGAATTCGGCAGCCCGGGGGGAGAAAAGGGAAGGTGTCTGTGGAACGTCTTGCATGCCCAAGTCAATATGTGTCGGACGGATAAAAGTCTTTGTATTCAGCTTCGGAACAGGTGCTTGCGACTGATTTTGACCGTGAAGCTGTGCATCATCTGGAAGTCGAGTCAATAGCTTCTCCCGAAATGGTAGGGGACGTGGTGTTGCTTGTTTAGACGCTTTATCATTGCGCTCTTTTGGTGCAGATACTTTATCGCTATTAGGAAGAACCGGTACCTGCTTGTTGCCCTGGCCATCTAATTGTGAAGTCATCGTCCACTGCATATTAGATTTTGGTCCAGGAGCGCTCATTGAATAAAAGGGTTCAAATTCTGTCTGCGTGCCTGCTGAAACCATTCGAGATGCTGAAGGAACAGGCGGGGGTGTTGTTGGCGCTGTTTGACCTATAGCTTTGGGTGTTTTTTCGGACTCAGTTGTCTTTGGAATCTCGGTAGCGATACCATGATCCGATGGTAGACCCGTGGTTTGTTTAGTCATTCGAGCCCGAAAATCCATCAATTGGTATATCAAACTCATGTTGGGGCCCACCCATTGACTCCGTTCTTTAACAACCGTATACATGGAATGAAAGTCAGACTGGTATCTCTTGTACAATCCATATGCGATTACGAGTGAAGCTGACCGACTGACGCCGAGTTGGCAGTGGACAAGAACCGACTTTCCCGCATTGATACGGGAATCGATGAGTTCACAAAGAGGCTCCAGATCATCCAAGATTTCGGAATTGTGGTCCCAGGGAACGTGTATGTACTCAGGCCCAGAAGCTTGGAGTGATGTCGAAGCTGTCGATTTTTCAAACGCAGGCCATTCAAACGCAGACTTGAACGATTTCTCTGATAAAGCAGTTTGAGGTTCAGAAGTACTCAACCGTTTCGAGGCTTGCTCGCCTCTTCTCCAGATAGACATCACCGAAGGCTTCGACTTGGCACTGTCTGCTGAGAAAGGATTTTTGACTTCTTTCGCCACATTAATTACAACGTCGAACTTCGTTGCCTCATCCTCCGTAGGTTCGAGATACAGATATAGACCTGAATCATAGATACGGACAGGTCCGCTTGTGTATCCTCTTTCCGTCGTTTCTTGTGATTTGAGGTTATCATCTACTTCACGAGTCTCATCGATATTCCGCCCAATAGAGGATTGATTAGAAAAACTTGATCTTTCGGAGCCTGGCTGAGAAGCAAGGCGGGCGAATTGTGGCTTGGGGAATTGCATGCCCCCAACTGGGGCTGTTGTTGGCGAGAACAATGATGGTAGAGCTGGCGAAGATTCGAAGTGGCGTAGAGAAGGTCGACTTGAAGGCGTAGGAGGTACGGCAACTTGCCCCGCCCCGGCGAAAGTTGTTTTGTCAAACCCCGGAGTCTGGATGGTTAAATTTGTTGGTTTCCTGCGGCCAGTTCGAGGGGGAAGTCGCAAAGGCGACGTAGGTGCTGAAAGAGGGTGTGACGCATCGGAACTTGAAGCCGAAGAGGACGTAGAGCTCGCGTTCGTCACGACATTCAAAGATAGGTTCTTGACATTTCTGGAGTTGTTTCCTGATAGGTCTGGAACTTGGGAGTTAGACATCGATGGCTGGGGTTTCATATAACCCATCCTAAAAGCAGATTCAGCACCAGCCGTGACTGGCCGTCTCATCATATGTTTGAACGGGGATATCGGGGCGTTGCAGTTCGGCGATTCTGGCGAAGAGCTGGGTGAGGGGTCTGTGCTCGCTGCCACGGAAATGGAATCAAACGTAGATATCGTGGTAGTCGGAGAGGATTCGGTCGATTCCGTGCCGCAAGAAGTAATGCTTCCTCTGTGATGATATGGTGGACCCATAGGAGGATTTGCGTTACTCAAGGGGACGGAAGAATGTATCGTCGATGCCGAGCTTTCATTCAACGAGTCGCACTGCTTTTCCCTTTCCTCCACCCTCTGTTCTCCTCCAAAAACAGACATAAAAGATGGAAATGAAGCCGGAATTGGGGGGCTCGTTTGAACCGGCATGGTGTGAGCTCGCTTCGCGGTAGAGAGCGTGCGCGGAATTGAGTCGGAGGCAGGTTAATCGTAAGCTGGGAAAAAGGTCGTTACCTCCGTTTCATGTCGTGACGACACTCGAGAAAAAATAGGTGCCAATGTAAGTATGTGGGCTATTTCCACCAGTGTCAGGTCAACCTCGACTGTTTGCCGGGTTTGGAGATGATCCCTTCTATACGTCCGTTCAGCGACACACACGAGTGGACATACGTCGTAGCACTCAAGAAGCAGCCAGGGCTAAGAAGTCACAATCCTCAACAAACTGATAGTCGCACCATCAGAACCATAAGCCAAGTGGACCAGCCACGACGACCTGATGTCTAGTAGAAGTGAACAACGATGCTGGTATCCAGACCAGCTAGCTGACTCGTGGAAAGGATCGTGATTAAGTAAAATGGAAGATTTGTTTCCCCAACAATGCGCCGTACGTGACTCGGGTTTGCGGACTCGTGGCGAGAGGATAGACAAAGGGCTGTTGAATGGGCAGCCGAGAGCGCAGGAGTGATTGAATGCGGAAAGCGGCAATGTGAAGATCTGACAATGAAAAGGTAGGTTGTTTTGTCGCAGCAAGCGGAGTTCGCGCAAGATGACTCGGTGTTAGAAAGTAGTAGAATCGAGCGAACCAGCGATGACTTTTGCGAAAGGAATGGCGGCAGACGAGTTGTAGCGCCGAAGATAGGATGTATCAATGGAAGGTGAAAGGTAGAGAAGGTGATTGGTGTAGGGCTTGGGGGGAGGGGGGGCGATTGTTGATGGGAATGGGGATGTCGAAGAAACGAAGAAGACGGTGACAATAGCAAGCCAGATCCTAGGAAAGATTTGCCTCGAGGTCGAGTGAGAGGGAAAACGAAGCCTCAAAGATTTGCGGGTCGAACGTTTTGGTTGGATGGGCGGGCTGGACGGAGGTTTAGATGGACGAATAAGCGCTTGCGGGAGGGTTGTTCAGCATATGGGATTGGCTGTGCGATGGGGTTAGAGGGCGAGTTGACTACGTTAGGCGGGCGCTTGGAATCGAGAGGATTCGATTCAATCAGCGGTTGAAACCGCAAGTGTATGGTTACAGGATGGTATGGGTATGGTATTTACCAACACGAACACGAACACGACCCAACCCGACCCGACCAGTGACTCCTTTAACTACTCGATGGTTACGGAGTATGAACTGCAGAAGGTGTGCTGAAGTGCTGTAGCAACGGAACTATGATACGCAGTAATGATGATGGGTACATCAGGCATGTACTCTGAGTAATTACCCTGGTGAATGAAGAAGACGACGAAGAAGAAACAGAAGGGCAAGGATGAGGGGGGAGAAGGCAATGCGATGGGTGACTCGAGACGACTCATCTGCAGGCTGGACGAGCCCACCACGCTTAACCCAGAAGGGCCAACAGTTGAAACACTGGAGCCGAGACCAGCATCGCCAATGGTCAAGCGACCACACTGGATCAGCATGGCCATGGGAGATGAAGGAGGTTGGGCCTTTGCCCTGACTGGCTACTTTGCCTATACTTTACAGTTCCCGTCCTGTACCGTATCGCAAGTTTCACAACAATAGCCTGCGATGGCGTTCTGCATGCAATTCTCCACGACTATCACAAAAAGAGGAGGAGGAGGGGAGCGTTTAGCGGGCACACGCCAAAAAAGAATTGGTGTTCTATTCTTAGACTATGGGTTGATCTTGCCCGGATCTGCCGAAAATGTTACTTCCGGACAAACTCCAAAAGTGACTTTTGCTTTTCGTTCATCCCCAATGATATCTCCGGCGGTGGCCGTGCGACCATGCGGCCATAGTACGAAGAAAATTGAGTAATATGTCTCTGCTACTTGGTGGTCGTCGTGTCTGTCTCAATAGGAGAAATGAATTCACACACCGAGTGACCCCATTACTGGCGCTGCTATGACCCAGCACGACATAGGAAGCTGGGTCTTCTAGAACCATGAACGAGCAAGAACACAGGCCCCGGTTCCACCCACACCTGGCCTAAGAGTACGAATTTCATGACATCCATATCCAGTACTAGGGATGGTGCAGATATAGTAGTAAGCCGCGTCGTGTCCAGGGTATGTGGTACAAATGGTTCGAGAACATTGCCAATCAAATCCAAACATGCGTCTCATCTTATTACTGTTGCTATGATCACGACACAGACCCTACCGAGAAGAATGTCGACCCTTTCTCTCTCGGCATCGTGGCCTCTCCATGTCATGAACCTTGGATGAGGGCCTCCGGAGATTAACGTGATACCCTTGTTCAACCATATTTTGCCTGAGCCTTGACCCGACTGTATCTATTCCTGAAAGCATTGAAACAAAGCATGATTCGCATGAAGAGCCTCAAAGCATTTTTCGTTGTCTTTTCTTTGTCAAGGAAGAAACTCTCCAGCACGACCACCTGCCGGAACTAGGTCAGCTGCCGACACTGTTTGTCCGTCGGCCAGATCAATGGGACAATTGTAATACAAATTTGTCGAACTTGCTGCAGCTTTGATCTTTGCTGTCTGAGGTACCCTCGATACGCTGCTACTGAACGAGTCTCCGTAGAATACAAGTACTAACGATGGAATCAAATCGTCAGACTTCCTGTAATCTCCCTCATGTCGTCGCAAACAAGTACGCAAATGCCCACATCAATGTATGCCGGAAGAGAGTCTGATGGCCCCCTGCCTCAATATGCATCGATTCAACTCAACTCAGCTCATAGTCCTTATTACTACTGCTGCTACCGTTACGTATTGAGCACGTACTACATAGATGACGAGGTGCGATGTAGGTACGGTGTAGACAATTGCGTAAAGCATCCAGGGACACAGCCAATGATTTGAGATGTTCGTTAAGGCTGTGCTTGCGGTTTTGGAACAACATCGTCGCTTGGTCCCAGTCTAATGTCACGATCCTGTGGATCTTAATTTCCGGTGATTGATTTGGTTGTCGATCTGCATATCCCTCGAATCTCGCCAAGATCTTGGGGCTCTCTGATATCTGCTTGGGGTTCCGCAGTACAGTGGTCGATGACATGTGGCAGGAAGCTCAGGGCAGCTATGGATCACAGTGGATAGATACCATAGTACTATGCTGGGTGTGCATGTCGTTGCGTCTCATCATTAAGGGGAATATTGAGCCGCATGAAGAGCCTCAAAGCATTCAACCCGAGACCCTTTCTCAGGAACTTACCCTGATTGACCATTGCAGTAGCTTTGAATCGTATAAGACCTCGTCCTTCTCATTTCTCGTACAAGGGATCCATATTGAACACTTCAGAGCTCCCAATTTCTTCATGCTTTCCGAGTTGACGTGTCCTGTTTGAGAAAGATCTTGGTAGTTTGATCGTGATTACTGCAGATGACGGGACATGAAACCATCATGAGAAGCTTCCAGAGCAACAAACCTCAACTGGAGAAGTCTATTGAAGTATCAAGGACTGTTCCCCTAGCAACAGACCTGAGCATATGGACAGGATGATAGCAGAACTTTGATCTTGAAGCTACAAGCCCCTGCCTCACTCTGTTGAAGGGATCAATGCTGGTTAGCCTGCAGCGTTGCCCGCTAGTAGGTGTTTAGTCAAAAAAAGTGAAACGTGAAAAGTGGATTTTGTTGCTTTCCATGAATATGAGGTCAAGGGGAGATTTACGTCTTGGTCGTTCGAGTTTCAGCAGGTGACCATAGAATCAGGTCAGCTATGACGGACAAAGACCTTTTTGATTCTGCGAATCCCGTGGTTGACTGCATTGTACTCTTTAGATCCATTGAAACACTAAGAGCGGTTAGTGAAGCCTGTTGAATAGGTAGGGAGAGGCATCAACGTACAGAGTAATATCCCCATCTATACAGACCGGCCCACGTGATTCAGAGCCAGAGCCGGAATCTCGAATGCCAGAGTATGAAGCTAAACCTTTCATCTGAAAGACGTCGAACTCTGAATGGCCTGTATATTCTCCAGAGACGTAAATGGCGTTCTCTTCCCAGACTAGTAACTACGTGTGCGAGTGATGGTTTCGTATCTCTGATTATTTGACCGACAAGACGAAGTTCTAGGTTTGCTGCGTTACAATCTTAGAGGGAACGCATACGATCGGACTGACCGACCAACGGAGTTGCATGCGACGGCAGCATGTTGACCTTATACTCACTATTATAGTCAATATCACGCCCTCAGATCAATCTCGTGCTATAGTGCTATAGTGGTACAGTGTCAATTTCAAGAGGAGCGCAGGAGGGTCAAATGGCTTCAATGATCCCCCGCACACACCCAAGGATCAGCCTCGAAAGGCCTGTGCTTCCCCTTCGGTCCCTACTATTGGTAATTACACCTAAAGCTCAAGAGGGAATACTAAAGGTACATGTACTGTAGTAGTGGTGCTAAGTTCACTTAGTCTTTCCTCCCTGTGCAAACCCCTTGTACAAGTCCCGGCCGCATCACGAAAACCTTTTGCATAGTACTTTACAAGGGATGTACAGTATGTACTTCTGTACCGAGAGTGCAGAGTCGAGACAAGAGATGAGACTCATACTATTCTGCTCCATCTGCAAGCAAGATGCAGGTCATCACACCGGAGGAAAGCGAACAATTGTGGTAGAACAGGATGAGTGTCGTACTGTATCTGGGGATCCTGGATGTTCATTTCCCCCCTACCAGCCTCATTATTATTGACCCCTAGGCACCTCGGTGTCCTAGCACCTCCCCTGGTAATCTAGTCGAGGTATAGCTGGTGATGAAAAGTGCACAAAATTGGTTAACTTTGCTCTTCCGATTGATTCGGTTATGCTATCACACAAAAGATACTGTACCTTTGACATGATTGTTTAGTCCATCTGTGGATCTTTCGGCTTGATGCCCAAAGGAATTAGATCCAACATCTGTGTGTGACTTAGGGGGAGAAGATTGCAGCTTTCACAAGTGATTCGTCTTTCCCACGCCATTGGAACGTGCATTCCATAGAATTTGGATCTTGAATTTCCTACCCTATCATTGATACCCGTCCCTTTGCATTTTGAACGGATAGACATATGCGACAACTTGGAAGAATGCCATAGCAGCATGTAGTCGGCCCATGCGGTGCGTTGGTGAGAATTATTAGCTTGTGCGCTACCCCCCGAATCCTGGCCAGAGAGATACGGATACGCGTGACAGCTCTCCAACACTGAACCGACGCAAATATGGCCGCTGCTTCATCCTCAATTCAACCACCTCCTTACATCGATCTCACAACGTCTGCGCCAACTGAACACCATTCGATTGAGCAACAAACTCCTCGAGCACCCTTCTACAATCTTCCCGACGGAAATTCATCTATTGATCGTCGAAGAAGTACTATAGATTTACCATTAACACTGCAGAGAATCGTTCATCGCGACAAAGCCGAGTCACCTCCTCTTCGCGATGTGGACGTGGTAGACCAAACTTCAACCGCGTCAGCTGGCCTCACAGGAGCGACAAGGTCTCGTGCAAACTCCGCGGCACCAAGATCGCCAACCAAGCCTATCTTCCATACACGGCGCCAATCTCAAAGCAAATTTCCTGTGGTCGACATCTCGGTCTCAGAATTGCGGCCGTCATCGCCGATAAAGACGCCAACAAATCTACCAAATGATGCCCGTCCAGCCCACTTGAAGCGTTCTCCAGCATCGCATAGCTCTTACGGTGTTGAGACTTCGAATGGCCCTCCTCCAGCGATAAGCACACAACGCACTCTCACTGAAGATCTTCTGTGGAAACCTACCATCGCAGACGTCTTAGACCTTGAAGTGAGGCTGCCATCGCCACCTAGCATTACACTTTCTCCATTGCTTACTACCGACATTGTTCTCGACAGCCCTCACGCTTCCTCGTCCCCTGAGTCATACGAGACAGGCAATCGGTCTCCTGTCAGCAGCCACCTAATGGATAGCCCCAAGATTGATTCGCATACAGTAGAATCATACGACGAAGATCCGGATCAGACGCTGAGAGCAATGGATGCTGCTACGGACGAAGAAAGCAAAAAGTCGAGTTCCGGATCGCGGGAAGATCTGTTTCTAAACATCGCCAAGGCTGAGGAGGATGAGATATCGCGTGGACAGAGACGTAGGGTGAGTCATCTTCAACAATTCTCCAATCCATGCTGGTCAGTCCTTTTGAGCGAGTGTAGAACTGACAGGGAAGCAGTCTCGGATTGGTACCTCTCTCCTTTCTCCCCGCTTTTCCACCGATGGTCCAAAGTCCAAAACACGCCTTTCACTTAACAACATCACCCCTTCCTCGGCTTCTGCGCACCCCCTCGAAGATTCAAGCAGACTGCGTTATTTCAGTGCGTCGCAGAAGCCATCAATTTCAGTACCAAGAGGTGTTGTGGGGGTCGATCAACGCCAAGGTTCACCCGAGTCGGTACAAGGCTACAGAAGACGGCGATATTCAAACGCAGATACCAATTCACGATACGGAGGGGCCAATATCGCCGCCCAAAGATCCAATAGATTGGTCTCTGGGTCAGTGATAGGCCCTTTCAATGGCCGTCATGGAGATTCAGAAAAAACAAGGATTGACGGCACAGAGTCCACGATATCTACCACTGCTCCTTCGACCGTCTGGGATGAATTAGACGATCTCAAGTCGAGAATACGGAAGCTTGAATTGACAGGGAAGCTGCCTCCTTCATCAGCGGCTGCTATGAACTCAACCATGAATGAACGACCCCAAACGGCTACGACGACGGTCACGACAATGTCATCATCTCCTAAACACAGCCGGAAGAAGGACTCACCTGTGGAGACTACAGTCGGTGGGGTGTCCTCAAATGTACACCCCCTGTTACACGAAGCATTATCGAATGCTCGATCAACTGTGAGCAGTGATGTGTACCAAAAGCTCGAAGCAGCTGCAACGGATGCGTTGCAACTCGCTTCGTTGATGAGCGGGGGAACTGCACAAGGGACTGCTACGTCAGTCGTTGGTGGGGGTTCATCTGTTGAGCGTCAGGGGCGACGAAGAGTTGATAGCTTGTGCCGAGGACTGACTGAACTCGCTATTGCACTGTCAGCTCAGGCACCTCGGCCTGGAACTGCAAACGCAAGGCCATCGAGTCGCGACGCAGCCTCTTCGACAGGGGCAGATGCTTCGTTGAGATATCGTCGCTCTAGTCAAGATCCGGAAGAACGAGGACAGCCAACGCCAAGAGTCCACAGCCGCTTGGACACACGAAGATCAAGTCTTCTCACAGGGTCGCAGTTGAATAGTCCACGCTATGCATCGCCCGAGAGTGCGATCAATGGCTCTGCGGGGACTTCATCTTCGCAAACACCTAGAGGAGTAAACGGCCGCTTGAACCGACATTCGTTGACATTACGGAATCGCCGAAATCTGGGATATGGTGATGGAGCTAATGAAGATGCTGAGGATGACAATCCCGCTCCACGGCCTGTATCTCGGGCGATGACAGAGGCAGCAACGCCCTCTTCATACAGATACTCACCAAAAGATCGATCATCCTTTTCCCGCGAATATACCTCTCAGCATCCACTGCCACCACGTAACACTGAATCAAGTCCTCAATCGCCATCTGTCGTATCCTCTACCTTCCCGCCCCGCCGCGCATACATTAGCACGTCATCCGCGCTGGGTAGCAGCCCCATAACTCCCGCAAACACCACTCCTTCTGGCCTCCGTCGCTACGGTACAGCGACATCTACAATCTCCCCCAGCAACTCCTCCCGAGCAGCAGTATCTACATCCACCAAATTTGCTTCAGCATCGACCCCAACGGCTCTGCCAGAAATCCGTCCCGAAGATGACACCCTTTCCACAATCTCATCAGTTAATAACAGAGGGGCAAGTATTCGACAACGTCTAGGTGCGGCAAGCAGCCGGATTGGAAGTTCTGTCGGAAGCAGATTGAGGGCAGCTGCTAAGGAAGAGAAAGAGAGGAGAAATAACAGGCTTTCAGAAGGGATTGAGTCGGGAGGCTCAGACCAACAGACTCAAAATACCGAGTCTTAACCAAGACCACAAACTCAACACGGTTGAATACCTGTCTCCCATATATCCTTTAGGATAAGAGCCTTTGTACTAACACTATCAGCGATTTCTCGTCGTCAGATCAGCCGCCAATTTGGCATTTCCTTATCAAACCTAAATGAATCAAAAGTCCAGCGAAAGTGTGTCTTGATACGATAGACCTTTCCCTCACCTACTTGCCCCCCACCAAGACATCATAGCGCAGGCGCCATCGGCGTTTACTGCTTTCACCACATACCCCCCATTTGTACTCCTTCATTTTGGAGTTCGACTTCGTCTTAAGAAAGGAGTTTACACGGCATTGATTATCAAGATACACTTTTCTCCCCCTGTTTGCTCTCGGACTTGAGTTTTCTAGTTTTTACCCTTTTCCTGAATTCCCACCACGCTTTGTATGTTCGCATAGGTCTCTATGTGTAGAGATTTCTATGTCCTTCGTGTATTATAGTTATATTAGATATGTGATTTAGTCTGCTGAAGGGTGACTCGGTGGCTGGCCAGGCAGTTGCCCATTTGAAGCTGAATCAACGAAAAGGATGAGAAGCAGGAAGGAAAGACAGCCAGGAGCATTTTTTCCCCCCCTCCATCGGTTCAAGGAGTCCTTTTTCCCATGGTGTCACGGCAGAGATGGCGATGGTGTAGTAGTGTACGATATGATATCAAGATTTAAGATATGAAAAGAATTCTACTAGAGAAGAGAAGTGAAGGAGAGGAAGTTCTTATCTAAAATCGTATTCATCATGTTTGATCACCTCCTTTTCCGGACCGTAGTTACTGTTAAGAGAAAAAGAAGAAGACGGTTTTATAAGTTGATGGTTATTAATAGATAGATAGATATCCACTTATTAGATAGATATATATAGCAAGGACAGAATAGAATAGAGTAGAATTAATATTCATCTTCATCTGCCCCTCCAATCACATACACAACCACAATCAGGAACCGGACAGACTTTGTGACCCTTTTTTCTCCTTCTCGTCGTTGTCATACTACTAGTATCACCATTGATTTCCCCGTGAATGTGATTTTCGGCTGATTTGGGTCCAACATCTTCAGAACTTCCGAACCACTCTCTAGCATGATTGGCATGGAATCCGTGACCACAGGAGATACAAAAGGTAACGAATTTCGACATCATTAGGTCAAAGGATTGGCACTGAGGTTTCGATCGTGAGGACTCCTTCTCTTGTTGGTTGGGGTCTTTGGTTATTGGTAGAGGGAGATTTTGACGGATTGGGGAGTCAGTGCTAGAGGGTTGTTGAGTGGCGGTGGTGACGGTAGATGCTGCAATACTGCCCCTTTTCGATGAGATGGTAGGATTGGTGTAGGGTTTTGTTGTGCTGGATTCAGATTTTGTGCCAGAAGGTTTATCTATGCTACTGCTGGTATTGTTTCCAGCATCTTTGGATTTGTCGGACAAATTGTTAGCGACTGGATTTATGTGTGGCTTGACATAGGTCGAATCAGGCATTCCGAGAGGAAGTTCACAGATTCCACATCTGGGTAGTCCCCGACCACATTTTGGACAGATGGTTCCAATTGCAGCAACTTTTGTCGATGCCAGAGGATGTGAATTGGGAGTCAAGGTTTTGGTGATTGTTGTCTGAACCGCTGCTGCTGGGATTGTTGCATGTTTGAAATTGTGACCTACATTGGAGTCCGGCGCTAACACAGATGCAGCTGGTGGTGTAATGTCAGTGCTTCCAACGCCCGGTGTGACAGAGGTAGGATTATATGCTGGAAATCCCGGTTTAGCTGGTGCAGGAATCTGAGCCACCGACTGTTGACAGTATGTACATGTCAAGGATATCTGGGCTTTGGCAGGCTTAAGGAGCGGGGCACCAGTTCGGGACACGGCGAGTTTACGACCAGCAACATCAAACCTGACCCGTTCGAATTTGAGGTCCCATATTTGCATCTGCGTGCGGTAATCATATCGCCAAGACTCATACAGACGCATAATGGAAGGCGAGGAAAGGTATCGGGGTATCGCGGGAGCTAGGGCGAGGACAGCTGTTTGAACATCCCCTGTACGAGTCACATAATTCGAGAGGAGTTTGACAGCACCAGGAGTGCCGAGGCCGGTCAACAAGATCCCGGATAAATCTCCCGATGAAACATGAGCCTGTGTGATGTTCGAAATGTATATTGAAAGATCATGATCCGAAAGATGATGGAGAGCAATGAAAATCTTATCTGGTAGCGGAAGAGGCAGATCAGGATTAGACAGAATCGAAGGATGTGCGGGATCGTCGTGGATGATTGAATGTATAATGGCATGACCATAAGGATCTTCAGATGTACGAGGTAGAGAAGAAGACAAAGAGGAAACGGTGTCATTCCACTCCGTATCAGAGCTACCCGAGTCTACCGATGAAGAGGAAGAACGACGTCGTGCATGTCTTTGCCGGGATTGAGAACTTGCAATAGCCATGGCCAGCATTTTATGAACTTCAGAAGAGGTCTCCTGGCGAAGTGCACGTGTAGCCAACTTGGCATCAGAAGCAAACAAAGCTTTAGCTGCAGCTTTTGTTGGATGACCACGCCGTAGTAATTTGTTGACTTCTTTCTCCAGATCTGTAGGGTTCTTTTGTAAACCTGTTACAAAAAGGCAGAGTCGCCGGTGTGCATTGTATGAAGTCAGAGGAGACGGTGTCATGGGAGGCAGTCCGAGCTCTCTTGCAAGAGCTTCTGTTGTTTTTGATGGCGCTGGAGATGGCCGAGTGCTAGGATTGACACGGCGTTGTGTAAAGGGGGGCGGTATGCCCATTTCGTCCATCCAGATACCATGCACGCCCAGGTACGAGAAATCAAGGGCGTTGTCGGTTAGGGATTGAGTTCTCGACATGGCTAAAGCACGATCGACGTTCCTCCAAAATCTCGATAGATTAATATCCTTACTGACAATTGATCGATTTTTAGCAGGGTCAAATTGATAGCCTTCCTCGCACCTCTCCCTGAATGTGCGATTCGGATTCTGAGAATGTCCAGGATGTAGACGTTCTTGCTTCACTTTCGAGAACCTTTTCTCCACAAAGAGCTTCGATGACAACGACACGTCAACGCCAGGCTTTCCCCCAACTGACTGCGAAGGTAACGGGTTGAAGTTCGGGGCGAACGGTGAGAAAGAAGAAGCACGCTCGCCTCTACCAGTGCCGAAGACTTCGACTTTCCCATCGGCTGCTAAGCAAATCACCCCGGGAGCCCTGAGATTGTCGTCGTGAGTAATAAAATCAAAAGAGACTAACCTATTTTTTTCACGTCGCGCAGCTCTCACTGCGTGATGAGCACGCTCAATCTCCTGCATCCTGTCGATGAATATATCCTCAGGATGCTCATCTGCCCAGCCTTCGCCCCAAGTTTCATCTCTTTCTCTACATTCATCTTTTGTGACCTGTTCTTTTCCTATGTCAAAGGTCTTGAACTGGCCAGTACTCGTCAACATTCCTAAACAGCCTCGTCTAGACCTTGCAAAACGCAAACTCCAGATCGTACTTTGAGCGTCCGCAACATTCTTTAATTCCAATGAAGGACCTGGTTGGCCCGTATCAGACCCAAAGCTGAGAGCAGCTGACTGTATTCTACTGCCTGCCCGTCTGTCCCAGATACAAACGACAGCGTCGTTGTTTGGGACGCAGCTTGCAATGTAATTCTCATCACACGGATCAATGGCGATATTATGTACACATCGTGTTGCGAATTGGAGCGCAGTATGACCTTGAGGTTCTCTGATATCGTACAACCTAACGAATTGTGATTTTACTCCCGCGACCAGTGTTTGGGGCTGGCCAGCGAAGAATTTTATGCTTGTGATGGGCTCTGAACTTGCGAGTTTTGCATAGGGATCGACATGGATCTTTTGACCACCGAAAGTCCGGGTTCCAGCTGTTCCAATGCTTGGGACTCTCTGGTTGAGGTCCCAGACATTCAGACAAAAATCATTCCGTACTTTGTCCAACCCGGCTGCTAATAAATTCTGTGAACTCAGCGCGACCGCGTTACAGAGTCGCTGACTGCGGATTGGGAAAGAGAGGGGAGCTTCAGAACCATCGTCTATTCGAACGACTGTCGCTTCGCCAGATGACTGGCCTAGAGCAACAAGCGCAGGATTGGCAGGTGACCAATCAAAAGCTCGAAAGGCAGGGATATCGGAACGGGTGGCCAATACTCGGTAGCTCAAGCTCGGTAAATCAGATGAGGTGATTTGACATAGGCGCAGCTGTTTACCAGCAACATCGACGTGGAGGAATCGTGGCTCGTTGGGTGCTGAATGGGTGGACCATCGTATGGCGGTCTCCATGGTGGTATCGGTAGGTGCGTTGAGCCTTCAAGGATCACGGTCTGGCATAATTGGACTGCTCGGGGCGGCCATTCTCACGCTCACACTCATTCGCAGCCCTGCATCATGGTTGTTGTTGTTGTGGAAGGGTTTCAGCCTCCGGAAATAAGTGTCGTGGAATGGACGGTGTGTAGCCTTCAGGTAGATCGCATAACGGAGGTCCTTGCGATTCGGTCCAGGTGCAGCATTTGATATTCTCTGACAATATGGAGGTGTTCCCTACCGCCTCAGACACGATGCCACTCCGAAACCATGTGGCTGCAGTAGCTTTCCACAGTTAGTTAAAGTATGCAAAGAGTTACAGTAACTATTGGAGTTACCCAAAGTATGTACCTGATGCGGGGGAATGACGGACGGAGGTTGTGTGCCGTATCCTCCGTGCTGAAGTAGGTACTGTACAGTAATACGGTATAGCTAATTATGGTACTGTAACTTACAGATCAATAAACAAGAGGGAGGGCTATTCTTAGTGAAATCGGTCTTCGCTTAATTTGAGCGCGAAATCTTGCGTTGACTTCCCCCTATCAGGTATTCCCCCTCGATATTAAAAGTAATATCATGGCAAGGTACGGACATGGGCATCAAAATTGTGGAATGTGATAGGTGGAGTAAATGTCACATAATGAAGGTGATATTGAGTGATAGTGAGAGTCAGACCAAGGATCGGAGTAAATGTTTGCATATGCATGCATGCATGCATGGCTGGCTGCGATGTATGTCTATATGTAGTACTCAACATGGCTATCTGCAAGATTAGCAACACCGCCACCCTGGGTTGCTTTTTCTCTCCTTTCCCCAAGATGATGAATCACTTATGCAGGCGTCATGCAAATGCAACATGGACGCGCATGCATGTCTGGAACATCTCTTAGTATACACATACTCTGTCACCTGAAACAAACAGACCGAAAGACATCTTGCTCACCATTCCCGTCCAAAGCTCACTTCTCACCTCTACGCCGTGATGAAGTCGAAAAACTTGTGTGAAAGGAGTTTGCTTGGCACTTCCACGACACGATGGAAGACTTCTGCTGTAGGTACAACCACCACTAGGCATGTAATGAGCGTAGCGATTACCGATCCAGAAAACGATGTTGCATTGTCGTGGTGTAGAGATCTGAAGACCTTGATGCCAACCAGGTAGATTAGGGTTGACTGAACGAGGAAGTAACCTGCGAGGAGCGTCAGCATTGGCCAATATGATATGTTTGGACGATCTAAGACATACTCAGTGATCTCTTTCCTAGCGTCACCAAAAACTTGTTGCTGAAGAATCGCTGCATCCAATCAGAGCTCTCCAATAAGAGGAAGAAGCCCAACAAAATGAGGTATTCATCACTCCTGGCTTGAGTATGATGAGTTTTGTACTCAGTATTGAGGCCCCCAGTGTAGTAGAGACCAGTGTGATATTTATATTCCTTGTCGATCAAGTCGGGTCTCCAAGCGGTCCAGAGATATTGCATGATGAGTCCGGCGGCCAAGGTCAAGGATGCCGGTACCCATGCCGGCAGGCGACGTATGGTGCCGTCAGCTTTCTTTAGTTTCAATGGGCCGAAACTCAAGGGTATACCACGCTGAGCCTTTGCTTTGAAATCCATGTTCATAACCATATCGGCAATGAGTAAGCCAGTGATAGAGTACCATGCCCAAGACTGGCACCACCACGCGGTGAGGATAAAGAGAACTGCCATTTGAATCCTCCACTTCTGGCGCGTATAGGGAATGACGACCATGGTCAAATAGACGGTAAAGCTCTGCGAGTAGATTGCATTCACGATCCATAGAGTCTGGGAGGGAAATGCGGTACTTCCAGCTTGGGCTGAGAACGTATGTGTCACCCAAAAGAGATTGAAGACACTATTGAAGTAGGCAAATGCATTGGGGATGTTGTAAGGGACTTCCATCGACTTGTTGCTGGTTCTCGATTTGAAGTCGTAGATATACTTCAGGCCTGTTTGAGAGAAGGCTAGCTTGATGATAGCAAGAGAGACTGCAACTGGAAACCATAATGTGATACCACGGCATAGCAAAGATCTGGCGAGGATGTCTTTGTTGGGAGATCTGAGGAAAGGAATGGCAATCGAACGAGCGGAAAGCAAGATGACAGCACCATAGAGAAGATATTCGTTCCAGAAGAGGACCGACAACGTCTTCCTGATGATCTCCTGGTAGCGACTGCCATAGGTGTCGCTGGAGAACGCGACGGTGACGGGAACGAATGTCTGAAGAAAGACCCAAAGGAATCCTTCGATTGCAATAAGGCCACGTATTCCTAGCAAATACTGCTGGTCGTATGAAGTCGGCGGCGCGACCTGAAGCTTTTTCACAACCTGCAGCCGGTCCATGATTGCTGAATGAGTGTCAAACGCTCCGGTCGACGAGGTGAACAGATGGAAGGCAGGGTTGAGATATTCCCTATCTCAATGGGACCGGAGTGACTTGCTGAAGAGAAAGACGTGAGTACCGGAGGAACCCATCGTACAGCATTCTTGTTGCACAAAGCGTCCGATAGTATCAGGCAGCCCAAGCCAAGACGTGCATGCACGTTCCCGAGCCGTCGGTTTCGATCGACCTGGTCGGTCATGGAAGCATTGCAGTTTCTAGACGAGATCCGCCTTATCGGGCCTACGCTTTCACGTACCATGTACATACCATAAGTGCATACCCTGGTCTGGGAGAGCTTCAGAGATCAATAGTCCATGTTGATCCTTTTTTCCCTTTCCAGAAGATATCCACATTTCCCAGCGAGGTGAAGGCCTACCTTGTCCTTGGCGGCATCTCTACAGAGTACTATGTACTTCTGTCATCACAGAAAAGTGGGTGTCAACGATAAAATGCTCTTGATGTGGATTAATTACTGCATTTGAGGTCCTCTTTCACTGGACTATGAAGATCCCGGCAGACACATGGCATCACAATGTCTTGTTAGGCCCCCTAAGAAGCAAACGTTCTGTTTCGTTGTCGAAGCCAGACTATTAAGTCTTACCATTGTGTCCAACAAAGCATTGCGTGTACAATCTCCATCGTTTGCACCATAGATTTTTCCGTGCTTATCTGATCATCGCCTCAGAATCTTTGGCAGCCTCGGATTTCACCTTCGCCCAGAGTTTGAGATAGAGGTCGACCGGGCTGAGATCGCCGAGCTCGTTCTGGTTTCAATTTGGAACAGGAACTCGTGGCCATTTCTTGATTTTTCTGCAGACCTTTTTCCGCCATCGATTGGATTGGGTTCCAGATCGCTTTGGGGTGGTGATCCCATATGGTTCTCCCTCATTGTGTCGGCTACAACCAGTCTAAGGGTTTACTGCGATACAGTAGGAAAATCATCCCGACCCACGTTGAATCTCCGAAGAAACAGGACTTGATTGCCTAGCAGGCCGCTTGTCTACCATGGGTACGTAGTACATAATCGGTATTCGTGATAATCAACCCGAGTGGGAAGCGAACGAAGCTAAAACAAGTCAAGAAAGTCCCTGTCACCTGGGGTTGGACAATTTTCACATGCTTCCTTGTCCATTATAGCCAGGGTTGGTTCTTTATCCTTATCAAAATTGCGACAGAGTAGAAGCCATTGTCTCGACGGCGCGTGGGTAGTGGTGCATCTTGCGCGGGAGGCAGTGCTGACACTGGTTGAAAAGAAGTGTTGGGATTTCGAAAGACAAGGATCCGATCATCTCATACACTCTAAGGGTATCGATAGAACTTTACTGCCTGCGTACCATTCTCTGTACATACCTAAGTACCTCGTATGCAAGCCGACTGTCACGATAATGCAAGCATAGACTGGGGTTTGCAGTCTCGACAAGCATTTGGGCACTGTTGGCACTGGTGGCACTTCTATTACCGTAGTACGGACTAGAAGAGATTCATGGACCAAACGGATACGTCTGTTGTTTGGACCAATGTTTCGTTCACTATCAGATTTTCGCCTTAGTGCGACGTACTAAGAGCCTCCCGGGGCCAGTATCTGAGTCCACTCGCCTTTGTCTTTTGCCGTGATAGCAAGATTTGGGCTCGAAATAGCAACTGATCATCACTCAGCTGGAGATCTGCAGGACTAAATTTGCTGGTACTACTCAGAAGACTCGGAGGACGGTATGATTGCACCGGCGTAATGCCTCATGAAGCTGAATATATTAATCACCGACGATCAAGGCGGCTCCTATCTCTCCCGCCGCAACCTCATTCGCTCGCTCTTTTCTTTGCTCGGGTCGGAGAGAATAGGTAGTGATGGTTCGAGGTGCGGCCATACCCTTGTACAGTACATTGTAGTACAGAGTGTTTTCCGGTGAAACACTGTGCTCTAGTAGTATAATCCTTGTCTATAAGGGACGTCTATGTATTACTGCGTAACGAGATCTCCAGGAACAAAGAACCACAGACCCACTTGCGATAATTTCCAATCCCCGTTAGTGTGGATAAGGCGACCGTTGATCCTTCTCTTCACTTCACCTCAGCCTCGTGGGGTGGGATTCCACTTTACGTACTTGCTCAGTTGTCGCGCGTGGCCGAAGAGACCCATGATAGCGACCATACACAATTGACCAGGGTAAGTGACTGTGAAAAGAATAATCATCCACCACGTGATGAACTCAGATCGCATGTGGAACGTGATGTAAAGTGTGCCCAGCAGGGCCAGCACACTGTGAAACGTGTTAGCAGCTGCGCAGTCAACAATAGGGTTGTTTCGTCCTGCCTTACCTGAGAATAAATAGCCACCAGGCCACAGGGTATTCGAAGAAAAGTAATTTGAGCAGTGCGTCTCCAGAGTCCGGAAAATCGGAACAGACGATGCTGACGACGAGACAAAGGTACTGCGTAATGAGATAGTAGCTTGATTCACGGATGTATAGGAGCGACAAGAGTCCGAATCTTTGAGCCAGTGTCCGTTGCTTCCCCTCTGGAGCCTTGCTCCAGACCGTGTGGATGTGCCTCATGCTAGCCTGTGCCCAGCCTTGCGACCACCGAAGACGTTGTTTCCAGAACGCAAACCAAGTTGTAGGAGCGAGTTCAAAGGAGACCACATTGAGATCGTGGACGACTTTGGCACCTCTGCCAAATGCTCGAAGTGCAGAGTCAATATCCTCGGTCAACATGCTATCATCCATCTTCAGGTCACGGAGCAGTGAGGTTTTCCAGTAGCCGTTGGAGCCGCAGAAGAGCCCAAAGTCGAACATAGCAGATCGGCCGGGGTGAGAGACAGCGTAGATTTTATCGAATTCGACGGCGATCATGGCTGTCATGACATTGGTATCCGCATTGAAGATGACGCAACGCCCTTGAACGGTCTCAATGGTTTTGTCGCCTTTGAATCGTTCTGCAGCCCAGCGGGGACCATATGGATGAGGATAGTGATCACAATCGAAAACGGCTGAAACGTCGGCCCCAGTGTCAAGTTTACAATAATAGTTGATGTTGTCGGCTTTCGATTTGGAATGAGGCACCTTGTAAACCCTCAGCTCTGGGTGCTTGAAGGCCAAATCGCGCATATCACCTTCCAGAGGTTCGATTGGATAAGGAGTGTTGTAAAGAACGTTAAACCGAATCTTGTGTCTTGGATATACGATTTTATCCAAGAGGTAATTAATGCGGTCCATAATGATATCTTGCTCGTTTGGCAAATATGCAACCATGATGATATCCATGATTGGAAGTGCATCGTCGGGCGTGGGAAATGTCCAGTTCTTCTTGGCGACTTTGTCAACAGCTTTTTTGGCATTGTGGTAAGCACCCAGGCTCATCAACGCCTCCACGACAGTGGCACTGGCGATGTAGGTATTTGTCATGAGATAGACGAACCAGAAGACTTTGGTAGCCCCCGAAGATGCCACCATGTAGATGCAGATGGAGAAGGCAAAGTAAGAGAAAACGAGTAGAAATGGCGTCCATTCTTGGACGCCTTCAGTGGAAAGCTCATAGTAGTAGTTGATGTCGCTGCCGATAGATCTAAAGCCAGCCTTGATCTGTCCCCATCGTCCTGTACGTCCTGTCGTGTCCAGCGGACCAATTCCCTCTGAAGAGTCCGCAGAGTTGAAGTACGACTGTGCTTCTTTGTCCATGTTGACCGTGCTCAACAACCGTCGACAGTAGAGATTGTCTGGGTCGGAGGAGGAGCTGGCGAGAAAAGATAACAGGACGCTGAAGCAGAACGAAACGAGAATGAAAGAGATGAACGAAGGACATACGTGAATGTGAACAATGACAGCAGGGGCCTTGCCGTCGGGGCTTCAATCGGCCGTCACCTTGGCATGTGCAGTACGTCCAGAAGATGATAGATCGACCTTAACTGGAAGAGCCGAGCAGGTATCAAACACAGACTGTTGCAGCGCATGCTTTGGACCTCATGGTAGCCACCACGAGCCGCTAAGTCCACATCAGTCGCTATCAAGTCTTTTTGGAATTCTTCTCCCAGACCCGCTGTGATACGTCGAGGACGGCAAGAGGGTAGAGAGGTCCAGCAACACTAATTGGTAACCAGTCATGCAGGTTGGACGGAGCAACAGGGATACCATACCCCTGTCACTCCAGAACCATGTCGATCCCAATGCCCAAGGGCTGAAGAAGAACAAGTGGGCCGCTTTAGAGCCCCGTCGGCTAAGCAATATCGTGCATCGTGCTGTCCAGAAGGAGATGATACTAACATAGTATGGTGATGCTTTTTGACGCCAAAGAGGTGTCGATCACCAATTCGAGGAATTTCTGGGTCTTCCAGCCTACTCAAGCATGGCGCTGCAAACGCCTGCAGCTCCGATGGAAAGTCCGACAAGGACTGCTTACACTTCGCAGAATTGAAGCTTAACCTGCTGGATGGTGACGTGTGAGGCAGAGAGCTGGAGAGCCGAAAAAGCCCATCAGCTCTCGACAATGTAGAGATGTGCACTCTGAAAATGTAAAGACCAGGGAAGGGCGATAGCGATAACCAATAGTGTGGTGTTGACGTAGGCAATACAATGCATTACCGGCGGCAGCCATACCAAACGCCCGCCAGGCCTACAGTCATAGCAGCAGGGCCCGATAGACATGGTGGCGAAACGATGAGTATTCAGAATGTTGACATCCGGTCCCTGCCTCAAAGACTGCAGGGCCTTGCATCTACCTAGGGCCACCACCATAAGTGTGTGCTGGAGGAAGCTATCGGATCCATAAGACAGGCAGACAGCAGTTTAACGAGAACTGACCCTTGGGCCGGGTGTAGCAAGTGTCACCTCGCCGTACTCATGAGTAAACAAGTCGCAGCAGCAGTGTGCATAATCTGATGGAGGGTATCTGGGGAGCCACATTTCGATGACTGGCAACTTTAGTGTACGAGAAGATTGGGCGTCATCAGGTACGGTAGGTACGGAGTAATCAAATCCAAACCCACGGAGTACTACTGTATCATGTACAGTACTGTACTATGTACTGTACATACTAATTACTATGTATGGTAGTACAATCCATGAAATGAGGTTGCAGACTAAAAGAGAAAAAGGAGTCCAGGTACGCACACCCATGCGCCTATCTCATTGGCACACCCTTTTCCCCCCTCTCTCTCTCTCTCTACAGAGTAACGGACCAGACAAGGTTTCGGAAACGAAGTCAAGAGAGAGAAAAAACGAAAAAGCCTTACCCTCTAGGCCGGTAACAAAGCTAAAAACCCGTTTCTTAGTGCCAAGCCACCCGATCCACACCAATCACCTTTTTCTCTACTACGAACAAAGTCCCATGTCGACCCCAATAGGATATGTCACTCAACAAGTGTATGTTTAGCCTTGCTTTGTCTTGCATCGGCTCTGATATCGAGGTAATCGACGTCCATTGATCAGCTCACAATCAAATTACCGCGACAGATTTACCTTTTCACCATGTAACTCATCGGAACTCTTCTGATCTAGTATTTAGGACCCGGCTTCTTTTTTGATGGCCCATGCCGGATGGTCATGGCGGTAGATGGGAAGGGAATCTCAGCAATCGATCTGCACCTCATATCCCTGCTGCATCTTACTAGTGTACCAAAGGTAGAGAGGTACATAGTAGAGACTTCAACAGAACTGTTGAGGATCGCCGTCTGCATGCTGACGAACTCTCTAGCTGGCGATAAGGGTGACGAGGCCAATTGTCATCCATGCGGTGTAAATGCCTACGCGTACCGGATGCCTTGCTGACCTGTCCTGCAGTCTCTGCCATCGAGAAGGCGTTGGAGAAGCTTTCCAACAGTATACCGCAAGCGCCATCCAAAGGTCCCCAATGTTTCTGAACACATGTGAGTGGATCGGGTATCTGCTCATACCCTTGTCGACTGTGGCCCTGGTCTAAAGTCGCACTGCCTGAATCCACTTTCATTTACTGGGTCCCCTTGCACATGTTCCGAACTCTGCCCATCAATACACATGGTAAGGCAAGCCTCCGTCGACCAGCGTTGTGATGCCGTTAATGTACGTCTCCAGCGACGGCGCGTTTTATGGTACTGTAGCTCGAAACAATGGATCTGTCCATTTTCGCAGACCTTCCGAAACTCCTAAGCAGGTACCCTCGCTACGCCTTCTACGTGGATGGAGAAGTTGCACCAACGTTGGAAGCAAGTCTCTGCTATCGGAGCCAAAGTCCCTAGCATGCCTTTGGTCCAGCCATGGGTAAATCGATATCCCGGCGTGGCAAAACTTGATATCTGATCTTCTTCGCCTAAGTCTGCTTGAACCCGGGCCTTATCTTCATAGCATGATGCCATTTTAGTACTATCTCGCTCTGTTCCACCCAAGCTCAACTTTGATGCAATTTACCATCTTCATTCTGCAGGGATCGGCAGGAACTACTCCTGTGGCCGTGGAAAAGAATCCTTTTTTGTCATTGGAATAGCTTGGCTGATCTTCCTCGTTTTGTCAACTTCAGCTACCCTGGAAAACGCCGCATCATAAGAGGCGTCACCAATCTTCCTAGAAGGAAAAGTCTGGTTCTACGCTTACCGTGTTGTGTTATCAAAGCTCGTCGGGCGGGGCCTCAAAGCCATATCTGGTTCTTCGTCGACAGATCCTCTATTTGCTTCTTCATCCAGGCGGTCCAGGACTCCAGAAAGCCCCGTGGGAGTAACGATTGGCTTGTAACCCTCGTCATCCTTCTCCTCCTCCACCTCCCTTCCGTGTCGTCTTTGTCGATAGATTCCTGTTGGATTTTTCTTGATCATTGTACAGCACGCTTGACTGCATGCTTGCATCTTTGTGATCAAGTCAAGGTCCCGGCATCATGGGTTTTGGCAAGCTCTTCGCGGTTCTTCTGTTGTTGCGTCTCTCCGGAGCGCAAAACCAGGCTACACAAGACGTACAATACTGTACATGTGGCTTCTATGATGAGGCCGTGGATAAGGTTTTCACAGAGTCGTCAATTGTCTACTTCAACGAGACGGATGGAATTCCAACCGATGACTTCGTCGTTGAAGAATTCGAGCACCGATATGATCGAGGATGGAACACCATGTATCGTGAGGGTGCTTCCGTCGACAATGTGGCAATTGTGAACGACACCACTGCCAGAAATTTGACCAGCCTTCAGCTTACCTGCAATCCTTCGACTCCTGGTCATCTGGTAGTTGGAGGAAGCATGCGAACTGCTCGTCAAGATATCTTTTTTGGATCCTTTCGTGCTTCGATGCGTGCTCCACGCCACTGGTATCATGGGTCGGCCTTGTCAATGATTCTAGATCATAACCAAACCCAGCGCTGGAACGTCGATATCATGAATACGGACAATTCAAGTTGGGCTTGGGTTGCCACGCTCATCAAGGGTTCTTTTGCAGACGTTTGGCTAGGCACAAATTTCTCTACGCTCCAGAACCAGTCAATTGATCCTTGGTACTACGTTGAGTATCGAGTCGACTGGACCCGAGACAGTATCGCTTATTACATTGGTGGTGAATTGGTACGCAATTATACCCATCGTACCAACGGCACACTTCCCAGCACACCGGCACCAATAAGGTTTCAACATTGGTCAACGGGGAATGAATACAGCACCCAAGGTCCTCCATTACATGACTCACCAGCCAATATTGCTTGGACAAGACTCTTCTTTAATTCATCTACCATGACCAAAGCAGATCATAAAGCGTTCAATGAGAGATGTTCTCCATCGAACGCCTGCCGCATGGACAATATCGGACTTCGAGGTTCCACTACGTATACCAAAGAATCTCTGAAGCCGTGGAAACAGAAACATCCCAAGAAGAAGATCCCATGGATCGCATTGGTAATCGATATTGCATTCGCTGCACTCGCCGTCATACTGACTACGAAGACTGTGTGGCGACGCTTGTCCTGGAAGAAAGTCCGAAATAGTCTCCCCTACGCGCAGAAATCCGAGTCTTCCACTAGAAGCTCTTTGAGTGATGCGGGCTCTGATGAGACAACTGATTCATCCAATCTCTCCAGCACGGATGGCAAGAAGCAGGCTTCATTTTCAGGTACCGAGATATCCAACATCCCGAGCTTCGAGGCTCCACCCGTCTATTCTGGAACACACACACCGGCTCCTCAGTACCGGACTCCCGCTGCTTCCACTCGACCATCCCGAAGGAATTCAAGAGATGACTTGGCCATTGAGCCAATAATCGAGGGGCATGCGTCATCACCATCAGGTAGTCTATACCATGAATCACGAGGGGGACGATCGATGCCCAGAATGACCACGCGATATCGCGAGGATTATCAGGGTGCCACCTATGCAGCTAATCCTTTCGTTCCTCCTCCTCCATCAGAACTTTCCACCCCTGCACCAGAAGGGCTTCCAAACAATCCAATGACACCTGGCGTGAGCACGCCTTCCCTCGCCGCGCCTATGCACGGTATTCCCGAAAATGTTCCTCCGACGAGCCAAACTGTACCCGGCGGGAACAACGTGCAGACCAAGTCTTCAGCTGTCAGCGAAGACAAGGTTGCTGCGAATGTTGCTGCTACTCCAGCTGTAGCTAAAGTGGCGCCTGCAAAACGCGTGGATTACCTAGCAGGTTTCATTGCCTTTAGTTCTCTCATGGTTACGCTGAACCACTTCATGTTGACATTTTGTGCTGCTGTGATCGAACCATCAGTCAAGCCTCACTACGAGAGCGAAATCTGGGCTCGCAAGACCATTGCAACTTATTTCCTCGACCCCCTCTGGATCGGTCCTTTCCTAATGATTTCAACTCACTTCCTTGTTTCCAACTACCTCCGAACAGCCAACCTTGGTAACATGGCACAAAAGATTGTAGTCCGACCATTCCGGCTACTAACACCAGTCGCCACAATTGCATTCCTGGAATATTTCCTAATGGATACTGGCGCTGTGAACTACCTGGAATATTTACCATCTGTGACGTGGTCCCCTTGGCCATTCACAACCATTGTTGAAAACCCAGGCGTTTACATCAGCGAGCTAATTCAACTTGCCTTCCTTATCCCCAATGCTGCCCCAAATATCACATACAATTACTGCACAGGTGTCCTCTGGACAATACCTGTCCAACTTCAGGGCGCCTGGCAAACGCTCATTGCTCTTGTCATGATTTGCCAGATCAAGACGCCGTGGAAACGCGCTGCTTTCTACACTTTCTGTATTGTTAATCACTGGTACGCCCTATCTTGGGGATCCTATTATTATGCCGGCATCGCGCTTGCTGACCTCGAACTCACTTACAAATGGACCAAATGGCTACACTCACATCCATGGGTCTACTATCCACTTCTCAACTTCTTGATCATCCTCGCCTTTGGCTCCTTTACAATCGACATGGTTACCCAATGGACCGGTGTGAACTATGCGCAAGTCGAATACGGCTGGCATCCGTACGCAGACACCGGTAAGACCATCTCGCAGTCTGGCGCCTCGACTTACCCTGACTACTTTATTCCCCGCCTCAATGCCCTCCTCGCCACAGTCAGCATGCAGACTGTCGTAGAAATCAACCCTTCCCTTCAGAAGGCTTTGTCTGCCAAATTCCTCCAAAAACTCTTCCCCCACATCTTCACCATTTACCTCATCCACGGCTTCATCTTCTGGTCTATTGGCTCCGCAGCCATGATCTCCTTCTTCGAACTCCGTTTACCATACTGGCTATGTGTCCTCCTGACCGCCATTGTTTGCTACGGCGGCCTCTTCCTCACTCTCCCTCTTCTCACCCCTCCCATCGAAGCCGTGGGCAAGAAATTCACAATGAGCCTCTGGGAGCATGGTAGCGAAGAACCTATCCCCCGCAAGGGAACCACATGGCCTTTTGGCAAAGAACTTCTAGCCCGAGAATTCAAGCCTACGCCCGTCATTCGACGCGAGGGCGAACAGAAGGATCGTGCCATGGAAGAGAGTTTCCAAACCGAGATGGAAAGACAAAAGGGAAAGACTATCTTCAAAGAGGCTGAAGCGGCTATGGAGAAGACGGACCATCAAAGGACCACTATGTTTTAGAGAGGGGGGAAATCCAAATTCATGTTATTTTGTTTTCGAAAATCTTCGCAGAAGGATCTCTCGCTTTTTCCCACCTCGTTACTAGACCGAACCTCCTATATTTCAATCTATATATCAGCCTCTCATTTTATATCCTTTATGAGCGACCCAAATCCTCTTTCTTTCTTTGATCTTTCTGGGCAAGAAGTAAGTCATGCAACAAACTCCAGAGAAAGCTCTGTATCTGATTGCACGAAGCCAAAAAGATACCCGTCTAGGTAGATAACTCTGATTAGACACATCCCCCCAACCGACCGGAAAGAGAAAAAGGAAGAAAGAAAAGAAATATATAATATATAACTATACACTTAATCATCATCATCATCATCATCGCTAAATAGACCCCTTCTCACTCCCTCCCTCCCTCTCTCTCTCTAGCGCGCACAACTTAAGAGTTTTTATTTCTTTCTTTACGTATGTTTTGACCTCGTTCAGTTATGAATTACATATCACATCACAACACAATTCACACATACACACACATATATATATATGCACTTGATATGTAGTTTATACATATATACATCCATACATACATACATCTATCTAACGTATATAGAATTAATAGATCTCGGGGACAACGGCACATGATCAAATAGAGATAACTAGATATATCTGTCTGATATTTTAGTACTTACCACCACCTAGCCTGACCTAATTATCTACAATACCTTACAGTACTTTGCTATTGTATCCTTGGATAACGATAACTTTGTTTGTTTGCTTAACTTGGCTGGATTAGCTACAGTATTATATGTTACATATCATTTGACTTTGTTGAAGTACAGTACCGTGGATGGCGATGCTGAGGATCACCACGTGTTAGTTACTGTAACTTGGAAAAGGAAAATTAGTTTACATATTTGCTGTTAAGATTTAAGTTGAGATTATAGTAGTCAGTTCACTTGATGGGATGGGATTTTAGGAAGGTGGGAG